>JARQOD010000001.1:435669266-435712517 GCA_033576555.1 Oophaga sylvatica | reverse complement strand
TAAGCACAAGTCCACGATTAGATGCAAAAATCTGCTTCTTCCAATTTCGAACCATTTCATATCTTCTGGCCACAACATCGCGCAACTTAAATACCAGGTTATTGAACACATACAAGCACCCAGGAGGGGGGGGCGACCGTATCAGCCTCCTCAAGAAAAGAGAGGCTTTCTGGATCCATGAACTCAACACACTACACCCTCATGGACTTAATAGAGAATATGACATTATGTCATTTACCGTATAATTCGGTTTTTGTTATTCCTTAACGTCGCATAATTGTTATAAGCCTGATATATTGGATACTGATTATTTGTTTCTATTACAGAATCTACCATTGTGAGCACCCCTCTCTATGTGCACGAAACTGGGAACACGAATTCTTTTCACCATCCAGAGTCAGGATGATCTATCCACTTTTTCCGCTGTTATGGATTGTCACTAACACTCATCTGCGTTTTTCCAATCACAATATGGCGCCTGTGTCACACAAGTAACAATTTTTGCCAACCACCATACTGGTTCCTGTGCCAGAACGCACTATGACACTCACGCCTCGTCACTTCCGGTACCGGACTTCCGGTCCGGTCTCCACGCTGCTTTGGCTTCTTATACCAGCAGCTCACTCACCTCAGCGCTCCATGACAAGCGGTGGTATACCGCGTCACAGCCGCTGTACCTCCTTAGTTCATCCTAACGGTAAGCACTTACCTTCATCAGCGATACTGTTTTGAACCAATCCTTTATCACAACAGCGGATAACTTTCGTGACCTATATCATCTAGTCACCTTTCTTCCTACAGACAACAGTCTGCAGTGCACCTCTTAGAGCTTTATATGTGGTATGTATATGATAACAATATCTCTTGACACCGTTTACTTTCCACATAATTAATGCTTTTCATGTCACAATATTATTCCCAGATTTTCACACAATTATCACCTGGTCTATTATTGCCAGTTACTGGTACGTATATTTTGTTGCCCATAAGTTCTGGTCTCCACATAGGGGTTGGTATACACCTCTCAGTGCATATTTTCTTATATCATTATCCGAAGAGATAATAATGGATGTTTCTACACATTATATGTTAATGGTTATCTACTTTTGCTCATCAATATGCAATATGTTCATATATTATATATATCTGTATATACTTTGTTTATGCCCATCTCCCCCCTTTTTTTGTCTCATTTTCTATATATGTTGTTCTATATTACAGTACATTGAGGAAGGTCTTGTTTCAGACCGAAACGTCTGTATGTACTGGCCTTTTTGAACTTTATTAAATTACTATCACTGAATCACACTTAGCCTTATAGTCATCACTAGGTATAAACGGATCCCTACATGTTCGGTTTTGACCAACCTTTAGTCCAAAGATCGGTTCAGGTACCAGAATTCTACACAAACCTGAACCTGCACGCCGTAGAAGTCAATAGGGACCCAGATTTTAGTGCTGTAAAATGTTCACAGTAAGGCCGGGTGCCCACAATCTGGAACTAACAGCTCTTTGGACGCAGTGTATGTTCGTAGTCTGAATGCATGACTAATATTCAGTTCAAATGGGGTACACAGAATCTCCATTCTCATCAAAGGAGTCAGATACCCAGCAATCATATAATTATGACCTACACTGTGAACAGGTAAATATTGTTTATGGGCAACCCCTTTAAGCTGCCAATGAGTTAGCAAGAACTATAGGTTTGACCAAGAGTAATTCTTCTAGAGCCTAGCATGCAGACACGTGGGTAGGTTCACACGAGCATAGGAAAAAAAAACAATTGGCTGGAGTTTCATTCAGAAAAGTGGGGCGATTTTTTTTTTCTCAATTGCTGTCCTTACACAATGCATTTCTTACAACAGCTATTAATCATTTACAGCTTCCTATGTTACAGAAATTCAATGTGTCCATAAAATTTGGATTCTATACTGTGATTCTGTATGGCATCCGAATTTTTTTCCACACCCATAGACTTGAATGGCTGAGCCTCATCCGATTTATGGAAGAAACCGATGCACGCTACGATCTTTATCATGTGCAGATTTGCTCAGGGAAAAATGAATTCATCAGCACCGCCACATTGAATAACATTGGTCCGAGTGCCGTCCGTTTTTTTCACCAATAATATGCTCGTGTGAACGACCCCTAAGAGAAAGATATTGGGCATATTATCATATTCGGAGTTAGGACAAGGGTGAGTAATGTGGTATACATACTAGTTAGTAAGTGGGACCCTGTAAAAAATGGTGGCTTTGTTTTTAATTAATGTGCGAGGTCCCCTTTGGTCTGTGAGGCTCATAGACCACCAGATACTGATGAGACCACAGTTCTACTGTTCTACATCTCATTGACCGTTGGGAAGCACGTTATACCGTATGTGACCCAACTTCACATTATCATAGACATGCATCGAGCTAAAGCTTTTTGACCTTCAGCAGAGATTATATCCTCAGGCAAATTAAGATACCGAGCGTAAATGGAGAACGTTAATAAATAGTTCCCCTCAGGGAATAATTTATCTGGGTCTCTAGGCTCAGAGCTCAGAGCTGCTGAAGAAAGTCTTGGAAACCATTCTATCAAATGAGAAAATCCAATCAATTTCCATTTGAATATTTGTTCTTGATAAATGGGAGGCTGTTTATTTATCTGTTTTTTTTCTCAGTGACACAATGACTAATATGTCATTAGTGTAAAATAGATACTAATAATAGTGAAGGACTGTGCAGTGTTATTACTGTGTGGGAATGGCAATAGGCAGAGGGAGCTGACCTGCAGAATAGGGTTTATGTACAGAAAAATAAAAGTGGAGTCCGCCTTTATTACAGTTGACCTGTCACCACAATGGTTGTCTGTTTATTAAAAGCACGCTCCTGTTGAAAATAATAAATCCACCATCACATCTTGTTTATACGTATTGTGACAGAGTCGCTGGCTTTGTAGAGGAAGAGAGGCACGTGTCACTGTGCATGCAGCGGTCAGTGATGTGAAATCAGAGAGTTTTTGTGTTTCCAGCACACTAGGTGCTGAGAGGCTGTGTACAGAGTTCAATGGGCCGGTTTCATATGAGCATCCGCAGTGCGGGAGGGAGGGTGCTCACCGGACCCCTTTTCCATGCAGGACCTGTAGGTGTTTGGGGACCTGCAGTGATGTCATGATCACATGACTAGTGCATGTGATATATACCTGGACCTGTGGTTCAGTTGGTGTGGTGTACTGGGAGAGAGGTGGAACTCCCACAGGAGCTAAGGACGCTGTGTGCGTTACCTGCAGTGGAGCTTGCAGGACAAGGACTTTGATAGACTTTATCTTTGTTTTACCCTTATGCCAGAAATGCTTTGTTTATTTTTTTTTAACCCTGCTAAGGTTTATGCAGTCTACTATAAATCAGCAGGTGACTTACTATCAGAATTGTTCCTGTGATTACCTTGTGAAGCAGCAGGGTGAGTCAACCCCTCACAGTATTCTTTACTTTCATATTGTTAATGTATTCTGGTCTCTGTTATTTTTTCTTATGTCAAATTAAATACAATGTAACATAAAGTGGCTGATATTTCACTGAAATATTATAAATGTTGCCAGGTCTAGAGTTATATCAACTGTATGTTTAAGGGAGTCTGTAAGCACAAAGTGACTGTTCAAACCAAGCACAAGCTCTCAGTGCACCCTTGGTAAGGCCAAGTAGTTCAGTGCACCTTCCCACCTACTTGTTTTCCATCTATCTATGCTCTACCTTTTATTAATTGACAGCTTTGGCTTTACAGGAGCCAGAGGAGGGCAGTGATGGATGGGAAGGTGCATCAAACTGCTCAGTCACCCCAAAGATGCACCCATCACCTGTGCTTGGTTTGAGCAGTCATTTTCTGCTGACATACTCCTTTTAACTACTTAGGTTAAATCAGAATGGACCAAATGAGCATTGCTTTGTATAGATCATTATCAAATTCTTCATTGTCACAGAGAAAAATTAAAATCCATAAGACTTTCCCGTAGAGGGGACATATCACCTTCACATTTAACATATGGGCTTAATTACTAACACTTCAACCTCCACTGAAGTAGGACTCACATTGAACATATAGGATTAATTACTAACACTTCAACCTCCATTGAAGTAGGACTCACATTGAACATATGGGATTAATTGCGGCTGGGAAAAAAGAAAATAATTAGAACTAGAGAAGTCAGAAAGAGAGCTAACTCTTCAACCTCCATTAAAGTATGGACCTCCAACAGTGACCAGGTAATTAGAGCAGGGAAATGCTTTGAGGAAAAGACAGCAAGTTTGCGATTTGTTTAATCACAGGCAGGGAAGTTCACTTATCAGGCATAAGCTTCCTCTGATCAAAGTCAGAATCGCAAACCTTTTGATGCCATTAGTCAGGGATGGATATTGGGGTTTTGCATCAATCCGATATTTATGGGAGATATATATTCGGTTGGTAGTGAAGGGACAGACAGAATGCATTCACTCACATCTCCATAAGGCCTGCAGAATCCCTCCAATTTAATATTGGTCCAATGGATAGTGCTATTTATGTATTGTTTCATTCTGTAGACAGGTAAATTTGTAATAAGATGGCGACAATATCTATCGCCTGGGACCTCCAGGGGCGAAGATTTCCTGTAAGTTGGGATCTGATGGAATTCTGAATGACCAAGCACATCCTAAAACCAGCCCCTAAGTGAGCTCATCAAGGGGCTTTATTCATTTCGGAAGACATACAGAAAATTTGCTGTGAGAGTGTTCCATTTTTCCAATCAGAGTGCTTCCCTCTGCTAAGCTTTGAGCCATTTCCGTGACATGAGGTTTAGTAATTTTCTTTTGTTTTTTTTTCTTATTATTTTATGTACCGTAATTGTATATATCGTACTGTTTTGTTACCATTTTGTATCATCTTTGTATATTTTTTCATAAATATTGCCTACCTTTCTGGATTAAATATATATATAATTTAATAGCTCTGTTCTTCTTGTTCTGTAAACCGCACCCCTGAAGTCATACTCTACCTATAAAGGGTGTCCAGTCAACCTGGAACGATTGGTGGTCGCGGCTAGGCATTGATTCCTCTGTATGATCCTCTTGGCTGTTATCCTTGACAACTGGTGGCTGTGGTGAGATTTGCGCTAACTCCCCTGGCTGTTATCCTTGATATTCATCATATAATAACATTACTAAGCATAAATCTCGACTGTCAGATGTGCAGTCAGGGCCAAAAGTTTTGAGACTGACACAAAGTTGGTTTTGCTGCTTCAGGTTTTTTTTTAGATCTTTTAGTCAGATTTTATTTTGGTTACTGAAACACAATTATTAGCATTCCATAAGTTTTGACTTTTACTTACAAATGCATCAAGTTTATGTCAAGACTCAATATTTACAGTGTTGTCCCTAATGTTTTTTTACTTCTGCCCTTCACCCTGGCAGATGGATATCAGATTTGTGGCCAAATCCTGACTGATGACCGCCCATTCTTGATTAATCAGTGCCTGGAGTTTATCACAATTTCTATATTTTTGTTTATCCTCCTGCTTTTTGAGAATTGACCCCAGGTTCTCAATGTGTTTGAGATCTAGAGTTTTACCTGACCATGGATCCGAGCCACTTAGTTATTACACTTTCCTTGTGACATGGTCTCCATCGTGTTGGAAAAAGCATTATTCATCACCAAATTACTCTTGGATCATTGAGAAAGTTGCTTTTTGATAATATTTAGATCCTGTTCTTTAGTCACAGCAGTGTTTTGTGTGTGCTTTACTTTTGGGATAACACAGGACTCAAGTTAGGGCTCACCTTTTCTTCTCTGGACAATTATTCTTCCATATGCCACAGTCTGAAGGGGCTTAATCAGAGAAAATAGCTTTACCCCAGTCCTCTATAATCCAATGATAAAAGTGCCTTTTTTGCTGCCCTTCTTTACACCAGTCCAGCCAACAAAAACCTCCGGCTCACTGTGCATGCAGATGCACTGACATATGATGCCTGCTTCCATTTTTGAGCAAGCTCTGCATTGGTGTTGAACTGATCTTGTAGCTGAATCGTCTTTAGGAGATGGTTCTACCATCTTGCTGGACTTTCTTGGGTAGTTTAAAGCCTTGTTCAGGGCGCCCAAAAAATCAATTGAAGTTCTTGATGATCTGATTTATGGTTGATTCACATTCGCAATAAATTTCCTCACTCTTAACGCTAATTGCCACTATAAAAACTGAAGCAGATAACTTTGTGAAAAACAAAATTTGTGTCAGTCTCAAAACTTTTGGCCACAACTGTACCTGGTTAAAGGCGGCCATGCACACTAAATAAATTCAGCAGTACTGGCAAACCAGAGACTGTGTAAACAGCGTCCCAGTTTTCCCTATCAGAAAACCCCCAATCAAGACCCAATTTTAAAAACTGCACCCCTCAATGTATTAAAAGCTACATTTCAATTCTTCACCGGAATTTATGCAACGTGGAATGAAAAATTGTTTTCTTAATGTAAATTTAGTTCCAATTTTTTTAATTTTCAGAAGAGTAACGAGAAAACGGACTCAACAATTTGTTGTGCAATTTCTCCTGAGTACACAGTACACTGAGGGCTTTTTTGAGGAATAGATTGTGGGTACCATATCGCATTTGAAAAGCCGCTGAACTGCTAAAATAGCAGAACGCACACAAGTAACCCCATTTTGGCTATTTTGGAAACTAAGTAAGTTTGCCAAAAATTTACAGGAGTAAGCCAAACTCCTTCCGGGAAAGCATCTTGTGGACAGATGAGACCAAGATAGAGCTTTTTGGTAAGGCATATCATTCTACAGTTTACCCAAAATGGAACGAGGCTTACAAAACATGTGTGTATGTGTGCGTGTGTGGCCTCCCTTCCTTTGAGCTGGACATTATATTTATATAGCTTCCCATTTGCTGCGTGTTTATATTTGGGGCCCGATCCTGCTTGGCCCTTATTCACACAGATGTCACTATGATACATGGTAAGGTTTTACTACTAGAGTTTAGGACCATCCCAAATTTGGGTACACCTTGTCGCGGTGGGATGGCTTTTATGCTTTTTTTGATAGAAGGTGGTGTTTAATAAGTACCCTATTTATTTCAATGCACTATTATACTAGCAGGGTACATGTTCATTTGTTTCTGTCTTAGGTTTTATTACTACACTAACAAGACCCAAGATGGGGGAAGTGATACAGTATCAATACTATGCATAATTAGTAAATTTTTACTAATAACTTCCTTGAATTCACAAGCCGAGATCCACTTGTGTTTATCTGTTTGACTAATGAAAGGTCCATTATTACATGGCAAACAGAGAAATGAGGCGGACTAAAGGTACTGCCACACTAAACAATCCCGCTAGCGATCACAATAACGACGCATACTAATGCGATCGCTAGCGGGATTGTTTCTATATCGCTAAGTGCGGCCACATTTAGCGATATAGTTAACGACGCTATCGCCGTTAGCGATCTTCTTAACGACTTTAGCGGTACAAAAGTACCGCTAAATCGCTAAGAAAAGGTGCCACACAGCGATTAGATACTTACCCAGCGGGAGCGCCGACGAGAAAATAGGGTCCGGAACGATTCCAGCGACGAGCGAGATCACAGCAGGAAGCTCGTCGCTGGAAGCTGCCGCACTGAACAATATCGCTAACGGGATCGCTAAATAGTGACGTTTTTTAGCGATCCCGTTAGCGATATTGTTTAGTGTGGCATACCCTTAACAATTTACCTGGTGCGTCAAGAATGGTCAAACAGTCTTATCAGTGCCTTACATTAGATTCTGATTGTTCAACTCCCGAAAGCTACCACTTCACATTGCATTACACAATGGCTGAGAGGCTTTTCGTAGCATTTAACCAATCATACTTGCCGCTCACTATACGTTCTTTTAAGAGGATTTTCTGCTCCTCATCTGATTAATGCATGATAAAATATGAATATAGCTTCCAGAAATTAGGTCACATTCTTGTGTGAAAGTGGCTTTTATCAGTAAATGTCGTTAATTTTTTAGCAAAAAGGAGATGTTGTTTTTAGCAAGCTCCAGTATTACAAAAAATGGCCATTACAGTCTAACACTGCAACAGAATCGAGTGGAAATAATTTAAGAAAGTTATAATCCTGCTCCCCTCTGGACATTTGCACTTTATTTTTTTTTAGATGATTGGAAGCTTTTCATTCTATGCTATACTTATAAAAATATTATATTGAAAAAGTTCAGTTTTCATATACTTTAGAAATAAAATTTGTTTTGCAACAATTTACAATCTGAACAAACAGACCATTGAGAACATGACCGCTTTTAGCAAGTTGATGCTGGGGGGTAACCTGGGTTAATACAAACTGGTGCCCACCGTCATCCTCAGTTGCATTTTCTCCAGATCAGTCCCCCATACTTGTGTTTTATATAACTAGATGAGCGAAAGCCGTTATCTGACACTGTTGGTTGCGGCTTATTTTAAAAGATAAAGAATCAGATATGTTGACGTTAAAGATGCAAGATCCTACTTTCCCTTGCAGTCATATGTAGGGTGACACTTTGTCTGATCTTCATTAGTTAATGTCAAGGAGGTCACTGGGGGAAATCACGCAGATCCCACCGCTGTCCAATCGTAAGGACAATTACACCATTGACTGACGAGTGATGGCTGATGCCGCGGCTGACGGTTATTGGGGAACTCCCAGTGAGTGTATAGTATATGCACATATGATTCAAATGCATGTAAATATATATATATATATATATATATATATAGTATATGCACATCTGATTCAAACGTACGTATATATATATATACAGCACAGACCAAAAGTTTGGAACACCTTCTCATTCAACGATTTTTCTGTATTTTCATGACTGTGAAAATTGTAGAATCACACTGGAGGCATCAAAACTATGAATTAACACGTGTAGAATTATACATTACACTTTGCAAAAAAGTGTGAAACAACTGAAAATATGTCTTATATTCTAGGTTCTTCAAAGTAGCCGCCTTTTGCTTTGATTACTGCTTTGCACGCAGAAAAGGTGAACGGATGGACTCTACATGCCTGGTTCCCACGTGAAGCATGGAGGACGTGGTGTGATGGTGTGGGGATGCTTTGCTGGTGACACTGTTGGGGATTTATTCTCAGATCACAGTCACCCTCTCTGACTCCTCCCTACTCTCTTTCTCCACCCACTACCCAACACCCTTTCCTACCCAGCCTGGGATGAGGCCATCCTCCCAAAGGGTACACCCAGATGCCCCGACTGAACTGGTGTTTGCTGGGTGTGAGTGTTAGAGTCCTGGATAGTGCCCCATCCTTACCTGAGAGTGGGATACCACACCTCTGGGTGAGGTGCAGTACCTCTGTGGTGACTGGACCCCAGGGGCGCAACATATGGCTTCAGGGGTGTGGTTTCCAGGGCAAGAGAAACATAGCTGCTAAATTTTATATATTTAATCCAGAATAGTAGGCAGTGTTTATAAAAGATATACAAAATAGGAACAAAACAATATGGTATATACAATTACATGTAATAAAAGGGATAACAAAAGAAAATTACCATAACTGTGTCACAAAAATTCCTCAGAGCTTAGTGGAGGGAGGTACTCCTTAGGAAAATGGACAGAAGCACAGCAAGCTGTACCTTCCAGGGCTGACAAATGACCAAACCAAAATTTTGCTTTTTGTTAGATCAAGGTTACACCCATATACCTCCCCTTGGTGAGTTCATGTGGGAGCTGGTTTTGAAATGTGCTAGGTCTGTTAGACTTTTGTTGTGAATGGGTTTGAGATGAGTTCTGAGCAGAGGCTCCCTCTGGTGGTTACAAGCGGTACTAGTGAGGATTGGGAATCAGGTGTTACTGATTGGTCTTATTTAAGGGAATCATTTTCCCATCAGGGTTGCCGGTGATCAATTGTTCTGGTCTGAATCCTTCTTTCCAGTTTCCCTTGTAGCCTGCTGTGTCGTGTCTGCATCTCCTGCTATCAGATAAGACAATTTCTTATTTTGTGTTTTTGCTATATTTTGCATTTTGTCCTGCACTTCTGTGGGGGCCTTCTGGGTCCCCTCCGGGGGCTTTTTGCCCTCTCAGTTTAGTCCAGCCACTGTGTTTTGTACTTTTGCTTTTTGCAGTTTTTTCAGTGGCTGCTGTTTTTGTTACACCAGAGAACTAATTTAGGTGGTAGAGGTCGTGTGATCTCAGGTGATTTTGAAATTAGTATGTTGGTGTTTTTCAGGGTTTTCTGGGGTTGCAGTAAGTACCCTTCCTGTCCTTTTCTATTTAGATAGTTTGGGCCCCAGCGTTTGCTCATACTATTTTCTTTCTGTGTCAGTATTTCCTCTTGTCTAACCGCCATTATATGTTTGGGGGCTTTCTATTATCTTTGGGGTTCTGCTCCGGGGCAGATAGCTTTCCTATTTCTATCTTTAGGTGTAGTTAGTTTCTCAGGCTGTGACGAGGCGTCTAGGACCATCGTAGGAACGCTCCACGGCTGCCTCTAGTTGTGGTGGTTAGTCAGGGTACTGCAATCTCATAGATTCCAACTGCTCTGGTGTATTGCCTTTTTTACCTGCACTCCTCAGCTACCGTAACATAACAGTATCACCGGCCATAAAAATTGTATGGTACTCACAGAAGGGAAAAAAAAAATATTTTGAAGAAAGAAAAGTTGTCAGAGATATTTTTCTGTTTGTTGCATTTTTTTTTTTTTTTTTTTTTCCCTCTGTATCTCTGGGTGCTGGGGAGGATCTTTTCTTCCAATGGAGTTTGCACAGTTGTCTGGCCGTGTGGATCAGCTTGCCACTGAGGTTCAGAGTATTGCTGCATATCTTGCTAGGTTGCCTGTTGTGGAACCTAGGATCCCCATGCCAGATTTGTTTTCAGGGGATCGAGCTAAGTTTCAGAATTTCAAAAATAATTGTAAATTGTTTCTTGCCTTAAAATCTAAGTCCTCAGGAAACGCAGCGCAGCAGGTTCAAATTGTCATCTCTCTCCTGCGCGGCGATCCTCAGGATTGGGCTTTTTCCCTGACACCTGGGGATCCTGTTTTGAGTGATGTTGATGTATTTTTTCAGGCTTTGGGGTTATTGTACGATGAGCCGAATATCACTGATCAAGCTGAAAAAGCCTTGTTGGCATTAAATCAGGGGCTTGATGACGCTGAGTTATACTGTCAGAGATTCCGTAGGTGGGCAGTCCTGACCAAATGGAATGACGACGCTTTGGCGGCCCTTTTCCGGAAGGGTCTGTCGGATAATGTAAAGGATGTTATGGTGGGATTCCCTGTCCCCTCTGGTCTCAATGATTCTATGTCATTAGCGATTCAAATTGACAGACGTTTGCGTGAGCGGAGAAGTATGCGTGGAGTGGTGTTGCCTTGTGAGCCAGCTGCTGAGCCCATGCAGTGTGATGGAGTGGTGTCTGGGGCACAGCGTCATGAGTTTCGAAAGCGCAATGGGTTATGTTTCTACTGTGGTGATGCCTCTCATGCTATTTCAGTCTGCCCTAAGCGGGGAAGACGTTTTGCACGCTCAGTTGTCTTGGGTAGTGTTCAGACTAAGTTTTTATTAACTGTCACTCTGATATGCTCTCTGTCCTCATTTTCTGCTCAGGCTTTCGTTGATTCTGGAGCAGCTATTAACCTGATGGATTATGATTTTGCTAAACGTTGTGGATTTCCCTTGATACCCCTACAGAAGTCTATTCCCCTACTGGGGATCGATTCTACCCCTTTGGCTGAGAATAAACCCCAGTTTTCTACTCAGGTGATAATGAGGGTTGAACCTGATCACCAGGAGTGCTGCAAATTTTTGGTTCTATATAATCTGCATGACATTATCGTGCTGGGTTTCCCTTGGTTACAGTCTCATAATCCTGTTTTGGATTGGAAATCTGTGTCTGTAACCAGTTGGGGCTGCCAATGTGTTAATACCAACACTCCTGTTTTTTCTGCCTCCCCCAGGCTGAGGATGTTCCTGACTTTTTGTTTGATTTTTCTGATGTGTTTAGCGAAAGTAAATCTGCATCCTTACCTCCCCATAGGAGCTATGACTGCGCTATTGAATTAGTGCCAGGTAGTAAATTCCCTAATGGTCGCCTCTTTAACTTGTCTATACCTGAACATGACGCTATGCGGTCTTATATCAAGGAATCATTGGAGAAGGGTCATATCAGACCATCCTCTTCACCCTTAGGTGCCGGTTTTTTCTTTGTGGCCAAAAAAGATGGTTCATTAAGGCCGTGTATTGATTATCGTCTCTTGAACAATATTACTGTGAAATATCAATACCCGTTACCCTTGATTTCTGACCTGTTTTCCAGGGTGAAAAACGCTACTTGGTTTACCAAGCTTGACCTCAGGGGGGCGTATAACCTTATTCGCATTAAGCACGGGGATGAATGGAAGACGGCATTTAACACCCCTGAAGGGCATTTTGAGTACCTTGTGATGCCCTTTGGGCTCACTAATGCTCCTTCCGTCTTCCAGTCCTTCATGAATGACATTTTCAGGGATTTTTGTGGACAAGTTTCTGATTGTTTATTTGGATGATATCTTGATTTTTTCTAATGACTGGGACTCTCATGTGAAACATGTTCGAACTGTATTCCAGATTTTGAGAGAGAATGCTCTGTATGTGAAGGGATCAAAGTGTCTTTTTGGCGTACAGAAGATCTCATTTCTGGGATTCATTTTGTCCCCATCTGTTATTGAAATGGACCCGGTCAAGGTTCAGGCCATCTGTGATTGGGTCCAACCTACTTCATTAAAGGCTCTTCAGAGATTTTTGGGTTTTGCCAATTTTTATCGTAAATTTATTGGTAATTTCTCTGTTATTGTTAAACCATTAACTGATTTGACCAGAAAGGGTTCTGATGTGGTGAATTGGCCTCCTGAGGCAGTCTCTGCGTTTCAGGAACTTAAGCAGAGATTCACTTCTGCTCCTGTTCTACGGCAGCCTGATGTTTCTCTGCCATTTCAGGTGGAGGTTGATGCCTCTGAAATTGGGGCAGGTGCCGTTTTGTCCCAAAAAGATCCAGAGACCTCTAAAAGTAACCCTTGTGCCTTTTTCTCTCGAAAATTTTCTCCTACTGAACGTAATTATGACGTGGGTAATCGGGAGTTATTGGCCATGAAGTGGGCTTTTGAAGAGTGGAGACATTGGCTGGAGGGAGCCAAACATCAGGTGGTGGTCCTTACGGACCATAAGAATCTGGTCTATCTGGAATCTGCCAAGCGACTCAATCCTAGACAGGCCAGGTGGGCCTTGTTTTTCACACGTTTTAATTTTGTGGTTTCCTTTCTTCCTGGCACTAAGAATGTTAAGGCGGATGCCCTCTCGAGGAGTTTCCTTGCGGACTCTCCTGAGCTATCTGATCCCTCTGTTATTTTGAAGGAGGGTGTAGTTCTTTCCGCCATCTCGCCTAATTTGAGACTTGCTCTGGAGGGGTGTCAGGAGGATAGGCCCGAGCGCTGCCCTGTTGGAAAATTGTTTGTCCCGGACCAATGGAAAAAGAGTGTGATGTCTGAGATTCATTGTTCCGCATTGGCTGGGCATCCCGGAATTTTTGGTACCAGAGACTTGGTTAGTCGGTCCTTTTGGTGGCCTACCTTGTCTCGCGATGTCAGGGAATTTGTGCAGTCCTGCGAGACTTGCTCTCGCTCCAAGCCTTGCTCTCGCTCTAGTGGTTTGTTGATGCCATTGCCTGTGCCCAAGAGACCATGGACCCATATCTCTATGGATTTCATTTCCGATCTTCCTGTTTCTCAGAGAATGACCACCATCTGGGTAATTTGTGATAGGTTTTCCAAAATGATACATCTTGTGCCATTACCTAAGTTGCCTTCCTCCTCTGAATTGGTGCCGTTGTTCCTTCAGCACGTGGTTCGTTTACACGGCATTCCTGAGAACATTGTGTCTGACAGAGGAGTCCAGTTTGTTTCCAGATTTTGGAGGACTTTTTGTTCTAAACTGGGTGTTCAATTGTCTTTCTCCTCGGCATTTCATCCTCAGACCAATGGTCAAACTGAGAGAACAAACCAGACATTGGAGACTTATCTAAGATGCTTTGTGTCTGCTGATCAGGATGACTGGGTCTCTTTTTTGCCTTTGGCTGAGTTTGCTCTTAATAATAGGGCTAGCTCTGCCACTTTGATGTCTCCGTTTTTCTGTAATTCTGGGTTTCACCCTCGATTTTCTTCAGGACAGACGGAGGCTTCTGTCTGTCCAGGTGTTGACTCTGTTGTTGAGCGTATGCAGCAGATTTGGGACCAGGTAGTGGAGAGGTTGTCCCTCTCTCAGGAGAAGGCCCAGCGGTTTGCTAACCGGCATAGGACTGATGGTCCTCGGTTTAAAGTGGGGGACTTGGTCTGGTTGTCCTCAAAGAATATTCCTATGAGAGTAGCATCTCCTAAATTTAAGCCTAGGTTCATTGGACCTTATAAGATCATGGAGATTATTAATCCTGTTTCTTTTCGTTTGCTTCTTCCAGGGACATTTAAGATCCATAACGTGTTCCACAAGTCCTTGTTGAAGAGGTTTGTTGAGCCAGTGGTTCCTGCTGCTGTGCCTCCTGACCCTGTTTTGGTTGAGGGCAATCTGGAGTATGTGGTTGAGAAAATATTGGATTCTCGTTTTTCTAGACGAAGACTCCAGTATTTGGTTAAATGGAGAGGTTATGGTCAGGAAGATAATTCTTGGGTGTTTGCTTCGGACATCCATGCTAGGAGACTTATCCGTGCGTATCATAGAACTCATCCTGACCGACCTGGTTGCTCAAATGAGGGTTCGGTGACCCCTCCTCAAGGGGGGGGTACTGTTGTGAATGGGTTTGAGATGAGTTCTGAGCAGAGGCTCCCTCTGGTGGTTACAAGCGGTACTAGTGAGGATTGGGAATCAGGTGTTACTGATTGGTCTTATTTAAGGGAATCATTTTCCCATCAGGGTTGCCGGTGATCAATTGTTCTGGTCTGAATCCTTCTTTCCAGTTTCCCTTGTAGCCTGCTGTGTCGTGTCTGCATCTCCTGCTATCAGATAAGACAATTTCTTATTTTGTGTTTTTGCTATATTTTTGCATTTTGTCCTGCACTTCTGTGGGGGCCTTCTGGGTCCCTCCGGGGGCTTTTTGCCCTCTCAGTTTAGTCCAGCCACTGTGTTTTGTACTTTTGCTTTTTGCAGTTTTTTCAGTGGCTGCTGTTTTTGTTACACCAGAGAACTAATTTAGGTGGTAGAGGTCGTGTGATCTCAGGTGATTTTGAAATTAGTATGTTGGTGTTTTTCAGGGTTTTCTGGGATTGCAGTAAGTACCCTTCCTGTCCTTTTCTATTTAGATAGTTTGGGCCCCAGCGTTTGCTCATACTATTTTCTTTCTGTGTCAGTATTTCCTCTTGTCTAACCGCCATTATATGTTTGGGGGCTTTCTATTATCTTTGGGGTTCTGCTCCGGGGCAGATAGCTTTCCTATTTCTATCTTTAGGTGTAGTTAGTTTCTCAGGCTGTGACGAGGCGTCTAGGACCATCGTAGGAACGCTCCACGGCTGCCTCTAGTTGTGGTGGTTAGTCAGGGTACTGCAATCTCATAGATTCCAACTGCTCTGGTGTATTGCCTTTTTTACCTGCACTCCTCAGCTACCGTAACATAACAGACTTTTATGAGATCCCTAATTTCAGGATATCTTCACCCTTGGAGGTCCTAGGAGGTAGATATTGTCATCATGTATTTTATTGCTATTTTACCTGTCTATAGAAAAAAATAACACCACCCTTCACTACAATGCCGAAAATATGAGAAAATAGATCTTATAAATATCAGATCAATGCAAACCCCAGAGATTCATCACCGACAGCTGGCTCCAAAAGGTCTGGGAGCCGGGCTTTGACCAGAGAAATTGTATGCCTGGAAAGTGTACTTCCCCGCCTCTGTGTAAACGAATCCCAGTCTTGGTGTCTTTTTCCCCAGAACAAATCTCCTTATGTCATTACCTGTTAACTGCAGGAGGCCCCTACTTCAATAGAGGTTGAAGTGACAGCTCCCACGTCCCCAGTTATAATTAGTTTTTATCTTCACCAAATATAATTAATCCCATATGTTCAATATGAATTCCTACGTCAATGTAGGTTGAAGTGTTAGTTCTTTCTCTCTGCTTCAGCTATAATTAATCCCATATGATCAATGTGAGGGTGATATGTCCCCTCTCCGGAGATGTCTTCTGGATTTTAATTTTTCTCTATGACAGTTGATATTCAGTAAATTTAAATAGAAAATTACTTGTGTCAATTTCATGCTATTTCAGTTATAATTGTAGGCTTTTCTTACTTTGAATGTAAGATACCAAATTTTGTCTACTTGTGTATATTTGTGTATAGATTGTGAGCACTCGTGGCCAGGGTCCTCTCTCCTTCTGTACCAGTCATGATTTGTATTGTTTAAGATTACTGCATTTGTTTTTTATTATGTATACCCCTCCTCACATGTAAAGCACCATGAAATAAAAGGCGCAATAATAATATAAGCAAGTAAAATAAATATGCCGTTAGAGGCATCTACATTTAAAAAAAAAAAGAAAAAGTCGGTCTCACCAAAATGTGAGGGTTTTCTCTGCTTTTATGTGTTTGGGGATTTTGATAGGATCGTACTGAGAGTGATAAAGGTCATTAAACACTTGAGGGTTGATTCACCCAGACTGGTTGTAGTGCACGCAACACCATTCTTACCGGAGTACAAGACGATTCTTATTGAATTTGTTGCATTTTCTTAGTGGTGTATACCCCATACACTGCCAGAAATGCTACTCCAGTCACTGCTGTACAAAACGCCCGCACTTTTGATGACTTGGATGAGCGGTCACGCCCTGGCTCCTCCCCAGCTCAACCCATTTTGATGGAGCTGATTCAAGCTGGCGTGACAACATCTGAAGTCGCAAAACTTTTGTGCAAAAATGAGTTGCAAAAATGTTGCGACTTTTCACTGTTTTTAACCCCTTAGTGATGGAGCCAATTTGCAGCTCAATGACATGACCAATTTTTACAATTCTGACCACTGTCACTTTATGGTGTTATAACTCTGGAACGCTTTAACGGATCCCGCTAATTCTGAGATTAGCATTTCACACATGTCTGCTTTACATCAGCACAATTTTGGATCCAAATTTTTTTTTATTAGGAAGTTATAAGGGTTAAAAGTTGACCAGCGATTTCTCATTTTTACAACAAAATTTACAAAACCATTTTTTTAGCGATCACCTCACATTTGAAGTCACTTTGAGAGGTCAATGACAGAAAATACCCAAAAGTGACACCATTCTAAAAACTGCACCCCTCAAGGTGCTCAAAACCACATTCAAGAAGTTTATTAACCCTTTACGTGCTTCACAGGAACTGAAGGAAAAAAATAACATTTAACTTTTTTTTTACAAACATTTTACTTCAGAACCATTTTTTTTTTTTTTCACAAGTGTAAAAAGAGAAAATGAACCACAAAATTTGTTGTGAAATTTCTACTGAATACGCCGATACCCCTAATGTGAGGTGGAACCACTGTTTGGGCGCACGGCAGGGCTTGGAACAGAAGGAGCGCCATTTGACTTTTTCAATGCAGAATTGGCTGGAATTGAGATTGAACGCCATGTTGCATTTGGAGAGCCCCTGATGTGCCCAAACAGTAGAAGCCCCCCACAAGTGAACGAATTTTGTAAACTAGACCCCCCAAAGGAGCTTATTTAGATGTGTGGTGAGCACTTTGAACCCCCAAGTGCCTCACAGAAGTTTATAATGCAGAGCCATGAAAATAAAAAATAATTTATTTCCTCAAAAATGATTTTTTATTTTCCCAAGGGTGACTGTTGTGAATGTGTTAGAAATGAATTCTGAGCAGAAGCTCCCTCTGGTGGTTACAAACAGTACTGAACCATTCAATGAGGATTGGCAATCAGGAGTTACAGACTGGTCTTATATAAGGGAGGTTCCCTCCCATCATGGTTGCCGGTGGTCAATTGTTCTTGTCTCAACTGTGGTTCCTGGTTCTGTAAGGTTCTATGTATATATTCCTGAAACTCAGTTTGTTCGTCAGCCATTTTACTTTCTGTCTTGCTGCAGCTATCTTGCCCTCAGTCAAAATGGAGTTTCCAGCTTGCATGTTCCCGCCCTGATTCTCTCCTTTGCTTCTTAAGCAGCCACAGCTGAGCAATCAGTGCTTCAGAATCTAGCCTGCAGTGAACCTGTGACTTGACTCCTGTAAGCCTTGGACCTTGTACTCCAGCTATTCCTACTTAGGAACTCTGAAGCACTTGTGGACTCTGAACCCTGCTCTTTGAAAGACCCACGTTTGCATGGACTTACGGTAACAGAGAAGAAGATCCTGAATCTGTATTGGAGAGTGATTGCTGAGCTTGGATTACTCTGGCCTGCTGTGTCTCCTGTTTCTGTGTCTGCAAACTGTGTGACTATTTCTGCCAACTTGTATGAAGTAATACAGGACTTTTCTATATAAAACCTGTGACTCCTGTGTTTTCATCGCACCCAAGCACAAGACGCTATATGAACTGTACTACATACATTACAAGATTCTGAAGCCAAAACGTTAGTGTCTGCTGGGTCTGGAAGGCTGTGTCTGCTGTACTGTGGATATCAGACGTCCGGTTGTACTTTCTGTGATGACAGTGGTTGTGACTTCTCACAACCATTCCAGGTGAGCAATTCCCTTAAGTTTTTTCTTTTTGCAGTGTTACCACAGGTAAACACTATTGTTTTTTTTTTTTTTTTCCTTTCTTTTCTCTTTTTTGTCTGCTGTAACTCTGGATATCAGATGTCTGGTTGAAACTTTCTGTGATGATAGTGGTTGTGACTTCTCACAACCATTCCAGGTGAGCAGTTCCCTTAATTTTTTTTTCTCTCTGCAGTGTTGCCACAGGTGAACACTATTGTTTTTTTTTTCTCTCCTCTTCTTCCAGTAATCCTGTCTTAAAAGATCTGGAAAATGGAGGCCCGCATAAAGGAACTTTGCGGAGTGACTGATAATATCCTTGCAGATTTGCAGAATATAAAGACCCGTTTTACAAATCTACAGGACCTCAATAATCACAATTTGCAAGTGGTTGGACAGACTACCCAGGATTTGCGAGCCAGGATTGAGGTTCTAGAGGGGCGAGTCCAGGCTCATGCCGTAGCCCCGAGTGCTGGGATTCCCAAGTTGCCCCCTTTTCGTTTTGGCGGTGAACGTGAGAAATTCAGGGGATTTATTAATCAATGCAATCTTTTTTTTTCTGCACATGCTTCACAATTTCCCACTGAACGATCTAAGGTGCTTACTATAATTATGTTGCTTACCAACAAGGCTTTAATGTGGGCAAACCCTCTGATTGAGACTGAGGATGATTGTTTGAATCACCTTGATGATTTTATTTCAGCCATGGGGCAGGTGTTTGATGACCCCAATCGAGGTGCAACAGCTGAAGCAGCCATGTTAGCTTTGCGCCAAGGTAAGCACTCGGTAGCTGAATATGCCTTGGATTTCAGGAGATGGGCCCTTGATACCACCTGGGACAGTTCCGCCAAAAAATCTATTTTTCGAAAGGGGTTATCTCCACTGATTAAGGATGAACTTGCTCGTGCCGACCCTCCCACTGCGTTAGGTGACTTTATTAACTACTGCATCCGTATTGATACTCGTCTGACTGAACGCAGGCAAGAGAGATGGTTCGAAAGCAATCGTACTAACCTTTTCCTACCTTCCTCTCCAGCTAAGGAACCTTTGAGTAGGATTACACGGGAACCTGAACCTGAACCCATGCAGGTAGACTCTTTACAACGACGGGTTAGTGATGCACGCAAGGAACATCGTTTTAAGGAGAATCTATGTTTCTATTGTGGTAAGTCAGAGCACTTCATTATAAACTGCCCCAGCCGTTCTCGTAAGACTACTGCAGCACTCATTCATTGTGAGTGTTGCGAGAGGGGATCTGTCAGGTCCGAGCCTCAGGCTCCAGAGAGATCTGCAGCAACAGATCTTGATTTCTCGGACTTAAACTCCGTTACCTCTGAGGACGTTGACTGTGTAAACGCTGCCATTTTTCAAGTTTCCTCAGCGGTGTCCCAGCTGAGTTGTAAGAAAAACAATTCTCATTGCTTTCTTTCCATCAAACTCTGGGTTGACTCAGCTTGGGTGTCTAGCTCTGCTATGATCGACTCAGGGGCAAGTGGAAATTTTATGGATGTCTCCTTTGCTCTGAAACAGGGAATACGTTCAGTGAAGAAGGCTACTCCAGTACAGATGGAAACTGTGGATGGCTCCCTGCTGACCTCTGGACCAGTGGATCAGGAAACAGAGCCTTTGAGGGTTCTTATGGGTAAAGATCATCAAGAGAAACTGTCCTTTATGCTTATCTCTTCTCCCCACTTTCCCATTATTCTAGGGCTACCATGGCTGCAGGCTCAGAATTCTACCATTAACTGGGAGACCAAGGAATTACACTTTCCAGAGAAACAGATGAGTCCAAAAGTTTCAGCTTGCTCTGTTCCTAAAGGAATCATGTCAGTCCCTGAACTACCAGCTGTATACCAGGACTATGTGGATTTATGTGACAAGAAGAACGCTGACCAGCTTCCTCCTCACCGTCCATATGATTGTCCAATTGAATTATTGCCTGGAGCAGAGATACCTTTTGGTAAGATCTACCCCCTGGCGGGGCCCGAGCTAAAGGCTTTAAAGGATTACATAGATGAAAATCTAGCCAAGGGCTTCATACGCCCCTCTTCATCTCCTGCAGGTGCACCCATCTTCTTTGTAAAGAAGAAAGATGGATCTCTGAGACCATGCGTAGACTATAGGGAACTCAATAAGGTTACTATTAGAAACCGTTATCCATTGCCTTTAATCCCTGAGTTATTGGAGAGAGTGCGACATGCCAAAATTTTTTCTAAACTAGATCTTCGTGGGGCCTATAACTTAGTCCGTATTAGACCTGGGGATGAATGGAAGACTGCATTCAGGTCACGCTTGGACACTTTGAATATCTAGTTATCGACTTTTGGTCTGAAGTACCGCCCCACCACTTTCCAACACTTGGGAATGAACAATCTTAGGGATCTCTGTTATGTTACGGTAGCTGAGGAGTGCAGGCTAAAAAAAGGAAATACACCAGAGCAGTTGGAATCTATGAGATTGCAGTACCCTGACTAACCACCGCAACTAGAGGCAGCCGTGGAGCGTTCCTACGTTGGTCCTAGACGCCTCGTCACAGCCTGAGAAACTAACTACACCTAAAGATAGAAATAGGAAAGCTATCTGCCCCGTAGCAGAACCCCAAAGATAATAGAAAGCCCCCAAACATGTAATGGCGGTTAGACAAGAGGAAATACTGACACAGAAAGAAAATAGTATGAGCAAACGCTGGGGCCCAAACTAACTAAATAGAAAAGGAAGGAAGGGTACTTACTGCAATCCCAGAAAACCCTGAAAAAACACCAACTCTACTAATTTCAAAATCACCTGAGATCACACGACCTCTACCACCTAAATTAGTTCTCTGGTGTAACAAAAACAGCAGCCACTGAAAAAACTGGAAAAAGCAAAAGTACAAAACACAGTGGCTGGACTAAACTGAGAGGGCAAAAGCCCCCGGAGGGACCCAGAAGGCCCCCACAGAAGTGCAGGACCAAATGCAAAAATATAGCAAAAACACAAAATAAGAAATTGTCTTATCTGATAGCAGGAGATGCAGACACGACACAGCAGGCTACAAGGGAAACTGGAAAGAAGGATTCAGACCAGAACAATTGATCACCGGCAACCCTGATGGGAAAATGACTCCCTTAATAAGACCAATCAGTAACACCTGATTCCCAGTCTCACAATCCTCACTAGTACCGCTTGTAACCACCAGAGGGAGCCTCTGCTCAGAACTCATCTCAAACCCATTCACAACAGTACCCCCCCCTTGAGGAGGGGTCACCGAACCCTCATTTGAGCAACCAGGTCGGTCAGGATGAGTTCTATGATACGCACGGATAAGTCTCCTAGCATGGATGTCCGAAGCAAACACCCAAGAATTGTCTTCCTGACCATAACCTCTCCATTTAACCAAATACTGGAGTCTTCGTCTAGAAAAACGAGAATCCAATATTTTCTCAACCACATACTCCAGATTGCCCTCAACCAAAACAGGGTCAGGAGGCACAGCAGCAGGAACCACTGGCTCAACAAACCTCTTCAACAAGGACTTGTGGAACACGTTATGGATCTTAAATGTCCCTGGAAGAAGCAAACGAAAAGAAACAGGATTAATAATCTCCATGATCTTATAAGGTCCAATGAACCTAGGCTTAAATTTAGGAGATGCTACTCTCATAGGAATATTCTTTGAGGACAACCAGACCAAGTCCCCCACTTTAAACCGAGGACCATCAGTCCTATGCCGGTTAGCAAACCGCTGGGCCTTCTCCTGAGAGAGGGACAACCTCTCCACTACCTGGTCCCAAATCTGCTGCATACGCTCAACAACAGAGTCAACACCTGGACAGACAGAAGCCTCCGTCTGTCCTGAAGAAAATCGAGGGTGAAACCCAGAATTACAGAAAAACGGAGACATCAAAGTGGCAGAGCTAGCCCTATTATTAAGAGCAAACTCAGCCAAAGGCAAAAAAGAGACCCAGTCATCCTGATCAGCAGACACAAAGCATCTTAGATAAGTCTCCAATGTCTGGTTTGTTCTCTCAGTTTGACCATTGGTCTGAGGATGAAATGCCGAGGAGAAAGACAATTGAACACCCAGTTTAGAACAAAAAGTCCTCCAAAATCTGGAAACAAACTGGACTCCTCTGTCAGACACAATGTTCTCAGGAATGCCGTGTAAACGAACCACGTGCTGAAGGAACAACGGCACCAATTCAGAGGAGGAAGGCAACTTAGGTAATGGCACAAGATGTATCATTTTGGAAAACCTATCACAAATTACCCAGATGGTGGTCATTCTCTGAGAAACAGGAAGATCGGAAATGAAATCCATAGAGATATGGGTCCATGGTCTCTTGGGCACAGGCAATGGCATCAACAAACCACTAGAGCGAGAGCAAGGCTTGGAGCGAGAGCAAGTCCCGCAGGACTGCACAAATTCCCTGACATCGCGAGACAAGGTAGGCCACCAAAAGGACCGACTAACCAAGTCTCTGGTACCAAAAATTCCGGGATGCCCAGCCAATGCGGAACAATGAATCTCAGACATCACACTCTTTTTCCATTGGTCCGGGACAAACAATTTTCCAACAGGGCAGCGCTCGGGCCTATCCTCCTGACACCCCTCCAGAGCAAGTCTCAAATTGGGCGAGATGGCGGAAAGAACTACACCCTCCTTCAAAATAACAGAGGGATCAGATAGCTCAGGAGAGTCCGCAAGGAAACTCCTCGAGAGGGCATCCGCCTTAACATTCTTAGTGCCAGGAAGAAAGGAAACCACAAAATTAAAACGTGTGAAAAACAAGGCCCACCTGGCCTGTCTAGGATTGAGTCGCTTGGCAGATTCCAGATAGACCAGATTCTTATGGTCCGTAAGGACCACCACCTGATGTTTGGCTCCCTCCAGCCAATGTCTCCACTCTTCAAAAGCCCACTTCATGGCCAATAACTCCCGATTACCCACGTCATAATTACGTTCAGTAGGAGAAAATTTTCGAGAGAAAAAGGCACAAGGGTTACTTTTAGAGGTCTCTGGATCTTTTTGGGACAAAACGGCACCTGCCCCAATTTCAGAGGCATCAACCTCCACCTGAAATGGCAGAGAAACATCAGGCTGCCGTAGAACAGGAGCAGAAGTGAATCTCTGCTTAAGTTCCTGAAACGCAGAGACTGCCTCAGGAGGCCAATTCACCACATCAGAACCCTTTCTGGTCAAATCAGTTAATGGTTTAACAATAACAGAGAAATTACCAATAAATTTACGATAAAAATTGGCAAAACCCAAAAATCTCTGAAGAGCCTTTAATGAAGTAGGTTGGACCCAATCACAGATGGCCTGAACCTTGACCGGGTCCATTTCAATAACAGATGGGGACAAAATGAATCCCAGAAATGAGATCTTCTGTACGCCAAAAAGACACTTTGATCCCTTCACATACAGAGCATTCTCTCTCAAAATCTGGAATACAGTTCGAACATGTTCACATGAGAGTCCCAGTCATTAGAAAAAATCAAGATATCATCCAAATAAACAATCAGAAACTTGTCCACAAAATCCCTGAAAATGTCATTCATGAAGGACTGGAAGACGGAAGGAGCATTAGTGAGCCCAAAGGGCATCACAAGGTACTCAAAATGCCCTTCAGGGGTGTTAAATGCCGTCTTCCATTCATCCCCGTGCTTAATGCGAATAAGGTTATACGCCCCCCTGAGGTCAAGCTTGGTAAACCAAGTAGCGTTTTTCACCCTGGAAAACAGGTCAGAAATCAAGGGTAACGGGTATTGATATTTCACAGTAATATTGTTCAAGAGACGATAATCAATACACGGCCTTAATGAACCATCTTTTTTGGCCACAAAGAAAAAACCGGCACCTAAGGGTGAAGAGGATGGTCTGATATGACCCTTCTCCAATGATTCCTTGATATAAGACCGCATAGCGTCATGTTCAGGTACAGACAAGTTAAAAAGGCGACCTTAGGGAATTTACTACCGGCACTAATTCAATAGCGCAGTCATAGCTCCTATGGGGAGGTAAGGATGCAGATTTACTTTCGCTAAACACATCAGAAAAATCAAACAAAAAGTCAGGAACATCCTCAGCCTGGGGGAGGCAGAAAAAACAGGAGTGTTGGTATTAACACATTGGCAGCCCCAACTGGTTACAGACACAGATTTCCAATCCAAAACAGGATTATGAGACTGTAACCAAGGGAAACCCAGCACGATAATGTCATGCAGATTATATAGAACCAAAAATTTGCAGCACTCCTGGTGATCAGTTCAACCCTCATTATCACCTGAGTAGAAAACTGGGGTTTATTCTCAGCCAAAGGGGTAGAATCGATCCCCAGTAAAGGAATAGACTTCTGTAGGGGTATCAAGGAAACCCACAACGTTTAGCAAAATCATAATCCATCAGGTTAATAGCTGCTCCAGAATCAACGAAAGCCTGAGCAGAAAATGAGGACAGAGAGCATATCAGAGTGACAGTTAATAAAAACTTAGTCTGAACACTACCCAAGACAACTGAGCGTGCAAAATGTCTTCCCCGCTTAGGGCAGACTGAAATAGCATGAGAGGCATCACCACAGTAGAAACATAACCCATTGCGCTTTCGAAACTCATGACGCTGTGCCCCAGACACCACTCCATCACACTGCATGGGCTCAGCAGCTGGCTCACAAGGCAACACCACTCCACGCATACTTCTCCGCTCACGCAAACGTCTGTCAATTTGAATCGCTAATGACATAGAATCATTGAGACCAGAGGGGACAGGGAATCCCACCATAACATCCTTTACATTATCCGACAGACCCTTCCGGAAAAGGGCCGCCAAAGCGTCGTCATTCCATTTGGTCAGGACTGCCCACCTACGGAATCTCTGACAGTATAACTCAGCGTCATCAAGCCCCTGATTTAATGCCAACAAGGCTTTTTCAGCTTGATCAGTGACATTAGGCTCATCGTACAATAACCCCAAAGCCTGAAAAAATGCATCAACATCACTCAAAACAGGATCCCCAGGTATCAGGGAAAAAGCCCAATCCTGAGGATCGCCGCGCAGGAGAGAGATGATAATTTGAACCTGCTGCGCTGCGTTTCCTGAGGACTTAGATTTTAAGGCAAGAAACAATTTACAATTATTTTTGAAATTCTGAAACTTAGCTCGATCCCCTAAAAACAAATCTGGCATGGGGATCCTAGGTTCCACAACAGGCAACCTAGCAAGATATGCAGCAATACTCGAACCTCAGTGGCAAGCTGATCCACACGGCCAGACAACTGTGCAAACTCCATTGGGAGAAAAGATCCTCCCCAGCACCCAGAGATACAGAGGGAAAAAAAAAAAAAATGCAACAAACAGAAAAATATCTCTGACAACTTTTCTTCCTTCAAAATATTTTTTCCCTTCTGTGAGTACCATACAATTTTTATGGCCGGTGATACTGTTATGTTACGGTAGCTGAGGAGTGCAGGTAAAAAAGGAAATACACCAGAGCAGTTGGAATCTATGAGATTGCAGTACCCTGACTAACCACCGCAACTAGAGGCAGCCGTGGAGCGTTCCTACGTTGGTCCTAGACGCCTCGTCACAGCCTGAGAAACTAACTACACCTAAAGATAGAAATAGGAAAGCTATCTGCCCCGGAGCAGAACCCCAAAGATAATAGAAAGCCCCCAAACATGTAATGGCGGTTAGACAAGAGGAAATACTGACACAGAAAGAAAATAGTATGAGCAAACGCTGGGGCCCAAACTAACTAAATAGAAAAGGACAGGAAGGGTACTTACTGCAATCCAGAAAACCCTGAAAAACACCAACTCTACTAATTTCAAAATCACCTGAGATCACACGACCTCTACCACCTAAATTAGTTCTCTGGTGTAACAAAAACAGCAGCCACTGAAAAACTGGAAAAAGCAAAAGTACAAAACACAGTGGCTGGACTAAACTGAGAGGGCAAAAGCCCCCGGAGGGGACCCAGAAGGCCCCCACAGAAGTGCAGGACCAAATGCAAAAATATAGCAAAAACACAAAATAAGAAATTGTCTTATCTGATAGCAGGAGATGCAGACACGACACAGCAGGCTACAAGGGAAACTGGAAAGAAGGATTCAGACCAGAACAATTGATCACCGGCAACCCTGATGGGAAAATGATTCCCTTAATAAGACCAATCAGTAACACCTGATTCCCAGTCCTCACAATCCACTAGTACCGCTTGTACCACCAAGGGAGCCTGCTCAGAACTCATCCAAACCATTCACAACAGTTATCCATTGCCTTTAATCCCTGAGTTATTGGAGAGAGTGCGACATGCCAAAATTTTTTCTAAACTAGATCTTCGTGGGGCCTATAACTTAGTCCGTATTAGACCTGGGGATGAATGGAAGACTGCATTCAGGTCACGCTATGGACACTTGAATATCTAGTTATGCCTTTGGTCTGAGTACCGCCCCAGCCACTTTCCAACACTTGGTGAATGACATCTTCAGGATCTCCTAGATACATTCGTGGTAATTTATTTGGATGATATTCTAATTTTTTCTAACTCCACAGAGGAACATCATGGACATGTGAGAATGGTCTTGGAACGTCTAAGACAAAATCATCTTTACATCAAACTTGAAAAGTGTGAATTCCATAGGACCGAAATTCAATTTCTGGGGTATGTACTGTCTACACAAGGAATTAGTATGGATGGAAGCAAAACCCAAGCCATCAAGGATTGGCCAAGTCCTAGAAATGTGAAGGAGGTACAGCGCTTCATCGGGTTTGCCAACTTCTATAGACGTTTCATTAGAAATTTCTCTGAGGTAGTGTCACCTATCACTCAACTTACCCGGAAAGAGTCTAGGTTTTCCTGGACTCCCCAAGCCCAGGAAGCATTTTCCCGTCTAAAAGATAAATTTACCACTGCACCTATCCTAGTACATCCCAACCCCGAGCTTGCCTTCATAATAGAGGTGGATGCTTCAGACTGTGCCGTTGGAGCTATACTCTCTCAGAGAACAGGTGAGAAGAATGTCTTGCATCCCTGTGCCTTCTTTTCCCAGCAGTTGTCTTCGGCTGAGAGGAACTACGATGTGGGCAATAGAGAGTTGTTGGCCATTATTGCCGCCTTCAAAGAATGGAGACACCTTCTTCAGGGAGCTGCACAGCAAATAGTCGTCCTGACAGACCATCGTAACCTTGAGTTTATCAGGTCGGCTAAGTGCCTGACTCCTCGCCAGGCTCGCTGGAATCTTTTCTTAAACCAATTTAATTTTATCATCTCTTATAGACCAGGATCGCGCAATGGAAAGGCTGATGCACTCTCTAGGATTTACTCAGCAGAGACACGTCCAATTACTCCTCCTAAGACTATTCTTCCTGACTCTAGATTCCTAGGAGTAATTCATAATCAAGACCTACTTAAGGACATCAAGGAAGCATACCATGCGGATTCCTTTTTGGCACAACCCCCAAGGGACGTAAGTCTTGTCTTTAAGAATGGTGTGTGGATTCAGGGACAACGTCTGTATATTCCTGAAACAGTCAGATTAAGAGTATTGCAACTCATTCACGATTCCAAGATAGCTGGGCATAGAGGAATTCTAAAGACACAGGAATTTCTTTCTCGTTTCTTTTGGTGGCCCACTTGCAGGAAGGATGTTTTGAATTATGTCACTTCATGTGAGGTCTGTGCAAGATGCAAAACACCTCGCTCCTCACCAACTGGTCTGTTACAGCCTCTTCCCACCCCGTCCCGCCCGTGGGGATCCATTTCTATGGACTTCATTGTGGAGTTACCAACCTCTCAGGGGAAGAACACCATTCTAGTGGTGGTTGACCGTCTAACAAAGGCAGCTCATTTTATCCCTTGTGTCGGCTTACCCACTGCAAAACAGACATCAGATTTGATGATTAAAGATGTGTTTCGCTTACATGGAGTACCGGATGAGGTTATTTCGGATCGAGGGTGCAATTCACTTCTAGGTTTTGGCAAAATTTCTGTGCAGCATTGGACATTAAAGTAAACCTTTCTTCTGCTTTTCATCCCCAGACTAATGGACAGACCGAACAAACCAATCAAACCCTGGAGCAGTATCTCTGGTGCTTTATCTGCCACCTACAGGATGATTGGGTGGATCTACTTCCATTAGCTGAGTTCTCGTATAACAACTCTCAGAGTGCCTCCACTAAACAGTCTCCTTTTTACTCTAATCTAGGTTATCATCCTAACATTCTACCACGATTTCCCATAGAAACGCCTTTACCAGCAGTGGCTGAAAGAATCACGTCTTTACAGAAGAATATGGATCTTCTAAAGGAAAATCTGGAATCGGCTCAAGAAAGGTACAAGAAAGCAGCAGATAAATTTCGTAAACCTGCACCAGCTTTCAAGGTAGGAGACTTGGTCTGGCTGTCAACCAGAAATCTTAAGTTAAGGATTCCATCGTCTAAGTTGGGACATAAGTACATTGGACCCTATAAAATCAGTAAAATTATAAGTGCCGTTGCTTGTCGTCTTCAACTGCCCAGAACTATGAGAATCCACCCTGTCTTTCATGTATCCCTACTAAAGGCTGCGACACCCAATACGTTTCCTGGACGTTCCTCTCCTTGCCCTGACCCAGTGCTAGTCGATGGTCAGGAAGAATTTGTGGTGGAAAGGATTTTAGATTCCAGGTTGTATAGAAATCAGTTACAATATCTGATTAAATGGCAGGGCTACCCAGTGGAGGACAACTCATGGGAACCGGTCAATAACGTTAATGCTCCTCGCTTGCTCCGTCAGTTTCATCAGAGGTACCCACACAAGCCTGGTCTGAGGTCATCCGGAGGTTGTCCTTAAGGGGGGAGTAATGTAAGGTTCTATGTATATATTCCTGAAACTCAGTTTGTTCGTCAGCCATTTTACTTTCTGTCTTGCTGCAGCTATCTTGCCCTCAGTCAAAATGGAGTTTCCAGCTTGCATGTTCCCGCCCTGATTCTCTCCTTTGCTTCTTAAGCAGCCACAGCTGAGCAATCAGTGCTTCAGAATCTAGCCTGCAGTGAACCTGTGACTTGACTCCTGTAAGCCTTGGACCTTGTACTCCAGCTATTCCTACTGAGGAACTCTGAAGCACTTGTGGACTCTGAACCCTGCTCTTTGAAAGACCCACGTTTGCATGGACTTACGGTAACAGAGAAGAAGATCCTGAATCTGTATTGGAGAGTGATTGCTGAGCTTGGATTACTCTGGCCTGCTGTGTCTCCTGTTTCTGTGTCTGCAAACTGTGTGACTATTTCTGCCAACTTGTATGAAGTAATACAGGACTTTTCTATATCAAACCTGTGACTCCTGTGTTTTCATCGCACCCAAGCACAAGACGCTATATGAACTGTACTACATACATTACAGGTTCACTTGGAAGCTTGCTGAGTCTTGCCTCTTCTCCTGCTCTCAGATAAGATATTTTCTGTTTTTTTGTTTTTCTGCTTACCATTTGCATATTTCTCTGCATTTCTGTGAGATTAGCCAGGTCTCCCCCCCCCCCCCCCCGGGGGGCTTGGGCTCCTCTCAGTTCTTCTGGAGCCACTGTTATTTGTTCATTTGCCTTTTCCAGTTTTTTCAGTGGCTGCGGCTTAGTTTTGTTACACCAGAGAGCTAGTTTGGGTGGTAGAGGTCGTGTGATCTCAGGTGTTTTTGCAATTAGTAGAGTTGGTATTTTTTAGGGTTTTTTGGATTGCAGTAAGTGTCCTTCCTATCCTTTTCTGTCTAGGAAGATTGGGCCCCAACGTTTGCTCATACTATTTTCTGTCTGTGTCTGTATTTCCTCTTGTCTAACCGCCATTACATGTTTGGGGGCTTCCTATGTTCTTTGGGGATCTGCTCCGGGGCAGATAGCTTTCCTCTTTCTATCTTTAGGTGTAGTTAGCCTCTCAAGCTGTGACGAGGCGTCTAGGACCAACGTAGGAACGCTCCACGGCTGCCTTTAGTTGTGGTGGTTAGTCGGGGTGCTGCAGTCCAGTGGATTCCAACCTCTCTGGTGTATTTCCATTTTTGCCTGCTCTCCTCAGCTACCAAATCATAACAGTATCACCGGCCAAACTGAAAATTATATGGTACTCAACAGAAGGGAAAAATAGTAAAAGGAAAAAGAAAAAAGAAAGTTGTCAGAAATTTTTTTTTCTCTGTTTGTTGCATTTTTTCCTCTTTTTCTATGGGTGCTGAGGAGGATTTTTTTTCTCTCTCAATGGAGTTTGCACAGTTGTCTGGCCGTGTGGATCAGGTTGCCACTGAAGTTCGGAGTATTGCTACCTATCTTGCAGGGTTGCCGGTTGTGGAACCCAGGATCCCCATGCCAGATTTGTTTTTAGGGGATCGAGCTAAATTTCTGAATTTCAAAAATAATTGTAAGTTGTTTTTTGCCTTAAAACCTAAGTCCTCAGGGAACGCAGCACAGCAGGTTCAAATTGTCATCTCTCTCCTGCGCGGCGATCCTCAGGATTGGGCTTTTTCCCTGACACCTGGGGACCCTGTTTTGAGTAATGTTGATGCATTTTTTCTGGCTCTGGGGTTATTGTATGATGAACCTAATGTCACTGATCAAGCTGAAAAAACCTTGTTGGCATTAAATCAGGGGCTTGAGGACGCTGAGTTGTACTGTCAGAAATTCCGAAAGTGGGCAATCCTGACCAAATGGAATGATGATGCTTTGGCAGCCCTTTTTCGGAAGGGTCTCTCAGAGAAAGTAAAAGATGTTATGGTGGGTTTCCCTGCTCCCTCTGGTCTCAATGATTCTATGTCATTAGCGATTCAAATTGACAGACGTTTGCGTGAGCGTAGAGGTATGCGTGGAATAGTGTTGCCTTGTGAACCAGCTTCCGAACCCATGCAGTGTGATAGAGTGGCTTCTGGGGCACAGCGTCATGAGTTTCGAAAACGCAATGGGTTATGTTTCTACTGTGGTGAGGCCTCTCATGCTATTTCAGTCTGCCCTAAGCGGGGAAGACGTTTTGCATGCTCAGTTGTCTTGGGTAGTGTTCAGACTAAATTTCTGTTGACTGTTACCCTGATTTGCTCCCTGTCCACATTTTCTGCTCAGGCTTTTGTTGATTTGGGAGCAGCTATTAACCTGATGGATTTTGATTTTGCTAAACGTTGTGGGTTTCCCTTGATACCCCTACGGAAGTCTATTCCCCTACTGGGGATTGATTCTACCCCTTTGGCTGAGAATAAACCCCAGTTCTCTACTCAGGTGATAATGAGGGTTGAACCTGATCATCAGGAGAGTTGCAAATTTTTGGTGCTGTATAATCTGCATGACATTATTGTACTAGGTTTCCCTTGGTTACAGTCTCATAATCCTGTTTTGGATTGGAAATCTGTGTCTGTAACCAGTTGGGGCTGCCAATGTGTTAATGCCACCACTCCTGTTTTTTCTGCCTCTCCCCAGGCTCAGGATGTTCCTGACTTTTTGACTGATTTTTCTGATGTGTTTAGCGAAAGTAAATCTGCATCCTTGCCCCCCATAGGAGCTATGACTGCGCTATTGAATTAGTGCCTGGTAGTAAATTCCCTAAAGTCGCCTTTTAACTTGTCTGTACCTGAACATGACGCTATGTGGTCTTATATCAAGGAGTCATTGGAGAAGGGTCATATCAGACCATCCTCTTCACCCTTGGGTGCCGGTTTTTTCTTTGTGGCCAAAAAGGATGGTTCATTAAGGCCGTGTATTGATTATCGTCACAATATCACTGTGAAATATCAATATCCGTTACCCTTGATTTCTGATTTTTTTTCCAGGGTGAAAAGTGCTACTTGGTTTACCAAGCTTGACCTCAGGGGGGCGTATAACCTTATTCGCATTAAGCACGGGGATGAATGGAAGACGGCGTTTAATACCCCAGAGGGGCATTTTGAGTACCTAGTGATGCCCTTTGGGCTCACTAATGCTCCTTCTGTCTTCCAGTCCTTCATGAATGACATTTTCAGGGATTTTGTGGATGAATTTCTGATTGTTTATTTGGATGATATCTTGATTTTTTTCCAATGACTGGGACTCTCATGTGAAACATGTTCGGACTGTGTTCCAGATTTTGAGAGAGAATGCTCTGTATGTGAAGGGATCAAATTGTCTTTTTGGCGTACAGAGGAACTCATTTCTGGGATTCATTTTGTCCCCCTCTGTTATTGAAATGGACCCGGTCAAGGTTCAGGCCATCTGTGATTGGGTCCAACCTACTTCATTAAAGGCTCTTCAGAGATTCTTGGGTTTTGCCAATTTTTATCGTAAATTTATTGGTAATTTCTCTGTTATTGTTAAACCATTGACTGATTTGACCAAAAAGGGTTCTGATGTGGTGAATTGGCCTCCTGAGGCAGTCTCTGCGTTTCAGGAACTTAAGCAGAGATTCACTTCTGCTCCTGTTCTACGGCAGCCTGATGTTTCTCTGCCATTTCAGGTGGACGTTGATGCCTCTGAAATTGGGGCAGGTGCCGTTTTGTCCCAAAGAGATCCAGAGACCTCTAAAAGTAACCCTTGTGCCTTTTTCTCTCGAAAATTTTCTCCAACTGAACGTAATTATGACGTGGGTAATCGGGAGTTATTGGCCATGAAGTGGGCTTTTGAAGAGTGGAGACATTGGCTGGAGGGAGCCAAACATCAGGTGGTGGTCCTCACGGACCATAAGAATCTGGTTTATCTGGAATCAGCCAAGCGACTTAATCCTAGACAGGCCAGGTGGGCCTTGTTTTTCACACGTTTTAATTTTGTGGTTTCCTTTCTTCCTGGCACTAAGAATGTTAAGGCGGATGCCCTCTCGAGGAGTTTCCTTGCGGACTCTCCTGAGTTATCTGATCCTGCTGTTATTTTGAAAGAGGGTGTAGTTCTTTCCGCCATCTCGCCCAATTTGAGACTGGCTCTGGAAGGGTGTCAGGAGGATAAACCCGAGCGCTGCCCTATTGGGAAATTGTTTGTCCCAGACCGGTGGAAAAAGAGTGTGATGTCTGAGATTCATTGTTCCGCGTTGGTCGGTCATCCCGGAATTTTTGGTACCAGAGACTTGGTTAGTCGGTCCTTTTGGTAGCCTACTTTGTCTCGTGACGTCAGGGAATTTGTGCAGTCCTGCGGGACTTGCTCTCGCTCCAAGCCTTGCTCTCGCTCTAGTGGTTTGTTGATGCCATTGCCTGTGCCCAAGAGACCATGGACCCATATCTCTATGGATTTCATTTCCGACCTCCCTGTTTCTCAGAGAATGACCGTTATCTGGGTGATTTGTGATAGGTTTTCCAAAATGATACATCTTGTGCCATTACCTAAGTTGCCTTCCTCCTCCGAATTGGTGCCTTTGTTCCTTCAGCACGTGGTTCGGTTACACGGCATTCCTGAGAACATTGTGTCTGACAGAGGAGTCCAGTTTGTTTCCAAATTTTGGAGGACTTTTTGTTCTAAACTTGGTGTTCAATTGTCTTTCTCCTCGGCTTTTCATCCTCAGACCAATGGACAAACTGAGAGAACAAACCAGACATTGGAGACTTATCTGAGATGCTTTGTGTCTGCTGATCAAGATGACTGGGTCTCTTTTTTGCCTTTGGCTAAGTTTGCTCTTAATAATAGGGCTAGCTCTGCCACTTTGATGTCTCCATTTTTCTGCAATTTTGGGTTTCACCCTCGATTTTCTTCGGGACAGACGGAGGCTTCTGTCTGTCCAGGTGTTGACTCTGTTGTGGAGCGTATGCAGCAGATTTGGGACCAGGTAGTGGAGAGGTTGTCCCTCTCTCAGGAGAGGGCCCAGCGGTTTGCCAACCGGCATAGGACTGATGGTCCTCGGTTTGAAGTGGGGGACTTGGTCTGGTTGTCCTCAAGAAATATCCCTATGAGAGTTGCATCTCCTAAGTTTAAGCCTAGATTCATTGGACCTTATAAGATCATGGAGATTCTTAATCCTGTTTCCTTTCGTTTACTTCTTCCAGGGACATTTAAGATCCATAACGTGTTCCACAAGTCCTTATTGAAGAGGTTTGTCAAGCCAGTGGTTCCTATAGTTGCGCCTCCTGACCCTGTTTTGGTTGAGGGCAATCTGGAGTATGTGGTTGAGAAAATATTGGATTCTCGTTTTTCTAGACGGAAACTCCAGTATTTGGTAAGTGGAGAGGTTATGGTCAGGAGGACAATTCTTGGGTGTTTGCTTCGAACATCCATGCTAGGAGACTGATCTGTGCGTATCACAGAGCTCATCCTGACCGACCTGGTTGCCCAAATGAGGGTTCGGTGACCCCTCCTCAAGGGGGGGTACTGTTGTGAATGTGTTAGAAATGAATTCTGAGCAGAAGCTCCCTCTGGTGGTTACAAACAGTACTGAACCATTCAATGAGGATTGGCAATCAGGAGTTACAGACTGGTCTTATATAAGGGAGGTTCCCTCCCATCATGGTTGCCGGTGATCAATTGTTCTTGTCTCAACTGTGGTTCCTGGTTCACTTGGAAGCTTGCTGAGTCTTGCCTCTTCTCCTGCTCTCAGATAAGATATTTTCTGTTTTTTGTTTTTGTGCTTACCATTTGCATATTTCTCTGCATTTCTGTGAGGTTAGCCAGGTCTCCCTCCCCCCCCCGGGGGGCTTGGGCTCCTCTCAGTTCTTCTGGAGCTACTGTTATTTGTTCATTTGCCTTTTCCAGTTTTTTCAGTGGCTGCGGCTTAGTTTTGTTACTCCAGAGAGCTAGTTTGGGTGGTAGAGGTCATGTGATCTCAGGTGTTTTTGCAATTAGTAGAGTTGGTATTTTTTAGGGTTTTTTGGATTGCAGTAAGTGTCCTTCCTATCCTTTTCTGTCTAGGAAGATTGGGCCCCAACGTTTGCTCATATTATTTTCTGTCTGTGTCTGTATTTCCTCTTGTCTAACCGCCATTACATGTTTGGGGCTTCCTATGTTCTTTGGGGATCTGCTCCGGGGCAGATAGTTTTCCTCTTTCTATCTTTAGGTGTAGTTAGCCTCTCAGGCTGTGGCGAGGCGTCTAGGACCAACGTAGGAACGCTCCACGGCTGCCTTTAGTTGTGGTGGTTAGTCGGGGTGCTGCAGTCCAGTGGATTCCAACCTCTCTGGTGTATTGCCGTTTTTGCCTGCTCTCCTCAGCTACCAAATCATAACAGGTGACAGGAGAAATTGGACCACAAAAGTTGTTGTGCAATTTGTCCTGAATATGCTGATAACCCTTATGAGGGGGGAACCACTGTTTGGGCACATAGGAGAGCTCGGAAAGGAAGGAGCGCCATTTTGGAATGCAGACTTTGATGGAATGTTCTGTGGGCGTCATGTTGCGTTTGCAGAGCCCCTGATGTGCCTAAACAGTAGAAACCCCCCACAAGGGACCCCATTTTGGAAACAAGACCCCAAAGGAGCTTACCTAGATGTGTGGTGAGCAAGTTGAACCCCCAAGTGCTTCATAGAAGTTTATAATGCAGAGCCGTGAAAATAAAACATTTTTTTCCCACAAATTGATTATTTTAGCCCCCAATTTTGATATTTTTCCAAGGATAACAGGAAAAATTAGACCCCCAAAGTTGTTGTGTAATTTGTCCTGAGTATGCTGATGCCCCATATGTTGTGTAAACCACTGTTTGGGCGCACGTCTGGGCTCGGAAGGGAGGGAGCACCATTTGACTTTTTGAATGCAAAATTGGCTGGAATCAATGGTGGCGCCATGTTGCGTTTGGAGACTCCCTGATGTGCCTAAATAGTGGAAACCCCTCAATTCTAGCTCCAACCCTAACCCTAATTCCAACCCTAACCCTAATTCTAACCCTAACCCTTATGGAAAAATGAAAATAAATCTATTTTATGTATTTTATTATATTTCCCTAACTAAGGGGGTGATAAAGGGGGGGTTTATTTACTTTTTTTTTATTTTGATCACTGTTATAGGGTTTATCACAGTGATCAAAATGTGCGTTCAATGAATGAATGGAATCTGCCGGCCGACAGATTTGGAGGGCGCACTACGCATGCGCCCGCCAGTTTATTCCCGGAAGAAGATGGTGGCGCCCAACGGAGCATGCAGGAGGGCCCGAGGACCACCAGGAGATATCAAGGGGGGATCGGGGACCCTATTTCTCTCTCCTCTGATGTGTGATCACATCAGAGAAGAGAGAAAGTAAATGCAAAATTGCTGCTTTTTTTGCGGTTGCCGTTATACGGTTAATAACGGCGATCGCAAAAGCGGGGGTCGGTGAAAACCGACCCGAATCAAGTTCTCTGGAGTCTCAGCTACACCTAGCAGACAAGACCCCGGAGAAAATCCGATTCTGGGGGGCGCTATACACTTTTTCTACAGCGCCGTGAATTCACGGTGCTGTGGTTTAAATACCCTTAACTACCATCGTTAAAAGGCGTATCGGCGGTCGTTAAGGGGTTAAAGCTAATTTTCTGGTATGAAACCTTTGATGAATTGGTCTCTTGGTTTTAGTAAACAAAGGCGTACATATTGCATGGCCTTTTTTGCAGGCCCTGTACTTATACTTTAATACAAGTGCGTCTCACACAATTAGAATATACCGTATATACTCGTGTATAAGCCGAGATTTTCAGCCCATTTTTTAGGGCTGAAAGTCCCCCTCTCGGCTTATACGCGGGTCATATACGGGGTCGGCGGAGGAGGGGGAGCGGGGGTGTCGGATTATACTCACCTCTCCGCCGCCGCGGTCTCTGCAGCCCCCCTGCTTCTCCCACGATCTCCGGCTCCTTCCTGCAGCGGTCACATGGCACCGCTCATTAAAGTCATGAATATGCACATATTCATGACTTTAATGAGTGGTAGCACGTGACCGCTGTAGGAAGGAAGCGCTGCAGAGATCGCCGGGAGAAGAGGAGAGGCTGCAGGGACGCGCGGCGGAGGGGTGAGTATAGCTATATTTACCTGTCTTCTTTCCACCGCTGTGCTGCGTCCTCGTCTGACTCCTCTGGCTGTGAATGATCAGCAGAGGGCGCGATGACGTCATTAGTGAGCTCCGCGCCCCCTGCCAGATCATTCACTGCCGAGGACCAGGAAGAGGACGCAGCGCTGCGGTGCAGAGAGGTCAGGTAAATATCTCAGGTGCCGGGGTCCTGAGCGAGCGGTGACGCCTGCACCTGTCCCTCATAGCACGCCGGTGTCCCCGCCTGCTCAGGACCCCGGCACCTGGCCCCCAGCGACGAGAGGTGAGTATGTCATTTTTTTTTATTTTTTTTGCAGCAGCATATGGGGCATAATCTGGAACATATGGGGGCATGATATGGAGCATATTGGGGCATAATATGGAGCATATGGGGGCATAAGCTGTGGAACATATGGGGGCATAATATGGAGCATATGGGGGCATAATATGGAGCATATGGGGGCATAAACTGTGGAACATATGGGGCATAATCTGGAGCATATGGGGGCAAAATATGGAGCATATGGGGGCATAATATGGAGCATATGGGGGCATAAGCTGTGGAACATATGGGGGCATATTATGAAGCATATGGGGGCATAAGCTGTGGAACATATGGGGGCATAATCTGGAGCATATGGGGGCATAATATGGAGCATATGGGGACATAAGCTGTGGAACATATGGGGGCATAATATGGAGTATATGGGGCATAAGCTGTGGAACATATGGGGCATAATCTGGAGCATATGGGGCATAATCTGTGGATCATACGGGGGCATAATCTGTGGAATATATGGGGGCATAATCTGGAGCATATGGGGGCATAATCTCTGAAGCATATTGGGCATAATCTGGAGCATATGGGGGCATAATCTGGAGCATATAGGGGCCCAGGAGGTCCCTTCCAACTCTACCATTCTATGATTCTATAATCTGTGCAGCATATGGGGGCATAATCATTTTTCACCCTAGGCTTATACGCGAGTCAATAAGTTTTCCCAGTTTTTTGTGCAAAATTAGGGGGGTCGGCTTATACACGGGTCGGCTTATACATGAGTATATACGGTAATCAAAAAGTTAATTTATTTCAGTTCTTCAATACAAAAAGTGAAACTCATATATTGTATAGAGTCATTACAAACAGTGATCTATTTCAAGTATTTATTTCTGTTAATGTTGATGACTATGGCTTACAGCCAATTAATCCATTCATATCAGGTATCAGATTAATCAACATCACAGCACCATTATGGCCATACCTTTTGTTTATAGGACTAAATCCTGCTGACAGGTTCTCTTTAATATTAGGGCTCAGTTCTTAGTACAGTGTGCACTATTGTTTGTTCTTAGATTTATGTAGATAAGTATTTATTATTATGGTTCAGTTCCTGAGATTGTGCAATTCTTTGTTGCTTTTGTATTATGTTTTTCTGACCTTACAAAATTAACTTATTTTCATTGTATTGATTGGTTATAAATGTTGTTTTTTGTTGTTTGCTTGTTTTTTCTTTTGTTGTTGGCACAATAATTTTGCACTTTACGTAATTGACCAAAGGATTTAACGAAATGACTCTTATGAAAAATAGATTTAGTTAGCAAAATGTGTTACAAAGCTTTAATATTAAGGGCATTGACCACTGTCTGGTTATTGTTAACCAATGTGCTCGGGAGATGATTAAAAGGCACTTAGTGCAGAAATTCAGCATAGGCGAAATTCAAAAAAGGCCATATTGGTAAGTTATCATCTCAAGTACATTTGTCAACAATAACCAGAAAATGGCCAATCCTTTCAATCATAGTTTAAAGTTTTGGAAGAATGTACTTTAACCCCTTCACCCCCAAGGGTGGTTTGCACGTTAATGACCGGGCCAATTTTTACAATTCTGACCACTGTCTCTTTATGAGGTTATAACTCTGGAACGCTTCAACGGATATTCGCGATTCTGAGATTATTTTCTCGTGACATATTGTACTTCACGTTAGTGGTAAAATTTCTTCCATATACCTTGCGTTTATTTTTGAAAAAAATGCAAATATGGCGAAAATTTTGAAAATTTTGCAATTTTCAAACTTTGAATTTTTTTTCCCTTAAAACAGAGAAATATGTCAAACAAAATAGTTAAGAAATAGCATCTCCCACATGTCTACTTTACATCAGCACAATTTTGGAACCAACATTTTTTTTGTTAGGAAATTATAAGGGTTAAAAGTTGACCAGTGATTTCTCATTTTTACAACAAAATTTACAAAGCCATTTTTTTAGGGAACACCTCACGTTTGAAGTCACTTTGAGGGGTCTATATGGCAGAAAATACCCAAAAGTGACACCATTCTAAAAACTGCACCCCTCAAGGTACTCAAAACCACATTCAAGAATTTTATTAACCCTTCAGGTGCTTCACAGGAGCTGAAGCAACGTGGAACGAAAAAATGAATATTTAACTTTTTAGCCACAAAAATGATCTTTTATAAACTTTTTTTATTTTCACAAGGGTAAAAGGAGAAAATGGACAGATAAAGTTGTTGTGCAATTTCTCCTGAGTACGCCAATACCCCATATGTGGGGGAAAAACACTGTTTGGGCACACGGCAGAGCTCGTAAGGGAAGGAGCGCCGATGACTTTTTCAAACTAAAATTGGCTGGAGTTGAGATTGGACGCCATGTCGTGTTTGGAGAGCCCCTGATGCGCCTAAACAGTGGAAACCCCCCTCAAGTGACACCATTCTGGAAACTAGACCCCCTAAGGAACTTATCTAGATCTGTTGTGAGCACTTTGAACCCCCAAGTGTTTCACAAACTTTTATAATGCCTGGGTGTGAAAAAAAAAAAAAACAATTTTCCACAAAAATGATTTTTTAGTCCCAAATTTTTGATTTTTCCCAAGGAAATTGGACCCCAAAAGTTGTTGTCCAATTTGTCCTGAGTACGCTGATACCCAATATGTGGGGGGGGGAAACTGTTTGGGCGCATGGCAGGGCTTGGAAAGGAAGCAGTAACGTTTTGGAATGCAAACATTGATGGGGGTCATGTTCCACTTGTAGTGCCCCAGATGAGCCTAAACAGTAGAAACCCCCCACAAGTGACCCCATTTTGGAAGCTAGACCCCCTAAGGAACTTAACTAGATCTTTGGTGAGCACTTTGAACCCCCAAGTGCTTCACACAAGTTTATAATGCCCGGGCATGAAAATAAAAAATCCTATTTTTTTCCCACAAAAATTATCTCTTAGTCACTAATTTTTTATTTTCCCATAGGTAACAGGAGAAATTGGACCTCAAAAGTTGTTGTCCAATTTGTCCTGAGTACGCTGATACCCCATATGTGGGGGGGAACCACTGTTTGGGCGCACGGCAGATCTCAGAAGGGAAGGAGCACCATTTGACTTTTTCCAACCAAAATTGGCTGGAATTGAGATTAGACGCCATGTTGCATTTGGAGAGTCCCTGATGTGCCTAAACAGTGGAAACCCCCCACAAGTGACCCCATTTGGGAAACTAGACCCCCTAAGGAACTTATCTAGATCTTTGGTGAGCAATTTGAACCCCCAAGTGCTTCACACAAGTTTATAACGTAGAGCCGTAAAATTAAAAAATCATATTTTTTTCCACAAAATTGATCTTTTCACCCCAATTTTTATTTTCCAAGGGTAACAAGACTCCAAAAGTTATTGTGCAATTTGTCCTGAGTACGCTGATACCCCATATGTGGGGGTAAACCACTGTTTGGGTGCATGGCAGAGTTTGGAAGGGAAGGAGCGCCGTTTGACTTTTTCAACGCAGAATTGGCTGGATGCCATGTCGTGTTTGGAGAGCTCCTGATCTGCCTAAACAGTGGAAACCCACCACAAATGACATCATTTTGGAAACTAGACCCCTCAAGGAACTTATCTAGATGTGTGGTGAGCACGTTGAACCCCCAAGTGCTTCACAGAAGTTTATAACGTACAGCCGTAAAATAAAAAATCTTTTTTTTTTTTTACAAAAAAGATTTTTTTGCCCCCAATATTTTATTTTCACAAGGGTAACAGGAGAAATTGGACCCCAAAAGTTGTCCAAATTGTCCTGAGTACGCTGATACCCAATATGTGGGAGTAAACTACTGTATGGGCGCACGTCGGGGCTCGGAAGGGAAGTAGTGACGTTTTGGATTGCAGACTTTGATGGATTGGTCTGGGGGCGTCATGTTGCATTTGGAGAGCCCCTGATGTGCCTAAACAGTGGAAACCCCCCACAAGTGACCCCATTTTGGAAAATAGACCCCACAAGGAACCTATCTAGATGTGTGGTGAGCACTTTGAACCCGAAAGTGCTTCACAGAAGTTTATAACGTACAGCCGTAAAATAAAAAAAACTTTTTTTTTTTTACAAAATGATTTTTTGCCCCCAATATTTTATTTTCACAAGGATAAAAGGAGAAATTGGGCCCAAAAAGTTGTTTCCAATTTGTTGAGTATGCTGATACCCCAAAATGTGGGAAATAAATACTGTATGGGCGCACGTCGGGGCTCGGAAGGGGAAATAGTGACGTTTGGATTGCAGACTTTGATGGATTGGTCTGGGGGCGTCATGTCGCATTTGGAGAGCCCCCGATGTGCCCAAACAGTGGGGAAAACCCCCCCCAAGTGACCCCATTTGGGAAACTAGACCCCCCAAGGAACTTATCTAGATCTTTGGTGAGCAATTGAACCCCCAAGTGCTTCACAAGTTTATAAACGTAGAACCGTAAAATTAAAAAATCAATTTTTTCCACAAAATTGATCTTTCACCCCCAAATTTTTTTTTTCCTAAGGGTAACAGACTCCAAAAGTTATTGTGCAATTTGTCCTGAGTACGCTGATACCCCATATGTGGGGGTAAACCACTGTTTGGGTGCATGGCAGAGTTGGAAGGGAAGGAGCGCCGTTTTGACTTTTTCAACGCAGAATTGGGTGGATGCCATGTCGTGTTTGGAGAGCTCATGATCTGCCTAAACAGTGGAAACCCACCACAACTTTACACAATTTTGGAAACAGACCCTCAAGGAACTTATTAGATGGTGGTGAGCACTTTGACCCAAGTGCTTCACAGAAGTTTATAACGTACAGCCGTAAAATAAAAAATCTTTTTTTTTTTTTTACAAAAAAGATTTTTTTGCCCCAATATTTTTTTTTCACAAGGGTTAACAGGAGAAATGGACCCCAAAAGTTGTTGTCCAATTTGTCCTGAGTACGCGATACCAATGTGTGGAGAAAAATCTGTAAGGGCGCCCGTCGGGGTCGGAAGGGAAGTATGGACGTTTTTTGGGTTGCAGATTTTGATGGATTGGTCTGGGGGGGTCATGTTGCATTTGGAGAGCCCCTGATGTGCCTAAACAGTGGGAAAACCCCCCCCAAGTGACCCATTTGAAAATAGACCCCACAAGGAACTTATCTAGATGTGTGGTGGCACTTTGAAACCCGAAAGTGCTTCACAGAAGTTTATAACGTACAGCCGTAAAATAAAAAATCTTTTTTTTTTTTTACAAAAATTTATTTTTTTTGCCCCCAATATTTATTTCACAAGTTAACAGGAAAAAAATTGGACCCAAAAGTTGTTGTCCAATTTGTCCTGAGTACGCGATACCCAATATGTGGGAGTAAACTACTGTATGGGCGCACGTCGGGGCTCGGAAGGGGAAGTAGTGACATTTTGGATTGCAGACTTTGATGGATTGGTCTGGGGGCGTAGCGCATTTGGAGA
>JARQOD010000001.1:435563160-435669166 GCA_033576555.1 Oophaga sylvatica | reverse complement strand
CCCCCAAGGGTGGTTGCACTTAATGCCCGGGGGCCAATTTTTAACAATTCGACCACGTTCTTTATGGGTTTTATAACCTGGAACGCTTCAACGATATTCGCGATTGAGTTTATTTTCTCGGACAATTGTACTTCACGTTGTGGAAATTTCTTCCATATCCTTGCGTTTTTTTTTGAAAAAAATGCAAAATATGGCGAAAATTTTAAAAATTTTTTGCAATTTTAAAATTTAAAATTTTTTTTTCCTTTAAAAACAAGAAATATGTCAAACAAAAAATTTAAAAATAGCACTCCCACATGTCTATTTCATCACACAATTTGGAACATTTTTTTTTTGTTGGGAAATTAAAGGGAAAAAGTTGACCAGTGATTTCTCATTTTTACAACAAAATTTACAAAGCCATTTTTTTAGGGAACACCTCACGTTTGAAGTCACTTTGAGGGGTCTATATGGCAGAAATACCCAAAAGTGACACCATTCTAAAAACTGCACCCCTCAAGGTACTCAAAACCACATTCAAGAATTTTATTAACCCTTCAGGTGCTTCACAGGAGCTGAAGCAACGTGGAACGAAAAAATGAATATTTAACTTTTTAGCCACAAAAATGATCTTTTATAAACTTTTTTTTATTTTCACAAGGGTAAAAGGAGAAAATGGACAGATAAAGTTGTTGTGCAATTTCTCCTGAGTACGCCAATACCCCATATGTGGGGGAAAAAACACTGTTTGGGCACACGGCAGAGCTCGTAAGGGAAGGAGCGCCGATGACTTTTTCAAACTAAAATTGGCTGGAGTTGAGATTGGACGCCATGTCGTGTTTGGAGAGCCCCTGATGCGCCTAAACAGTGGAAACCCCCCTCAAGTGACACCATTCTGGAAACTAGACCCCTAAGGAACTTATCTAGATCTGTTGTGAGCACTTTGAACCCCCAAGTGTTTCACAAACTTTTATAATGCCTGGGTGTGAAAAAAAAAAAAAAACAATTTTCCACAAAAATGATTTTTTAGTCCCAAATTTTTGATTTTTCCCAAGGAAATTGGACCCCAAAAGTTGTTGTCCAATTTGTCCTGAGTACGCTGATACCCAATATGTGGGGGGGGGAAACTGTTTGGGCGCATGGCAGGGCTTGGAAAGGAAGCAGTAACGTTTTGGAATGCAAACATTGATGGGGGTCATGTTCCACTTGTAGTGCCCCAGATGAGCCTAAACAGTAGAAACCCCCACAAGTGACCCCATTTTGGAAGCTAGACCCCCTAAGGAACTTAACTAGATCTTTGGTGAGCACTTTGAACCCCCAAGTGCTTCACACAAGTTTATAATGCCCGGGCATGAAAATAAAAAATCCTATTTTTTTCCCACAAAAATTATCTCTTAGTCACTAATTTTTTATTTTCCCATAGGTAACAGGAGAAATTGGACCTCAAAAGTTGTTGTCCAATTTGTCCTGAGTACGCTGATACCCCATATGTGGGGGGGAACCACTGTTTGGGCGCACGGCAGATCTCAGAAGGGAAGGAGCACCATTTGACTTTTTCCAACCAAAATTGGCTGGAATTGAGATTAGACGCCATGTTGCATTTGGAGAGTCCCTGATGTGCCTAAACAGTGGAAACCCCCCACAAGTGACCCCATTTGGGAAACTAGACCCCTAAGGAACTTATCTAGATCTTTGGTGAGCAATTTGAACCCCCAAGTGCTTCACACAAGTTTATAACGTAGAGCCGTAAAATTAAAAAATCATATTTTTTCCACAAAATTGATCTTTTCACCCCAATTTTTATTTTTCCAAGGGTAACAAGACTCCAAAAGTTATTGTGCAATTTGTCCTGAGTACGCTGATACCCCATATGTGGGGGTAAACCACTGTTTGGGTGCATGGCAGAGTTTGGAAGGGAAGGAGCGCCGTTTGACTTTTTCAACGCAGAATTGGCTGGATGCCATGTCGTGTTTGGAGAGCTCCTGATCTGCCTAAACAGTGGAAACCCACCACAAATGACATCATTTTGGAAACTAGACCCCTCAAGGAACTTATCTAGATGTGTGGTGAGCACGTTGAACCCCAAGTGCTTCACAGAAGTTTATAACGTACAGCCGTAAAATAAAAAATCTTTTTTTTTTTTTTACAAAAAAGATTTTTTTGCCCCCAATATTTTATTTTCACAAGGGTAACAGGAGAAATTGGACCCCAAAAGTTGTCCAAATTGTCCTGAGTACGCTGATACCCAATATGTGGGAGTAAACTACTGTATGGGCGCACGTCGGGGCTCGGAAGGGAAGTAGTGACGTTTTGGATTGCAGACTTTGATGGATTGGTCTGGGGGCGTCATGTTGCATTTGGAGAGCCCCTGATGTGCCTAAACAGTGGAAACCCCCACAAGTGACCCCATTTTGGAAAATAGACCCCACAAGGAACCTATCTAGATGTGTGGTGAGCACTTTGAACCCGAAAGTGCTTCACAGAAGTTTATAACGTACAGCCGTAAAATAAAAAATCTTTTTTTTTTTTTACAAAAATGATTTTTTTGCCCCCAATATTTTATTTTCACAAGGATAACAGGAGAAATTGGACCCAAAAAGTTGTTTTCCAATTTGTCCTGAGTATGCTGATACCCAATATGTGGGAGTAAACTACTGTATGGGCGCACGTCGGGGCTCGGAAGGGAAGTAGTGACGTTTTGGATTGCAGACTTTGATGGATTGGTCTGGGGGCGTCATGTCGCATTTGGAGAGCCCCTGATGTGCCTAAACAGTGGAAACCCCCCACAAGTGACCCCATTTGGGAAACTAGACCCCCTAAGGAACTTATCTAGATCTTTGGTGAGCAATTTGAACCCCAAGTGCTTCACACAAGTTTATAACGTAGAACCGTAAAATTAAAAAATCATATTTTTTCCACAAAATTGATCTTTTCACCCCAATTTTTATTTTCCTAAGGGTAACAAGACTCCAAAAGTTATTGTGCAATTTGTCCTGAGTACGCTGATACCCCATATGTGGGGGTAAACCACTGTTTGGGTGCATGGCAGAGTTTGGAAGGGAAGGAGCGCCGTTTGACTTTTTCAACGCAGAATTGGCTGGATGCCATGTCGTGTTTGGAGAGCTCATGATCTGCCTAAACAGTGGAAACCCACCACAACTGACACCATTTTGGAAACTAGACCCCTCAAGGAACTTATCTAGATGTGTGGTGAGCACTTTGAACCCCAAGTGCTTCACAGAAGTTTATAACGTACAGCCGTAAAATAAAAAATCTTTTTTTTTTTTTACAAAAATGATTTTTTTGCCCCCAATATTTTATTTTCACAAGGTTAACAGGAGAAATTGGACCCCAAAGTTGTTGTCCAATTTGTCCTGAGTACGCTGATACCCAATGTGTGGGAGTAAACTACTGTATGGGCGCCCGTCGGGGCTCGGAAGGGAAGTAGTGACGTTTTGGATTGCAGATTTTGATGGATTGGTCTGGGGGCGTCATGTTGCATTTGGAGAGCCCCTGATGTGCCTAAACAGTGGAAACCCCCCACAAGTGACCCCATTTTGGAAAATAGACCCCACAAGGAACTTATCTAGATGTGTGGTGAGCACTTTGAACCCGAAAGTGCTTCACAGAAGTTTATAACGTACAGCCGTAAAATAAAAAATCTTTTTTTTTTTTTTACAAAAATGATTTTTTTGCCCCCAATATTTTATTTTCACAAGGTTAACAGGAGAAATTGGACCCCAAAAGTTGTTGTCCAATTTGTCCTGAGTACGCTGATACCCAATATGTGGGAGTAAACTACTGTATGGGCGCACGTCGGGGCTCGGAAGGGAAGTAGTGACATTTTGGATTGCAGACTTTGATGGATTGGTCTGGGGGCGTCATGTCGCATTTGGAGAGCCCCTGATGCGCCTAAACAGTGGAAACCCCCACAAGTGACCCCATTTTGGAAAATAGACCCCACAAGGAACTTATCTAGATGTGTGGTGAGCGCTATAAAGCCCCAAGTGCTTCACAGAAGTTTATAACATACAGCCGTAAAAACAAAAAAAATCATTTTTTTTTTACAAAAATGATATTTTCGCCCCAGTTTTTTATTTTCCCAAGGGTAACAGAAGAAATAGGACAAATTGCACAATAACTCTTGGGGTACAGAGTACGCTGATACCCCATATGTGGGGGTAAACTACTGTTTGGGCGCATGGCAGAGCTCAGAAGTGAAGGAGCACCGTTTGACTTTTTCAACGCAGAATTGACTGGAATTGAGATCAGACGCCATGTCACATTTGGAGAGCACCTGATGTGCCTAATCAGCAGAAACCCCCCAATTCTAACTCCAACCCTAACCCCAACACACCCCTAACCCTAGTCCCAACCCTAACCACAAACCTAACCCTAACCACCCCCTAACCCTAATCCCAACCCTAACCCTAATCCTAACGTTAGCGCCAACCCTAACCCTAACTTTAGCCGCAACCCTAACCCTAATGGAAAAATGGAAATAAATACATTTTTTTAATTTTATTATTTTTCCCTAACTAAGGGGGTGATAAAGGGGGGTTTGATTTACTATTTATAGCGGGTTTTTATGATTGGCAGCTGTCACGCTAAAAGACGCTTTTTATTGCAAAAAGTAGTTTTTTGCATCACCACATTTTGTGAGCGCAATAATTTTTGCATATTTTGGCCCACAGAGTCATGTGAGGTCTTATTTTTTGCGGGACGAGAGAGCGCGTCCGATCGCTGGGACATACTATCCCGTCCCCGGTCATACGGGCCCAGGTACCATGGACGGGATAGTACGTCCGATGGCAGTAAGGGGTTAAAGTTTGTTACCCCTTATATCATAAAATAATAAGTAAGCAGAAACTGCTTTTCTAATAGACTGACAGGTCCAGAAGACATCCATTTTCAGCAGTCACCTCATTATCATAACAAGCAGGATTACAATGAGAGATAACAGAATCCACCATTCACAGTAGGTAGTGTCACATCTCACCTTTTCCCCATCCTGCTCAATGACATCTGCATTTGCATGTCACTAAACATGAGAACATGTATAGAAAACTCTCCCAAAGAAATAGAGTCCCCTATAATGTCATGATATATATACATGTGTCCAATAATCCATATCGCCAAACAGACAAGAGAGCAGCTTCCATAAATGTACAGGAAACAGAATACACTAATCTGCAATAAGAAATACAGATTATAAAAAAAAATAATCACAATCTGGTTTAAATTAGTTTAAAAAATGTATGTGACACATTCCTTTAAAGAAAAATAAATAAATATACCTAAAAAGTATTGGATATTTTAAGAAATGTTTGTGGTGTAACTAAGTAGCTAGCTTGGTGTTGTCTGGAGCCTCTAGTATTGAGGTCAGGTTTGTGTAGCAGGTAACCCCTCTTCCCCGTTCACCTCTTGTGATAAGACAGCACCCAGCCCGACATCTGACGCATCCGTCTGGACCACGAACTCCTTGGAGAAATCCAGTGCCACCAGTACACTGTGCCAGCTTCGGTTCCTGGAAGGCCATCTCAGCTTCTGGAGACCACTAAGCCAAAGCCGACTTTGTCCCTTTAAGGAGATCTGTCAGAGAGGTGGCTATCATGGCAAAGTTCTGTAATATCCCACAATGCCCAGGAGCACTCTGACCTCCTTCTTCAAGAGGGGTTGTGGCCAACTCTGGATCGCCTCAGCTTTATTTATTTGGGGCTTTATTTTGCCCCTGCCTACGACATAACCCCCCAACCCACAAGGACAGATGCCCCAATTGACTCAACCAACTAAAAACGGCCTAACACTAATTTCATTGCATTTGTGATCTGACCTGCTGTTAGTAAGACTGTTTTCTGGTATCTTTTTTGAATTTATATCCTTTAAGTTGTTGTTTTGGGACTTTATAGTTAACAACCCCAACATTTTCAACAATTTTGTGGTGTCCTGCATCTTGGCCAGGAATTAGCTCTCCATCCAGGTACCAGCACCAGTATTAGATCCCCAGGGTTGAAGTGTCTCACCCTCGACGACCTATTGTACACCCTCGACTGTGCCTCTCGTGTTTTGAGGAGGTGTTCTCTCACAATGGGCATCACCTCGGCAATCCTCTCTTGCATCTGGGCCACATGCTCGATTACACTCCAGTAGGGTGTAGACTCCACCTCCCATGTCTCCTTTGCTATGTCAAGGAGCCCATGGGGTTGTAATGATTATAGGGGATAACTCAGGAGACTCTTTGCGTGGAACAAGACAACTACAGGACACAGTTTTATAAGTGGTAAAGTCTATATTATCACACGGTGATTCAAACAGGTGCAGAGCAAAGCTCAAGTCCACAACACTTGGTGCAGATATTAAATGCAGCTTAACAGTCTATAGGAAACTTCAGAGGAAAATGCAATCAAGCAGAGAGTCTATGAAGCACAAATATACTTGAGGATACTTGACACGAATAAGTCCTTGCTTAGTTCAAGCACAGGTAGATTTGCTTATAAGGCAGTTCAAATAATATCTTAGCTCAACCAGGGAGACCTGGGTAATAGTCTCAGGTTTAAGCAGAGCTGCAACAGCTTACATGTCCAGCAAATGCAGAAGGAAGTAAACACCAGCAGCCAGATGAAGGAGGACTACTGGAAACCGGTGTATGCAGCAGGAACTCAGAGCAGAGTAGCAGGATCACCAACAGGTTCACAGGAGCAGGCACAACGCCAGGGAGCCACCAGAGGTCAGAGGCTGGATGCAAGGCAGAAGCTGGATGCAAGGCAGAATACTCTAGCACAGACTGAAGGCTGGGGTGGAGTTATATAGCAGGAAGACACAGTGCACATGAGACCAAAGACGCCATCTTGGAAAAGGGCAGTAATGCACAAAAGGTAATCAAAAAATGTTCAGAGTCCTGACAGGGGTATTGGCCATACAAAAGTTCAAAAGAGGAGAACCCAGTAGAGGCCTGTGGGACTTCTCTGATGCAGAAAAGAAGGTACGGTAGTAGACAGTCCCAGTCCCAGCCGTCCTTCTCTACGACCTTCTTTAACATGGCCTTCAAGGTTTTATTGAACCTTTCTACCAAGCCATCCGTCTATGAATGGTAGACTGAGGTCCAGAGTTGTTTGATTTGCAGGGTTTTGCACAAATCCATCATCACTTTTGACATCAACGGGTTCCTTGGTCAGTCAGGATTTCTTTAGGCAACCCCATTCTAGAAAAGATATGTGCCAACTCTTGGGCGATACACTTGAAGGAGGAGTTACGTAGGGGAATGGCCTCCGGATACCGTGTAGCATAGACCAGTACCACCAAGATATACTGGTGCCCTCTGGCAGACTTAACCAGGGGTCCCTGTTATGATTTGGTAGCTGAGGAGAGCAAGCAAAAACGGCAATACACCAGAGAGGTTGGAATCTACTGGATTGCAGTACCCTGACTAACCACCACAACTAAAGGCAGCCGTGGAGCGTACCTACGTTGGTCCTAGACGCCTCGTCACAGCCTGAGAGGTTAACTACACCTAAAGATAGAAAGAGGAAGAGCTATCTGCCCCGGAGCAGATCCCCAAAGAACATAGGAAGCCCCCAAACATGTAATGGCGGTTAGACAAGAGGAAATACAGACACAGACAGAAAATAGTATGAGCAAACGTTGGGGCCCAATCTTCCTAGACAGAAAAGGATAGGAAGGACACTTACTGCAATCCCAAAAAACCCTAAAAAGTACCAACTCTACTAATTGCTAAAACACCTGAGATCACACGACCTCTACCACCTAAATTAGTTCTCTGGTGTAACAAAACTAAGCCGCAGCCACTGAAGAAAAACTGGAAAAGGCAAATGAACAAACAACAGTGGCTCAGACAAACTGAGAGGAGCACAAGCCCCCGGAGGGGACTTGACTGACCTCCACAAAAGTGCAGGAAACAATGCAAAAAGCAAGCACAAAAATAAAAACAGAAAATGTCTTATCTGAGAGCAGGAGAAGAGGCAAGATTCAGCAAGCTTCCAAGTGAACCAGGAACCACAATTGAGACAAGAACAATTGATCACCGGCAACCCTGATGGAAGGGAACCTCCCTTATATAGGACCAGTCTGTAACTCCTGATTGCCAATCTTCACTAAATGGTTCAGCACTGTCTGCAACCACCAGAGGGAGCTTCTGCTCTGAACTCATTTCTAACACATTCACAACAGTACCCCCCCCTTGAGGAGGGGTCACCAAACCCTCACTTGGGCAACCAGGTCGGTCAGGATGAGCTCTGTGATACGCACGGATCAGTCTCCTAGCATGGATGTCCGAAGCAAACACCCAAGAATTGTCCTCCTGACCATAACCTCTCCAGTTAACTAAATACTGGAGTTTCCGTCTAGAAAAACGAGAATCCAATATTTTCTCAACCACATACTCCAGATTGCCCTCAACCAAAACAGGGTCAGGAGGCGCAGCCATAGGAACCACTGGCTCGACAAACCTCTTCAATAAGGACTTGTGGAACACGTTATGGATCTTAAATGTCTCTGGAAGAAGTAAACGAAAGGAAACAGGATTAAGAATCTCCATGATCTTATAAGGTCCAATGAATCTAGGCTTAAACTTAGGAGATGCAACTCTCATAGGGATATTTCTTGAGGACAACCAGACCAAGTCCCCCACTTCAAACCGAGGACCATCAGTCCTATGCCGGTTGGCAAACCGCTGGGCCCTCTCCTGAGAGAGGGACAACCTCTCCACTACCTGGTCCCAAATCTGCTGCATACGCTCCACAACAGAGTCAACACCTGGACAGACAGAAGCCTCCATCTGTCCCGAAGAAAATCGAGGGTGAAACCCAAAATTGCAGAAAAATGGAGACATCAAAGTGGCAGAGCTAGCCCTATTATTAAGAGCAAACTCAGCCAAAGGCAAAAAAGAGACCCAGTCATCTTGATCAGCAGACACAAAGCATCTCAGATAAGTATCCAATGTCTGGTTTGTTCTCTCAGTTTGTGTAAGGTTCTGTGTACATGTTCCTGAAACTCAGTTTGTTCGTCAGCCATTTTACTTTCTGTCTTGCTGCAGCTATCTTGCCCTCAGTCAAAATGGAGTTTCCAGCTTGCATGTTCCCGCCCTGATTCTCTCTTTTGCTTCTTAAGCAGCCACAGCTGAGCAATCAGTGCTTCAGAATCTAGCCTGCAGTGAACCTGTGACCTGACTCCTAAAGCCTTGGACCTTGTACTCCAGCTATTCCTACTGAGGAACTCTGAAGCACTTGTGGACTCTGAACCCTGCTCTTTGAAAGACCCACGTTTGCATGGACTTACGGTAACAGAGAAGAAGATCCTGAACCTGTTGTGGAGAGTGTTTGCTGAGCTTAGATTACTCTGGCCTGCTGTGTCTCCTGCTTCTGTGTCTGCAAACTGTGTGACTATTTTTGCCAACTTGTATGAAGTAATACAAGACTTTCTATATCAAACCTGTGTCTCATGTATTTTCATCGCACCCAAGCACAAGACGCTATATGAACTGTACTACATACATTACAAGATTCTGAAGCCAAAACGTTAGTGTCTGCTGGGTCTGGAAAGGCTGTGTCTGCTGTAACTGTGGATATCGGATGTCCGGTTGTACTTTCTGTGATGACAGTGGTTGTGACTTCTCACAACCATTCCAGGTGAGCAATTCCCTTAAGTGTTTTTTTTTCTGCAGTGTTACCACAGGTAAACACTATTGTTTTTTTTTTTTTCTCTTTTCTCTTTTTTGTCTGCTGTAACTGTGGATATCAGATGTCCGGGTGAACTTTCTGTGATGATAGTGGTTGTGACTTCTCACAACCATTCCAGGTGAGCAGTTCCCTTAATTTTTTTTTCTCTCTGCAGTGTTACCACAGGTAAACACTATTGTTTTTTTTTCTCCTCTCCTCTTCTTCCAGTACTCCTGTCTTAAAAGATCTGGAAAATGGAGGCCCGCATAAAGGAACTTTGCGGAGTGACTGATAATATCCTTGCAGATTTGCAGAATATAAAGACCCGTTTTTCAAGCCTACAGGACCTCACTAATCACAATTTGCAAGTGTTTGGACAGACTGCCCAGGAATTGCGAGCCAGGATTGAGGTTCTAGAAGAGCGAGTCCAGGCTCCTGCCGTAGCCCCGAGTTCTGGGATTCCCAAGTTGCCCCCTTTTCGTTTTGGCGGTGAACGTGAGAAATTCAGGGGATTTATTAATCAATGCAATTCTTTTTTTTTCTGCACATGCTTCACAATTTCCCACTGAACGATCTAAGGTGCTTACTATAATTATGTTGCTTACCAACAAGGCTTTGATGTGGGCAAACCCTCTGATTGAGACTGAGGATGATTGTTTGAATCACCTTGATGCTTTTATTTCAGCCATGGGGCAGGTGTTTGATGACCCCAATCGAGGTGCAACAGCTGAAGCAGCCATGTTAGCTTTGCGCCAAGGTAAGCACTCGGTAGCTGAATATGCCTTGGATTTCAGGAGATGGGCCCTTGATACCACCTGGGACAGTTCCACCAAAAAATCTATTTTTCGAAAGGGGTTATCTCCACTGATTAAGGATGAACTTGCTCGTGCCGACCCTCCCACTGCGTTAGGTGACTTTATTAACTACTGCATCCGTATTGATACTCGTCTGACTGAACGCAGGCAAGATAGATGGTTCGAAAGCAATCGCACTAACCTTTTCCTACCTTCCTCTCCAGCTAAGGAACCTTTGAGTAGGATTACACGGGAACCTGAACCTGAACCCATGCAGGTAGACTCTTTACAACGACGGGTTAGTGATGCACGCAAGGAACATCGTTTTAAGGAAAATCTATGTTTCTATTGTGGTAAGTCAGGGCACTTCATTATAAACTGCCCCAGCCGTTCTCGTAAGACTACTGCAGCACTCATTCATTGTGAGTGTTGCGAGAGGGGATCTGTCAGGTCCGAGCCTCAGGCTCCAGAGAGATCTGCAGCAACAGATCTTGATTTCTCGGACTTAAACTCCGTTACCTCTGAGGACGTTGACTGTGTAAAAGCTGCCATTTTTCAAGTTTCCTCAACGGTGTCCCAGCTGAGTTGTAAGAAAAACAATTCTCATTGCTTTCTTTCCATCAAACTCTGGGTTGACTCAGCTTGGGTGTCTAGCTCTGCTATGATCGACTCAGGGGCAAGTGGAAATTTTATGGATGTCTCCTTTGCTCTGAAACAGGGGATACGTTCAGTGAAGAAGGCTACTCCAGTACAGATGGAGACTGTGGATGGCTCCCTGCTGACCTCTGGACCAGTGGATCAGGAAACAGAGCCTTTGAGGGTTCTTATGGGTAAAGATCATCAAGAGAAACTGTCCTTTATGCTTATCTCTTCTCCCCACTTTCCCATTATTCTAGGGCTACCATGGCTGCAGGCTCAGAATCCTACCATTAACTGGGAGACCAAGGAATTACACTTTCCAGAGAAACAGATGAGTCCAAAAGTTTCAGCTTGCTCTGTTCCTAAAGGAACCATGTCAGTCCCTGAACTACCAGCTGTATACCAGGACTATGTGGATTTATGTGACTAGAAGAACGCTGACCAGCTTCCTCCTCACCGTCCATATGATTGTCCAATTGAATTATTGCCTGGAGCAGAGATACCTTTTGGTAAGATCTACCCCCTGGCGGGGCCCGAGCTAAAGGCTTTAAAGGATTACATAGACGAAAATCTAGCCAAGGGCTTCATACGCCCCTCTTCATCTCCTGCAGGTGCACCCATCTTCTTTGTAAAGAAGAAAGATGGATCTCTGAGACCATGCGTAGACTATAGGGAACTCAATAAGGTTACTATTAGAAACCGTTATCCATTGCCTTTAATCCCTGAGTTATTGGAGAGAGTGCGACATGCCAAAATTTTCTCTAAACTAGATCTTCGTGGGGCCTATAACTTAGTCCGTATTAGACCTGGGGATGAATGGAAGACTGCATTCAGGTCACGCTATGGACACTTTGAATATCTAGTTATGCCTTTTGGTCTGAGTACCGCCCCAGCCACTTTCCAACACTTGGTGAATGACATCTTCAGGGATCTCCTAGATACATTCGTGGTAATTTATTTGGATGATATTCTAATTTTTTCTAACTCCACAGAGGAACATCATGGACATGTGAGAATGGTCTTGGAACGTCTAAGACAAAATCATCTTTACATCAAACTTGAAAAGTGTGAATTCCATAGGACCGAAATTCAATTTCTGGGGTATGTACTGTCTACACAAGGAATTAGTATGGATGGAAGCAAAACCCAAGCCATCAAGGATTGGCCAAGTCCTAGAAATGTGAAGGAGGTACAGCGCTTCATCGGGTTTGCCAACTTCTATAGACGTTTCATTAGAAATTTCTCTGAGGTAGTGTCACCTATCACCCAACTTACCCGGAAAGAGTCTAGGTTCTCCTGGACTCCCCAAGCCCAGGAAGCATTTTCCCGTCTAAAAGATAAATTTACCACTGCACCTATCCTAGTACATCCCAACCCCGAGCTTGCCTTCATAATAGAGGTGGATGCTTCAGACTGTGCCGTTGGAGCTATACTCTCTCAGAGAACAGGTGAGAAGAATGTCTTGCATCCCTGTGCCTTCTTTTCCCAGCAGTTGTCTTCGGCTGAGAGGAACTACGATGTGGGCAATAGAGAGTTGTTGGCCATTATTGCCGCCTTCAAAGAATGGAGACACCTTCTTCAGGGAGCTGCACAGCAAATAGTCGTCCTGACAGATCATCGTAACCTTGAGTTTATCAGGTCGGCTAAGTGCCTGACTCCTCGCCAGGCTCGCTGGAATCTTTTCTTAAACCAATTTAATTTTATCATTTCTTATAGACCAGGATCGCGCAATGGAAAGGCTGATGCACTCTCTAGGATTTACTCAGCAGAGACACGTCCAATTACTCCTCCTAAGACTATTCTTCCTGACTCTAGATTCCTAGGAGTAATTCATAATCAAGACCTACTTAAGGACATCAAGGAAGCAAACCATGCGGATTCCTTTTTGGCACAACCCCCAAGGGACGTAAGTCTTGTCTTTAAGAATGGTGTGTGGATTCAGGGACAACGCCTGTATATTCCTGAAACAGTCAGATTGAGAGTATTGCAACTCATTCACGATTCCAAAATAGCTGGGCATAGAGGAATTCTAAAGACACAGGAATTTCTCTCTCGTTTCTTTTGGTGGCCCACTTGCAGGAAGGATGTTTTAAACTATGTCACTTCATGTGAAGTCTGTGCAAGATGCAAAACACCTCGCTCCTCACCAACTGGTCTGTTACAGCCTCTTCCCACCCCGTCCCGCCCGTGGGGATCCATTTCTATGGACTTCATTGTGGAGTTACCAACCTCTCAAGGGAAGATCACCATTCTAGTGGTGGTTGACCGTCTAACAAAGGCAGCTCATTTTATCCCTTGTGTCGGCTTACCCACTGCAAAACAGACATCAGATTTGATGATTAAAGATGTGTTTCGCCTACATGGAGTACCGGATGAGGTTATTTCGGATCGAGGGGTGCAATTCACTTCTAGGTTTTGGCAAAATTTCTGTGCAGCATTGGACATTAAAGTAAACCTTTCTTCTGCTTTTCATCCCCAGACTAATGGACAGACCGAACGAACCAATCAAACCCTGGAGCAGTATCTCCGCTGCTTTATCTGCCACCTACAGGATGATTGGGTGGATCTACTTCCATTAGCTGAGTTCTCGTATAACAACTCTCAGAGTGCCTCCACTAAGCAGTCTCCTTTTTACTCTAATCTAGGTTATCATCCTAACATTCTACCACGATTTCCCATAGAAACGCCTTTACCAGCAGTGGCTGAAAGAATCACGTCTTCACAGAAGAATATGGATCTTCTAAAGGAGAATCTGGAATCGGCTCAGGAAAGGTACAAGAAAGCAGCAGATAAATTTCGTAAACCTGCACCAGCTTTCAAGGTAGGAGACTTGGTCTGGCTGTCAACCAGAAATCTTAAGTTAAGGATTCCATCGTCTAAGTTGGGACATAAGTACATTGGACCCTATAAAATCAGTAAAATTATAAGTGCCGTTGCTTGTCGTCTTCAACTGCCCAGAACTATGAGAATTCACCCTGTCTTTCATGTATCCCTACTAAAGGCTGCGATACCCAATACGTTTCCTGGACGTTCTTCTCCTTGCCCTGGCCCAGTGCTGGTCGATGGTCAGGAAGAATTTGTGGTGGAAAGGATTTTAGATTCCAGGTTGTATAGAAATCAGTTACAATATCTGATTAAATGGCAGGGCTACCCAGTGGAGGACAACTCATGGGAACCAGTCAATAACGTTAATGCTCCTCGCTTGCTCCGTCAGTTTCATCAGAGGTACCCACACAAGCATGGCCTGAGGTCATCCGGAGGTTGTCCCTAACGGGGGAGTAATGTAAGGTTCTGTGTACATGTTCCTGAAACTCAGTTTGTTCGTCAGCCATTTTACTTTCTGTCTTGCTGCAGCTATCTTGCCCTCAGTCAAAATGGAGTTTCCAGCTTGCATGTTCCCGCCCTGATTCTCTCTTTTGCTTCTTAAGCAGCCACAGCTGAGCAATCAGTGCTTCAGAATCTAGCCTGCAGTGAACCTGTGACCTGACTCCTAAAGCCTTGGACCTTGTACTCCAGCTATTCCTACTGAGGAACTCTGAAGCACTTGTGGACTCTGAACCCTGCTCTTTGAAAGACCCACGTTTGCATGGACTTACGGTAACAGAGAAGAAGATCCTGAACCTGTTGTGGAGAGTGTTTGCTGAGCTTAGATTACTCTGGCCTGCTGTGTCTCCTGCTTCTGTGTCTGCAAACTGTGTGACTATTTTTGCCAACTTGTATGAAGTAATACAAGACTTTCTATATCAAACCTGTGTCTCATGTATTTTCATCGCACCCAAGCACAAGACGCTATATGAACTGTACTACATACATTACAGTTTGTCCATTGGTCTGAGGATGAAAAGCCGAGGAGAAAGACAATTGAACACCAAGTTTAGAACAAAAAGTCCTCCAAAATCTGGACACAAAGTGGAGTCCTCTGTCAGACACAATGTTCTCAGGAATGCCGTGTAACCGAACCACGTGCTGAAGGAACAAAGGCACCAATTCGGAGGAGGAAGGCAACTTAGGTAATGGCACAAGATGTATCATTTTGGAAAACCTATCACAAATCACCCAGATAACGGTCATTCTCTGAGAAACAGGGAGGTCGGAAATGAAATCCATAGAGATATGGGTCCATGGTCTCTTGGGCCCAGGCAATGGCATCAACAAACCACTAGAGCGAGAGCAAGGCTTGGAGCGAGAGCAAGTCCCGCAGGACTGCACAAATTCCCTGACGTCACGAGACAAGGTAGGCCACCAAAAGGACCGACTAACCAAGTCTCTGGTACCAAAAATTCCGGGATGACCGGCCAACGCGGAACAATGAATCTCAGACATCACACTCTTTTTCCACCGATCTGGGACAAACAATTTCCCAATAGGGCAGCGCTCGGGTTTATCCTCCTGACACCCTTCCAGAGCCAGTCTCAAATTGGGCGAGATGGCGGAAAGAACTACACCCTCTTTCAAAATAACAGCAGGATCAGATAACTCAGGAGAGTCCGCAAGGAAACTCCTTGAGAGGGCATCCGCCTTAACATTCTTAGTGTCAGGAAGAAAGGAAACCACAAAATTAAAACGTGTGAAAAACAAGGCCCACCTGGCCTGTCTAGGATTAAGTCGCTTGGCTGACTCCAGATAAACCAGATTCTTATGGTCCGTGAGGACCACCACCTGATGTTTGGCTCCCTCCAGCCAATGCCTCCATTCTTCAAAAGCCCACTTCATGGCCAATCACTCCCGATTACCCACGTCATAATTACGTTCAGTTGGAGAAAATTTTCGAGAGAAAAAGGCACAAGGGTTACTTTTAGAGGTCTCCGGATCTCTTTGGGACAAAATGGCACCTGCCCCAATTTCAGAGGCATCAACCTCCACCTGAAATGGCAGAGAAACATCAGGCTGCCGCAGAACAGGAGCAGAAGTGAATCTCTGCTTAAGTTCCTGAAACGCAGAGACTGCCTCAGGAGGCCAATTCACCACATCAGAACCCTTTTTGGTCAAATCAGTCAATGGTTTAACAATAACAGAGAAATTACCAATAAATTTACGATAAAAATTGGCAAAACCCAAGAATCTCTGAAGAGCCTTTAATGAAGTAGGTTGGACCCAATCACAGATGGCCTGAACCTTGACCAGGTCCATTTCAATAACAGATGGGGACAAAATGAATCCCAGAAATGAGATCCTCTGTACGCCAAAAAGACACTTTGATCCCTTCACATACAGAGCATTCTCTCTCAAAATCTGGAACACAGTCCGAACATGTTTCACATGAGAGTCCCAGTCATTGGAAAAAATCAAGATATCATCCAAATAAACAATCAGAAATTTATCCACAAAATCCCTGAAAATGTCATTCATGAAGGACTGGAAGATGGAAGGAGCATTAGTGAGCCCAAAGGGCATCACTAGGTACTCAAAATGCCCCTCTGGGGTATTAAACGCCGTCTTCCATTCATCCCCGTGCTTAATGCGAATAAGGTTATACGCCCCCCTGAGGTCAAGCTTGGTAAACCAAGTAGCACTTTTCACCCTGGAAAACAGGTCAGAAATCAAGGGTAACGGATATTGATATTTCACAGTGATATTGTTCAAGAGACGATAATCAATACACGGCCTTAATGAACCATCCTTTTTGGCCACAAAGAAAAAACCGGCACCCAAGGGTGAAGAGGATGGTCTGATATGACCCTTCTCGAATGACTCCTTGATATAAGACCGCATAGCGTCATGTTCAGGTACAGACAAGTTAAAAAGGCAACCTTTAGGGAATTTACTACCAGGCACTAATTCAATAGCGCAGTCATAGCTCCTATGGGGGGGCAAGGATGCAGATTTACTTTCGCTAAACACATCAGAAAAATCAGTCAAAAAGTCAGGAACATCATGAGCCTGGGGAGAGGCAGAAAAAACAGGAGTGTTGGCATTAACACATTGGCAGCCCCAACTGGTCACAGACACAGATTTCCAATCCAAAACAGGATTATGAGACTGTAACCAAGGGAAACCCAGTACAATAATGTCATGCAGATTATACAACACCAAAAATTTGCAACTCTCCTGATGATCAGGTTCAACCCTCATTATCACCTGAGTAGAGAACTGGGGTTTATTCTCAGCCAAAGGGGTAGAATCAATCCCCAGTAGGGGAATAGACTTCCGTAGGGGTATCAAGGGAAACCCACAACGTTTAGCAAAATCAAAATCCATCAGGTTAATAGCTGCTCCCGAATCAACAAAAGCCTGAGCAGAAAATGTGGACAGGGAGCAAATCAGGGTAACAGTCAACAGAAATTTAGTCTGAACACTACCCAAGACAACTGAGCGTGCAAAACGTCTTCCCCGCTTAGGGCAGACTGAAATAGCATGAGAGGCGTCACCACAGTAGAAACATAACCCATTGCGTTTTCAAAACTCATGACGCTGTGCCCCAGAAGCCACTCTATCACACTGCATGGACTCAGAAGCTGGTTCACATGGCAACACTATTTCACGCATACCTCTATGCTCACGCAAACGTCTGTCAATTTGAATCGCTAATGACATAGAATCATTGAGACCAGAGGGAGCAGGGAAACCCACCATAACATCTTTTACATTCTCTGATAGACCCTTCCGAAAAAGGGCTGCCAAAGCATCATCATTCCATTTGGTCAGGACTGCCCACTTTCGGAATTTCTGACAGTACAACTCAGCATCCTCAAGCCCCTGATTTAATGCCAACAAGGTTTTTTCAGCTTGATCAGTGACATTAGGTTCATCGTACAATAACCCCAGAGCCAGAAAAAATGCATCAACATTACTCAAAACAGGGTCCCCAGGTGTCAGGGAAAAAGCCCAATCCTGATGATCGCTGTGCAGGAGAGAGATGACAATTTGAACCTGCTGTGCTGCGTTCCCTGAGGACTTAGGTTTTAAGGCAAAAAACAACTTACAGTTATTTTTGAAATTCAGAAATTTAGCTCGATCCCCCAAAAATAAATTTGGCATGGGGATCCTAGGTTCCACAACCGGCAACCTAGCAAGATAGGTAGCAATACTCCGAACTTCAGTGGCAAGCTGATCCACACGGCCAGACAACTGTGCAAACTCCATTGAGAGAAAAAAAAATCCTCCTCAGCACCCAGAGAAAAAGAGGGAAATGCAACAAACAGAGAAAAAAAAAAATTTCTGACAACTTCCTTTTTTCTTTTTCCTTTTACTATTTTTCCCTTCTGTTGAGTACCATATAATTTTCAGTTTGGCCGGTGATACTGTTATGATTTGGTAGCTGAGGAGAGCAAGCAAAAACGGCAATACACCAGAGAGGTTGGAATCTACTGGATTGCAGTAGCCTGACTAACCACCACAACTAAAGGTAGCCGTGGAGCGTACCTACGTTGGTCCTAGACGCCTCGTCACAGCCTGAGAGGTTAACTACACCTAAAGATAGAAAGAGGAAGAACTATCTGCCCCGGAGCAGATCCCCAAAGAACATAGGAAGCCCCCAAACATGTAATGGCGGTTAGACAAGAGGAAATACAGACACAGACGGAAAATAGTATGAGCAAACGTTGGGGCCCAATATTCCTAGACATAAAAGGATAGGAAGGACACTTACTGCAATCCCAAAAAACCCTAAAAAGTGCCAACTCTACTAATTGCAAAAACACCTGAGATCACACGACCTCTACCACCTAAATTAGTTCTCTGGTGTAACAAAACTAAGCCGCAGCAACTGAAGAAAAACTGGAAAAGGCAAATGAACAAACAACAGTGGCTTAGACAAACTGAGAGGAGCACAAGCCCCCGGAGGGGACCTGTAAGGTTCTTTGTACATGTTTCTTGAAACTCAGTTTTTCCGTCGGCCATTTTGCTTTCTGTCTTGCTGAAGCTATCTTGCCCTCAGTCAATATGGAGTTTCCAGCTTTCATGTTCCCGCCCTGATTCTCTCCCTCTTGCTTCTTAAGCAGCCTCAGCTGAGCAATCAGTGCTTCAGAATCAAGCCTGCAGTGAGCCTGTGACCTGACTCCTGGAAACCTTAGACTTTGTACTCCAGCTATTTCCTACTGAGGAACTTTGGAACACTTGTGGACTCTGGAAACCTGCTATTTGATAAATCCACGTTTGCATGGAATTACGGTAACAGAGAAGAGATCCTGAACCTGTTGTGGAGAGTTATTGCTGAGCTTAAGTTACTCTGGCCTGCTGTGTCTCCTGCTTCTGTACCTGCAAACTGTGTGACCCTTTTTGCCACTTGTATGAAGTAATACAAGTCCTTCTATATCAAACCTGTGTCTCATGTGTTTTCCTCGCACCCAAGCACAAGACGCTATATGAACTGTACACCATACATTACAAGATTCTGAAGCCAAACGTTAGTGTCTGCTGGGTCTGGGAAGGCTGTGTCTGCTGTGACTGTGGATATCAGATGTCCGGCTATACTTTCTGTGATGACAGTGGTTATGACTTCTCACAACCATTCCAGGTGAGCACATTCCCTTAATTTTACTCTGCAGTGTTACCACAGGTAAACACTATTGTTTTTTTTTTTTTTGTTTGTTTTCTCTTCTCCTTCCAGTACTCCTGTCTTAAAAGATCTGGAAGATGGAGGCTCGCATAAAGGAGCTTTGCGGAGTGACTGATACAATCCTTGCAGATATACAGACTATAAAGACCCGTTTTGCAAACCTACAGGACCTCACTAATCACAATTTGCAAGTGTTTGGACAAACTACCCAGGATTTACGAGCCAGGATTGAGGTTCTAGAGGAACGAGTCCAGGCTCCTGCCATAACCCCGAGTTCTGGGATTCCCAAGTTACCCCCTTTTCATTTTGGCGGTGAACGTGAGAAATTCAGGGGATTTATTAACCAATGCAATCTTTTTTTTTCTGCACATGCTTCACAATTTCCCACTGAACGATCTAAAGTGCTTACTATCATCATGTTGCTTACCAACAAGGCTTTGATGTGGGCAAACCCTCTGATTGAGACTGAGGATGAATGTTTGGATCATCTTGATGCTTTCATTTCAGCCATGGGGCAGGTGTTTGATGACCCCAATCGAGGTGCAACAGCTGAAGCAGCCATGTTAACTTTGCGCCAAGGTAAGCGCTCAGTAGCCGAATATGCCTTGGATTTCAGGAGATGGGCCCTCGATACCACTTGGGACAGTTCCGCCAAAAAAATCTATTTTTCGAAAAGGGTTGTCTCCACTGATTAAGGATGAACTTGCTCGTGCCGACCCTCCCACTGCGTTAGGTGACTTTATTAACTACTGCATCCGTATTGATGCTCGTCTGACTGAACGCAGGCAAGAGAGATGGTTCGAAAGTAATCGCACTAACCTTTTCCTACCTTCCTCCCCAGCTAAGGAACCTTTGAGTAGGATCACACTGGAACCTGAACCTGAACCCATGCAGGTGGATTCTTTACAAAGACGGGTTAGTGATGCACGCAAAGAACATCGTTTAAAGGAAAATCTATGTTTCTACTGTGGTAAGTCAGGGCACTTCATTATAAACTGCCCAGCCGTTCTCGTAAGACTACTGCAGCAGTCATTCAATGTGAGTGTTGCGAGAGGAGATCTGTCAGGTCCGAGCCTCAGGCTCCAGAGAGATCTGCAGCAACAGATATTGATTTCTCTGACTTAAACTCCGTCACTTCTGAGGACGATGACTGTGTAAACGCTGCAATTTTTCAAGTTTCCTCAGCGGTGTCCCAGCTGAGTTGTAAGAAAAACAATTCTCATTGCTTCCTTTCCATCAAACTCTGGGTTGACTCAGTCTGGGTGTCTAGCTCTGCTATGATCGACTCAGGGGCAAGTGGAAATTTTATGGATATCTCCTTTGCTCTGAAACGGGGGATACGTTCAGTGAAGAAGACTACTCCAGTACAGATGGAGACTGTGGATGGCTCCCTGCTGACCTCTGGACCAGTGGATCTGGAAACGGAGCCTTTGAGGGTCCTTATGGTAAAGATCATCAAGAGAAACTGTCCTTTATGCTTATCTCTTCTCCCCACTTTCCCATTATTCTAGGGCTACCATGGCTGCAGGCTCAGAACCCTACCTTTAACTGAGAGACCAAGGAATTACACTTTCCAGAGAAACAGATGAGTCCAGAAGTTTCAGCTTGCTCTGTTCCTAAAGGAACCATGTCAGTCCCTGAACTACCAGCTGTATACCAGGACTATGTGGATTTATGTGAAAAGAAGAACGCTGACCAGCTTCCCCCTCACCGTCCATATGATTGTCCAATTGAATTATTGCCTGGAGCAGAGATACCTTTTGGTAAGATCTACCCCCTGGCGGGGCCCGAGCTAAAGGCTTTAAAGGATTACATAGACGAAAATCTAGCCAAGGGCTTCATACGCCCCTCTTCATCTCCTGCAGGTGCACCCATCTTCTTTGTGAAGAAGAAAGATGGATCTCTGAGACCCTGCGTAGACTATAGGGAACTCAATAAGGTTACTATTAGAAACCGTTATCCATTGCCTTTAATCCCTGAGTTATTGGAGAGAGTGCGGCATGCCAAAATTTTCTCTAAACTGGATCTCCGTGGGGCCTATAACTTGGTCCTTATTAGACCTGGGGATGAATGGAAGACTGCATTCAGGTCACGCTATGGACACTTTGAATATCTAGTTATGCCTTTTGGTCTGAGTACCGCCCCAGCCACTTTCCAACACTTGGTGAATGACATCTTCAGGGATCTCCTAGATACATTCGTGGTGATTTATCTGGATGATATTCTAATTTTTTCTAACTCCACAGAGGAACATCATGGACATGTGAGAATGGTCTTAGAACGTCTAAGACAAAACCATCTTTACATCAAACTTGAAAAGTGTGAATTCCATAGGACCGAAATTCAATTTCTGGGGTATGTACTGTCTACACAAGGGATTAGTATGGATGGAAGCAAGACCCAAGCCATCAAGGATTGGCAAATTCCTAGAAATGTGAAGGAGGTGCAGCGCTTCATCGGGTTTGCCAACTTCTATAGACGTTTCATTAGGAATTTCTCTGAGGTAGTGTCACCTATCACCCAACTTACCCGGAAAGAGTCTAGGTTCTCCTGGACCCCCCAAGCCCAGGAACCATTTTCCCGTCTAAAGGATAAATTTACCACCGCACCTATCTTAGTACATCCCAACCCTGAACTTGCCTTCATAATAGAGGTGGATGCTTCAGACTGTGCTGTTGGAGCTATACTCTCTCAGAGAACAGGTGAGAAGAATGTCTTGCATCCCTGTGCCTTCTTTTCCCAGCAGTTGTCTTCGGCTGAGAGGAACTACGATGTGGGCAATAGAGAGTTGTTGGCCATTATTGCCGCCTTCAAAGAATGGAGACACCTTCTTCAGGGAGCTGCACAGCAAATAGTCGTCCTGACAGACCATCATAACCTTGAATTTATCAGGTCGGCTAAGTGCCTGACTCCTCGCCAGGCTCGCTGGAATCTTTTCCTAAACCAATTTAATTTTGTAATTTCTTATAGGCCAGGATCGCGCAATGGAAAGGCTGATGCACTCTCTAGGATTCATTCAGCAGAGACCCGTCCACTTACTCCTCCTAAGACTATTCTTCCTGACTCTAGATTCCTGGGAGTGATTCATAATCAAGACCTACTTAAGGACATCAAGGAAGCATACCATGCGGATTCCTTGTTGGCACAACCCCCAAGGGACGTAAGTCTTGTCTTTAAAAATGGTGTGTGGATTCAGGGACAACATCTGTATATACCTGAAACAGTCAGATTGAGAGTATTGCAACTCATCCACGATTCCAAGATAGCTGGGCATAGAGGAATTCTAAAGACACAGGAATTTCTTTCTCGTTTCTTTTGGTGGCCCACTTACAGGAAAGATGTTTTAAACTATGTCACTTCATGTGAAGTCTGTGCAAGATGCAAAACACCTCGCTCCTCACCAACTGGTCTGTTGCAACCCCTTCCCACCCCGTCCCGCCCATGGGGATCCATTTCTATGGACTTCATTGTGGAGTTACCAACCTCTCAAGGGAAGAACACCATTCTAGTGGTGGTTGATCGTTTAACAAAGGCAGCTCATTTTATCCCTTGTGTCGGCTTACCCACTGCAAAACAGACATCAGATTTGTTGATTAAGAATGTGTTTCGCTTACATGGAGTACCGGATGAGGTCATTTCGGATCGAGGGGTGCAATTCACTTCAAGGTTTTGGAAAAATTTCTGTGCCGCATTGGACATTAAAGTAAACCTTTCTTCTGCTTTTCATCCCCAGACTAATGGACAGACAGAACGAACCAATCAGACCCTGGAGCAGTATCTCCGCTGCTTTATCTGCCACCTACAGGATGATTGGGTGGATCTACTTCCACTGGCTGAGTTCTCTTATAACAACTCTCAGAGCGCCTCCACTAAGCAGTCTCCTTTTTACTCCAATTTAGGTTATCATCCTAACATTCTTCCTCGATTTCCCATAGAAACGCCCTTGCCAGCAGTGGCTGAAAGAATCACGTCTTTACAAAAGAATATGGATCTTCTAAAGGAAAATCTGGAATTGGCTCAGGAAAGGTACAAGAAAGCAGCAGATAAATTTCGTAAACCTGCACCAGCTTTCAAGGTAGGAGACTTGGTCTGGCTGTCAACCAGAAATCTTAAGTTAAGGATTCCATCGTCTAAGTTGGGACATAAGTACATTGGACCCTATAAAATCAGTAAAATTATAAGTGCCGTTACTTGTCGTCTTCAACTGCCCAGAACTATGAGAATCCACCCTGTCTTTCATGTATCCCTACTAAAGGCTGCAACACCCAATACGTTTCCTGGACGTTCTTCTCCTTGCCCTGACCCAGTGCTAGTCGATGGTCAGGAAGAATTTGTGGTGGAAAGGATTCTAGATTCCAGGTTGTACAGAAATCAGTTACAATATTTGATTAAATGGCAGGGCAACCCAGTGGAAGACAACTCATGGGAACCAGTCAATAACGTTAATGCTCCTCGCTTGCTCCGCCAGTTTCATCAGAGGTACCCAGACAAGCCTGGTCTGAGGTCATCCGGAGGTTGTCCCTAAGGGGGAGTAATGTAAGGTTCTTTGTACATGTTTCTTGAAACTCAGTTTTTCCGTCGGCCATTTTGCTTTCTGTCTTGCTGCAGCTATCTTGCCCTCAGTCAATATGGAGTTTCCAGCTTTCATGTTCCCGCCCTGATTCTCTCCCTCTTGCTTCTTAAGCAGCCTCAGCTGAGCAATCAGTGCTTCAGAATCAAGCCTGCAGTGAGCCTTTGACCTGACTCCTGGAAACCTTAGACTTTGTACTCCAGCTATTTCCTGCTGAGGAACTTTGGAACACTTGTGGACTCTGGAAACCTGCTATTTGATAAATCCACGTTTGCATGGAATTACGGTAACAGAGAAGAGATCCTGAACCTGTTGTGGAGAGTTATTGCTGAGCTTAAGTTACTCTGGCCTGCTGTGTCTCCTGCTTCTGTACCTGCAAACTGTGTGACCCTTTTTGCCACTTGTATGAAGTAATACAAGTCCTTCTATATCAAACCTGTGTCTCATGTGTTTTCCTCGCACCCAAGCACAAGACGCTATATGAACTGTACACCATACATTACAGGACCTGGCTGACCTCCACAAAAGTGCAGGAAACAATGCAAAAAGCAAGCACAAAAATAAAAACAGAAAATGTCTTATCTGAGAGCAGGAGAAGAGGCAAGATTCAGCAAGCTTCCAAGTGAACCAGGAACCACAGTTGAGACAAGAACAATTGATCACCGGCAACCCTGATGGGAGGGAACCTCCCTTATATAGGACCAGTCTGTAACTCCTGATTGCCAATCTTCACTAAATGGTTCAGCACTGTCTGCAACCACCAGAGGAGCTTCTGCTCTGAACTCATTTCTAACACATTCACAACAGGTCCCAATAGATCCTTGGCTATGCGATCAATTAGAACATCAATGATGGGCAATGGCACTAAAGGGCTACAGAAGTGAGCCACCGGGGAGGTCAGCTGGCAGGTGAGACAGGACCTACAGAAATTCACAATATCACGGTCAACTGGGCCAGTAAAACCTCTGGAGGATCCGTTCCTGGGTTTTTTCTACCCTAAATGACCACCGAGCACATTAGTATGGGCCATATCTAATACATTGTGACTGTACGGCCCTGGTACTAGAAGCTGCTCTATTACCTCCTCAGCTTGGTGTCCTGATATATTAACTCCTTATTCACGACAAAATATGGGTATCGGGTGTCAATCCCCAGCTCTTGAGCAACACCATTAAGTACCGTTACATTATCAAAAGCCCATTTTTTAGTTAAATCCCTGAGTTGGGCAGTTCTAAAGTTTCCCCCGGACACCTCAGGGATGTTGGCCTCTGAGGATGCTGCCTCATCCTCATTGCCAACCAGCACACAAAACGGAAACCTGCTGTAACGCCGGTATGTCTGTACCTTGTTTTCCCAGCGTTACTCTGCATGTCTTTGCTTTAACCCTCTGCTCCTTTCCCCCTAACCAGCTGGGATACTGTTGTCTGTTACCTGTATGGATGCTGCTCAGTTCCCAGCCCCGCTGCGTAGCCATACATGCGTGAGTGTCTCCGCTGCGCTGCATGAGCACCCGCATGTGCGGTCCCTGGCTACCGCTGTGGAAGCTACCTATAGGTTGCAAGGTCCTCTGCAGTGGTGCATGACTTACTAATGTGTTTAGGCTGCAGCCTTTGCCAGCTGTCCTTTGCTATGCTGATTTGTGTCTGGCTCTGCATAGGGTTCGCGGGCCACACCTTCCCTGCTTTTATGAGGAATGGGTGTGTGTTAGAATTGCTGCTCCAGCCAATCGCTGTGAGGCAGCTCATATATAAAGTTCCCCTGCCCTGTGGGGCATTGCCAGAGCTTCGCATTGAGTTCCTGAACCTAGCTATGAGTGTTTGTGTGTTCAGCACCTGCTCTGATTGCGATCAGTTCTGGGAGAGCTGATTCCCTTTGTCCTGTCTTGTGTTTTCCACCTGTTTTTCCGCCTTTTCTGGGGGCAGAATACCCAGATCCGTTTGTGTCCTGTTTTTCCGCCTGTTCTGGGGCAGAATACCCAGATCGCCTTTCCTGGAGGCTGCATATCCAGGCCTGTTCTTGTTGTGTCTTGTTTCCTGAATCCTTGATCCTGGATCTGTTCCTGTACCTGACTCTGTCTGAACTGTGTCTGCTGTGTTATGTTCCTGAAGTCCTTCTGTGTCCTGAACCCTGTGCCCAGTGACTGTGAATCTTTGCTAACTGACTTTCTGTGATATAACCTGGGTTCATCTTGGAAGTAGGAGTCCGGTGTGACTGCTGAGTTTCTGCTACTCTGTGCTCAGCTTGTTATTCGGTGCAATCCCTGGCTGGCTCCAGTTAAACCCGACGGGGCTTGCACCAGACCATTTGGGTTCCTTTTTACGTCGCTGCCAGATGTCCGGAGTCCAATGACTGTGGCCTCATGCCCAGAGTCTGATGACCACGGCCTGATGCCCGATGTCTGATGACCACCTCCAGATGTCCGGATCCTATCCTTCCCTGCCTGATGCCCGGAGCCTGCCGATCGTTGCCAGATGTCCTGAGCCGGATGACTGCGGCCTCATGTCCGAAGCCTGATGTCTGCAGCACGATGTCTGGAACCTGTCGATCATTGCAGATGTCCGGAGTCCGATGCCAGTGTTCTGATGTTCTACCTGAGATCCGAGTCCTGATGTCCTTATGTCCTACCTGATGTCCGGCTTGTTCCCTGATGTCCTGAGTTCCAGTCCGTGTTCCTGAGTCCGTGTTCCTGAGATCCAGTCTGTGTTCCTGAGATCCAGTCCGTGTTCCTGAGATCCAGTCCATGTTCCTAAGATCCAGTCCGTGTTCCTGAGAACCAGTTACTGATTTCCAGATGTTCTGCCGGTTCCCCCGTGGTCTACCCTGTGATGACGTCTGTCCTGGGTTGGTGTCTGATGTTCTCCTGCTGAGTCTGTGCTATACCTGAGGCCTGAGAGGCCATCCTAGTATGCCCGTGCCAGATAACCCTGGACTGCATCAACCCGTGATGACCCCGCCATCGTCTGACGTTTGTCCTGGGTCGGTGTCTGGTGTTCTCCTGCTGAGCCTGTGCTACGCCTGAGGCCTAAGAGAGAGGCCGTCCTAATATGCCCGTGCCAGATGACCCTGGACTGCATCAACCCGTGATGACCCCGCCATCGTCTGAAGTCTGTCCGAGGTCGGCGTTTGATGTTCTCCTGCTGAGCCTGTGCTATGCCTGAGGTCTGAGAGAGAGGCCGCCCTAGTATGTCCGTGCCAGATAACCCTGGACTGCATCAACCCGTGATGTCCTCCTGCCTTCGTCTGTAATCCTGAGACGTGTACCCTTCGTTGATGTGCGGAATCGGGAGCCTGCCATTATGTTCTATTTATGTACTGTTTTGTCTTCAAGTAAACTTTGTTTCTTCATACCTGAAGTTGTGCGGTGCTGTTTAGCCCTGCAGGTCGCCATCTTGCCCACATTCTCAGCTGCCACAGATCCTGGTCACTGCCCTCCCCTAGTCTGGGCAGGCCCGGGTCCCCCTCTGTTGTCCAATGGGTCCACATTCCCTTACCATCTGGGACGCATGCCCCACGTCATCGTGGTCTGGCGGCATGGGAGCATTGGCTAGCTAGGCAAGCTATGCCACGTCCCGACGCCCCGAAACCGTGGAAGCGCAACACCTGCCAGCTGCGACGAGGTTTCTTTAGGAGCGACCTGGCTGTTTTATGGGCAACCAGATGTCCTCGTTTTCCCACACATGTCCCAAATAATGCAAAGTCCCGCCCTATTATAATAGGGTGCAACAGGTCCTTGACTATGCCCGCCTCATGGGACTTGGTGCCACAGTTTGTGTTCATGACCACTTGGACCACAGTGTAGTCTTTAGCTTCGCCATGAACACAGTGGACGCCCTGGTTCTTTCCAGGAATCAGCCGATGAGGAATAGTGGCCCTCACTAGGGTTACCAAACTACCTGAGTCCAGCAGGCCAGTCATTTGTACTCTGTTAACTGACACGGGGCATGCCTGTGGCCCCTCTGCCATTTGAGGGACAGCACTGCAGGCAGGATATGTAAAATACGAGCAGCGCCGTCCTGTGCTGCAGTCCATTGGCTCAGTGGTCATGGGACCATGAGTGGCTATGTGGTCTGGGGTATGACATCTCCAATAAATTACACTATTGGATGGGGCCTTAGGCAATAACTCTTGGTTTCTTGGACACTCCCCCAGGTGTGACTCTAGCTCCCCTCTTTTGGGTGTTAGCCCCGTTTTGGGAACTCCAGTATGGAGATGCTACAACCCCATGCTTCCCCAAGGAACTCTCAACCACCTGGAATCTCGCCACCAGGCTCACTAGGTCATTGGCATTACGGGGATCTCTCTGGGCAACCCAGGATTGCACCGGCCTTGGCAGGGAGTGTATTAACCTGTCCATGATGACCCTCTCCACCATTTGTGCTGGGGAGGAAGATTCAGGTTGCAACCATTTTTGGACCAGGTATAGGAGGTCAGACATTTGGGACCAGGGAGGTTTCTCACTACAATAGGCCCAGTGGTGGACACATTACGCCCTGACAGTCATAGTCACTCCTAAGCGCGCCAAGATCTCAGTTTTTAACTTGGCGTGCTCTCTTGCATCCTGCCAGGCTAGGTCATAATAGGCCTTCTGTGGTTCCCCTGTTAAATATGGCACCAGAACCTCCGCCCACTGCTCTAGAGGCAATTTCTCCCATTCCGCCACCCTCTCGAATACCGTTAGGAACCTCTCAACATCAACACTCGGAGTCATCTTTTGCAATGCTTTTATTACCGTTTGCCTCACGTGAGAGTCATCATCTGGATTTGGGGTTGGGGCGGTTGCCCTGCCACGGATCGCCTTGGTTAAGAATTCCATCTGTTGCCTGTGCTGCTGCATCTGCTCTGACTGTTACCACTGCTGGTGCTGCTGTTGATGCTGCTGCTGCCATATCTGTTGCAGCTTGAGATTAGCCTGCACAAGTTGCTTTATCAACTATTTCATGTTGTTGGCTTTCGCTCTTGCAGTTGCTTTCACCCCGGACATGCGGTATCTCTGCGGCAGTCACACTGCCCCTTGGGATTTGTGTCCATGCTATTAGCACCAATTGTAGAGATTTGTACTCACTCAGCTGCGGTTGAGGTAGGAACAAGAAGCGGTATTGCTGAAATGTCCAGGGAAGATTATGTAAACTTCATAACCGCTCAGGATAGCAAAACAAAAGAACAGCCTTTTCTGGCACAAAGTGAATACACAAGGTAAAAAGTCCATACAACATATAGCGGGTCCACCAGCTTAGGATAGTGTCCGGTTCTTTAGGTCTTAGCACAGACCAACACACAGGAGATCCACACATCTCCAGATCCAGACACTGAATGAGACACTCGGTCTCCATTTTATCTGCCAAACCACACCCCTGGGGTTGGGATATGTGAGCAGTCATTCCCACCAATCTCTTATAACTGCTTGTAAAATCCGGCCCTGGAATGGCCTAATAACTCTCTTAGCACTATATGTGGAGGAGCATGCTTCCGAGCTCACATCACTGCAGCTAGTAACCGCGATGACACATATCTCCCCTCAAGGACCCATCCGGTGGCCATCTTACTGTCCCAACCAAGTGGGACTGGGACCAGTCCTGCTATGGAGCAGAGTCAGTGATAGTCGACAAGAAAAAGGACACTTGTTGTTTACTAAGAAAAAAATAACAAAAATGATAATAATAAGTGACTCTTGCTTTAAGAGTGGTTTTATATGTGCATGTTCTTTTTGGTATCTTACAGGTACCATATGGTCGTGGACGACCATGTTTTAGAAGGGAGGAATGTAAGAGTGTGACCAGGATGGTCATGTCCTTCTCCCTTGATTAGAAATATGGTTATAACGTATGTATATGAAAAAGTGTTTTATATTGCATAGAACCTTACAGGCACCAAGGTGCACAGTTAATGTATTGCTACAACACAGCAGACTCTTGCTCATAACTACCGACCTGTGCACCTTACAGATGTAAACCACTTTTTAAAAAGTATCAGAGAGGAGTAATGGAAAAGCAGTGGGGTAAGGTATAATAGTAATTACAAAGGATCTGTCTCTCCTGACATTTCTACTTTGGTAAATACTTGCATTCCCCAACAGACACAGGAAAATGTAGGAGTTCTTTGAAGCAAAGGTTGAAAAAAGGAAAAGGGATTAAAACATTCCACCATTGGACTCTGCAGAATTGTAATTGTATTCTCTAGAGTAATAAATCATATTCCACTATCTGACAGTCTGATTGGCAGATGCCTGGAGAACACTACCTTCAGAAATAGTGCTGACTGAAAAAATGTACTGGAGGAAGGATAAGGTCTCTAATTTTCAGTGAAGATTAATGCTAAGCTTTAATACACAAATACTCGTGTTCTAGCATGGCCCGTAAAAATATGGCGAAACATGCTTGGTCTGGAGAAAGTGACCTGCACAGACCTCACTCTCCATCAAACACTTCTTTGATAAATTTGAGTTCCAATTGTCAGCAAAACATACAATATTAGGGCTTCACCCTACAAATGTTCCTAATTGTCACAAATACCCATTGACACATTCAAAAACCTCATCAAAATCTTTCCAGAAAAATGGAGCTGAAGTAGTTGTGAAAGTGTTGGGGGAATGGCTCCATGTTAATGCCCATGATTTTGCAGTAGAATGTTTCTCAAGCTCCTACAGATTTGAAAGTCAAGTGTCCATATAATTTTAGCCAAACAGTGGAAGTGACATTACAGTTGCTTGAATTCATCCCCCCTTGAAATTTTTTGTGTTTTGCTACCTCACAACCTGGAATTTCACTTTTTTTTTAAGGATTCCATCAGTTCATGCAAAGAAGATGCCTACAACTGTGAACAATTGGTTTTCTTTTTATTGTGATGAAAAAGAAGCAAATGGGACCACATAACTGAAAACTTGTGTGCATAACTATTCACCCCCCTAAATTCAGTACTTTGTAGCATCTCCTTTAGCGGCAATTACAGCTGCAAGTCACTTTGGACAAGTCTCTATGAGCTTTCCACACTTTGCCACTGGGATGTTTGCCCATTCCTCAAGGAAAACTGTTCCAGCAACTTCAATTTAGATGATTTCCTCTGTTGAACAGCAATCTACAAGTCTGACAACAGATTCTCAATTGGATTAAGGTCTGGTCTTTGACTAGGCCACTCCAAAACATTTATACGTTTCCCCTTAATCCACTCAAGTGTTGCTTTACCAGTATGCTTTGGGTCATGGTCTTGTTGGGAGGTGAACCTCCGTCCCAGTCTCCAAAAACTGACATAGTGAAACACATTTTGCTCAAGAATATCCCTTGTACCATGCATCTTCCCCTCAATTTTAACCATTTGCTCTGTCCCTGCTACCGAAAAACATCCCCACAGCATGATGCTGTCACCACCATGTTTCACTATGGGGATGGCGTTCTTGAGGTGGTGAGCTATGTTGGTTTGGCACCATGCATTTACCTTGGTGGCCAAAAAGTTAAATTTTGGTCTCATCTGACCACAGTACCTTCCTCAATACATTTGGGGAGTCTCCCACATGTCTTTTGGCAAACTCAAAACGAGCCTTACAATTATTGTGTGTAAGTAAACATGGGCGTACCCAGGATCAAAACTAGGGGGGGCAAGCCAATGTCACATCTTATACAGGTTACATCATATACACTGTACATTATCCTGCATATTAGGTATGGAGCATTAGAACTGTTGTATATTGTATAATACAGCAGTGTATGCGACACTACGCTGTATATACCATATATTATACATGGCACACTAACCTCTATACAAAGAATAAGAGGCATTATAACCTGTATATGAAAAGTATAATACAGCAGTGTATATACACTCTATATACTGTACACAATGTGTATGACCCTGTATACACCATATACTACACTCTATATACCGCACACGATGTGTATGACCTGTATACACCATATACTACATTCTATATACCGCACACGATATGTATGACCCTGTATATACCATATACTACACTCTATATACCACACACGATGTGTATGACCCTGTATATACCATATCCTACACTCTATATACTGCACACGATGTGTATGACCCTGTATACACCATATACTACACTCTATATACCGCACACGATGTGTATGACCCTGTATACACCATATACTACACTCTATATACCGCACACGATGTGTATGACCCTGTATATACCATATACTACACTCTTATTTTGAAGTAAAAAACAAAACAAAACAGGAACAAATACAATACTTAAAATAAAGAAAAAGTAAAGTTAAAAATCAACAAACTTACTGGTATTTCTATGGGAACTATGGGCCTGCTTTTGGCTAATGAGATGGTCAATGTTCGGTTCCATATTTGTCACAAGTGAAGCAATTTTTCTCTTTCTTGATATCATTATTTCCTAGGGATTCCAAATTGCTATTAGTAAAATACCAATATATATACAGCGCTACAAAAACAATATACCAGCAATAAAACTGCCCACACAGAGACATACAGCCTGCACTGCCCACCACTGCAGCCTTGCCAATCCATATCATTTCATCCTCATCAGTGCACATATTGGCACAACTCCGCTTTTAGCTCAGGCTCAGAATGGTGTGGTGCGAGAGTCCCTAATAGGCAGGTAAATGTCCCCAATAGGCAGCATTGGTCCCCAATAGACAGGTAAATGTCCCAATAGGCAGCATTGGTCCCCAATAGGCAGCATATGTCCTCAATAGGCAGCATAGGTCCCCAATAGGCAGCATAGTCCCCAATAGGCAGCATATGTCCTCAATAGACAGCATAGGTCCCCAATAGGCAGCATAGGTCCCCAATACGCAGCATAGACCCCAATAGGCAGCATAGTGTCACGCGGTCTTATGATATGTGTACGATGTCAGTAAACTATTCTTAAAAGAACAACACTCTATACAACATATAGATTAGCAACATCAGCATGTAAATATAGAATAGATTTACCTGACACGATATCCGTTGAACTCAGGGTTAATCTTGAGGACTTGATACACTGTCACAGGAAAGAGGAGGACCGGGGGTCTAACCTGACCCTAAACTGGGGTCCTAACTAAACCCTCACCTTGGAGGTACTGATAATGGTTCAGAGGTCCAAGTCTCCAGCCTAACCCTGTCTCCTATCAGTCCCTGAACCCTGTAATCAGTCCTAAGAAGGATTCTGATTACCACCAAAGGGATATGGGCTGATCTCTGCTAAATACACAGATTAGACATATAAGACAGACTGGAGAAAACACAGACTTGCATACACACTCAAACACAGAAGGAACATAAATGATCTGGGATATTAAACTCTAAGCAAGGTGAGCTTAAAACAACTAAGGAGCTCTTTAACTTAAGTCTATACAGATACAATCCTATCTGTGGTCTGCATGAAGAATTTCACTGGCAACTCCCAACACAGACAACCAGAGATTTAAAGGAAACCAATCAACAAATAATTAATTGCAGCCGGGAGAAAACTGCACCCAGTCCCAGAACTGAGCACAGACAGAATTAACTCCCTAACTGCCAAACACAAAGAAACAGCAACTCAGCTGTGAGAAGTCAGAATGTGCAACCGCGACGATCTTCGTGGCGATGCACACATGACAGTACCCCCCCTTCTACGAGGGGCCTCCGGACCCTCAGGGCCAGGTTTGCCCGGGTGAGTTCTGTGGAAGGTCCGCACCAAACGATCTGCGTTAATGTCAGACGCAGGAACCCACGTCCTCTCCTCTGGACCATACCCCTTCCAATGCACCAAGTACTGAAGGGACCGGCGATTCAGACGTGAGTCAATGATCTTTGACACTTGAAACTCCAAGTTACCATTGACCACCACTGGAGGAGGAGGTAGAGGTGATGGTATGACTGGTGCCACGTACCTCTTAAGTAATGACTTGTGGAACACATTATGAATTTTAAACGTAGGAGGGAGGTCCAGACGAAATGCCACAGGATTAATTATGGAACTGATCCTGTACGGCCCGATGAATCTGGGGCCCAGCTTCCAGGAGGGAACTTTAAGTTTTATATTCCTGGTAGACAACCATACCAGATCGTTCACATTAAGATCTGGACCAGAAACTCTCCTCCTATCAGCCATACGTTTATAACGGTTCCCCATAGCACTTAAATTATTCAATACACCTCTCCACACTGAAGCAAGTGACGACGAGAAACGCTCCTCCTCAGGAACCCCAGAAGGGCCCCCCCCATTGAATGTACAAAACTGGGGATGAAAACCATATGCCCCAAAAAACGGGGACTTACCAGTGGACTCGCTCCGCCTGTTGTTAAGAGCGAACTCTGCCAGAGGCAAGAAAGAAGACCAGTCCTCCTGGTTCTCTGAGACAAAACACCGAAGATAAGTCTCTAAGCTTTGATTCAGACGCTCTGTCTGACCATTGGTCTGCGGATGAAAAGCCGAGGAAAATGACAATTGCATCCCCCGACGTAAACAAAATGCCCTCCAAAACTTGGACACAAACTGAGACCCCCTATCTGACACCACATCAGAAGGCAACCCATGAAGTCTCACAATCTCCCCAATGAACACCTGCGCCAGAGTTTTAGCATTAGGGAGGGCAGGAAGAGCAATGAAATGTGCCATCTTACTGAACCTGTCAACAACCACCAGTATGACAGTCTTCCCTGACGACTGAGGAAGGTCCGTGATGAAGTCCATAGACAAATGAGTCCATGGACGCTCCGGAAGTTTCAAGGGTAAGAGGGTCCCAGACGGACGGGTATGAGGGGTCTTAGAGCGAGCACAAACCCCACAGGACGCGACAAAAGTTAAAACATCTTTATTAACGTTAGGCCACCAAAACCGGCGAGAAAGGAGATCTAAAGTAGCCTTACTCCCTGGATGTCCTGCTAAAGCAGAATTATGATGTGCCTCAATAACCTTTTGTCTCAACTGATTTGGGACAAACAGTCTCCCTGGAGGTCCTGCAGGGGCGTCCCCCTGAGCCTCTAACACCTCCTCCTCATGCTCAGAACATACAGCCGACACTACCACCCCCTCCTGAAGGATGGGAATCGGGTCATCCATTTTCCCGGCCCCGGGGAAACTGCGAGACAAGGCATCCGCCTTAACATTCTTAGATCCAGGGCGATAAGTGACAACAAAATTAAACCTGGTAAAAAACAACGACCATCGAGCTTGTCTGGAATTCAGACGTTTAGCAGATTCCAAATACAGCAGGTTCTTGTGATCAGTAATGACGGTGACCGGGTGGACTGCCCCCTCCAAAAAGTGACGCCATTCTTCAAAAGCCAACTTAATGGCCAAAAGTTCCCTATTGCCGATATCATAATTCCTTTCGGCGGACGACAATTTTTTAGAAAAGAAAGCGCACGGATGCCATTTACCAGGGGACGGACCCTGGGACAATATTGCACCCACCCCTACGTCAGACGCGTCCACCTCCACAACGAACGGCTGTGATGCATCTGGTTGGATGAGAACGGGTGCCGAAGCAAAACATTTTTTCAAAGAGGAAAAAGCTTGGCAAGCTTTGTCCGACCATTTAGAAAAATCCGTCCCTTTTCTTGTCATGTCAGTGAGAGGTTTGACAACAGATGAGAAATTACAAATAAATTTCCGGTAGTAGTTAGCAAACCCCAGAAAACGCTGCAGAGCCTTAAGATCCTCTGGCTGATCCCATTCAAGCACTGCTCTCACCTTTTCAGGGTCCATACGGAAACCGGAGGCTGACACCAAGAAACCCAAAAACTGAAGTTCCTGTACGGCGAATACACACTTTTCCAGTTTAGCGTATAGTTTATTGTCTCGCAAGATCTGCAACACCTGTCTCACATGCTCCTGGTGAGACACAAGATCTGGTGAGTAAATTAAAATGTCATCCAAATATACGACCACAAACAGCCCCACCAGATGACGAAAAATGTCATTAACAAAATGTTGGAATACTGCTGGTGCAGTAGTCAGACCAAAAGGCATGACAAGGTTCTCATAATGTCCCTCCGGCGTGTTAAACGCCGTTTTCCACTCATCCCCCTCTTTTATCCTAATCAGATTATACGCCCCCCTGAGATCCAATTTAGAGAACCATTTGGCGCCAACAATTTGATTGAAGAGATCAGGAATCAGAGGGAGTGGATACGGATCTCGAACAGTAATCCGATTAAGTTCGCGGAAATCCAAGCAAGGGCGTAGGCCTCCATCTTTTTTCTTCACAAAGAAGAACCCCGCGGCCACTGGGGAAGATGAAGGTCTAATATGCCCTTTGGCCAGACTTTCCGAAATATAATCTTTCATAGCCTGCCTCTCAGGACCAGAAAGGTTATATAACCTAGCTTTAGGTAACTTAGCATCAGGAAGTAAATTAATAGAGCAGTCATACACGCGATGAGGAGGCAACTCCTGACACCTCTCCTCAGAGAACACATCCCCAAAGTCCTCCAAAAAAGGAGGCAAAGTACTAGGCACGACCGCACTGATGACTGTGTTCATGCAGTTACTTTTGCAAAACTCCCCCCATTGGCTTATATCTCTGGACTGCCAATTAATCACAGGGTTATGTTTAACCAACCAAGGAAGTCCCAACACAATAGGAGTAGGTAGACCCTCCAACACATAACAAGATAATAGTTCCCTATGTATTGCCCCTACCCGAAGGTCAATGTTATGAACCTCATGAACAAAGCTACCTTGGCCGAGAGGCCTGGCGTCAATGGAGAATATAGGGATCGGTTTGACCAATACACTCAGATGCATACCTTGAGCCTGAGAAAACTGAGCGTCAACCAGATTAGCCCCGGACCCACTATCAAGAAGAACAGAAAATCTCTCCACTCTCGTACCAACCACCACCTCCACTGGTACAAGGAACTGAGAAGAACTAGCGGACGAAATACATACTCCCAGGTTGTCGTCCACCACACAACCTGGGATTAACAGTTTTCCGGCGACTTTTTGCTCAACAAGGCACGGGATGGACATCCTCCAACAAAATGTCCCTCTTTCCCGCAGAAGAAACACCTTCTAGTCCTGCGGCGTACCGCCAATCCCCTCCTACGAAATGATGTCCCTCCCAACTGCATAGGCTCCTCCGAACAGACAAGGGGAACCTCAACATAAGGGACTTTAGTAGTAGGTGGAGTAACAACAGGGGGCGGAGTTACCTCGCACCTCTCCCGGAGCCGTCTATCAGTACGGATAGCTAGGGCCATAGCAGCCTCCAGTGATGGAGGAGAATCATACTGAGCCAAAACGTCCTTTAATTTGTCAGAAAGCCCATGACAAAACTGGCTCCTAAGAGCTGGTCATTCCACTGAGTATCTGTGGCCCATCTACGGAACTCAGAAGCAAATTCCTCCGCCGGACGATCTCCCTGCTGTATCTTACGTAATTTTGTCTCAGCAAGAGAGACCCGATCTGGGTCATCATATACCAAACCCAGGGCAGTAAAAAATCGATCTACTGACTGTAGAGCCGGGGATCCCGGAGGAAGGGAGAAGGCCCAGGATTGAGGGTCCCCTTGTAGGAGCGAGATAACAATTCCCACTCTCTGCTCTTCACTCCCTGATGATCGAGGCCGAAGCCAAAAATACAATTTACATGCTTCCCTGAAGGTAAAAAATTTGTCTCGCCCACCAGTGAACCTGTCCGGGAGAGCTACTTTAGGTTCAAATCTGGTTTGCTCCGAGGGAGACAAAACTTTGGACTTAATGTCCGTCAGCTCCAAGGATAATCCCTGCAACTGCAGAGCCAGCTGGGCTACTGGATCCATGGCAACTGGGAATAATTTTATGGGCCAGTGAAAATGTCACGCGGTCTTATGATATGTGTACGATGTCAGTAAACTATTCTTAAAAGAACAACACTCTATACAACATATAGATTAGCAACATCAGCATGTAAATATAGAATAGATTTACCTGACATGATATCCGTTGAACTCAGGGTTAATCTTGAGGACTTCATACACTGTCACAGGAAAGAGGAGGACCGGGGGTCTAACCTGACCCTAAACTGGGGTCCTAACTAATCCCTCACCTTGGAGGTACTGATAATGGTTCAGAGGTCCAAGTCTCCAGCCTAACCCTGTCTCCTATCAGTCCCTGAACCCTGTAATCAGTCCTAAGAAGGATACTGATTACCACCAAAGGGATATGGGCTGATCTCTGCTAAATACACAGATTAGACATATAAGACAGACTGGAGAAAACACAGACTTGCATACACACTCAAACACAGAAGGAACATAAATGATCTGGGATATTAAACTCTAAGCAAGGTGAGCTTAAAACAACTAAGGAGCTCTTTAACTTAAGTCTATACAGATACAATCCTATCTGTGGTCTGCATGAAGAATTTCACTGGCAACTCCCAACACAGACAACCAGAGATTTAAAGGAAACCAATCAACAAATAATTAATTGCAGCCGGGAGAAAACTGCACCCAGTCCCAGAACTGAGCACAGACAGAATTAACTCCCTAACTGCCAAACACAAAGAAACAGCAACTCAGCTGTGAGAAGTCAGAATGTGCAACCGCGACGATCTTCGTGGCGATGCACACATGACACATAGGTCCCCAATAGGCAGGTAAATGTCCCAATAGGCAGCATAGGTCCCCAATACGCAGCATATGTCCTCAATAGGCAGGTAAATGTCCCAATAGGCATCATAGTCCCCAATAGGCAGCATAGGTCCCCAATAGGCAGGTAAATGTCCCAATAGGCAGCATAGGTCCCCAATACGCAGCATATGTCCTCAATAGGCAGATAAATGTCCCAATAGGCAGAATAGTCCCCAATAGGCAGCATAGTAATTCCCCCCGGGATCAATAAAGTGTATCGTATCGTATCATATCGTAGTAGTCCCCAGTAGGCAGCATAGTAGTCCCCCATAGGCAGCATAATAATCCCCAATAGGCAGCATAGTAATCCCCCATAGGCAGCATAATAGTCCCCAATATGCAGCATAATCCCCCATAGCCAGCATAATCCCCCATAGGCAGCATAATCCCCCATAGGCAGCATAATCCCCCATAGGCAGCATAGTGCCCCATAGCCAGCATAATCCCCCATAGGCAGCATAATCCCCCATAGGCAGCATAATCCCCCATAGCCAGCATAATCCCCCATAAGCAGCATAGTCCCCAATAGGCAGCAAAATCCCCCATAGCCAGCATAATCCCCCATAGCCAGCATAATCCCCCATAAACAGCATAGTCCCAATAGGCAGCATAATCCCCCATAGGCAGCATAGTCCCCAATAGGCAGCATAATCCCCATAGCCAGCATAATCCCCCATAGCCAGCATAATCCCCCATAGCCAGCATAGTCCCCGATAGGCAGCATAGTCCCCAATAGGCAGCATAATCCCCCATAGCCAGCAGAATCCCCCATAGCCAGCATAATCCCCCATAAACAGCATAGTCCCCAATAGGCAGCATAATCCCCCATAGCCAGCATAGTCCCTGATAGGCAGCATAGTCCCCCATAGCCAGTATAATCCCCAATAGCCAGTATAATCCCCCATAGGCAGCATAATCCCCAATAGCCAGCATAATCCCCCTGTAAGGTTCTGTGTACATGTTCCTGAAACTCAGTTTGTTCGTCAGCCATTTTACTTTCTGTCTTGCTGCAGCTATCTTGCCCTCAGTCAAAATGGAGTTTCCAGCTTGCATGTTCCCACCCTGATTCTCTCCTTTTGCTTCTTAAGCAGCCACAGCTGAGCAATCAGTGCTTCAGAATCTAGCCTGCAGTGAACCTGTGACCTGACTCCTAAAGCCTTGGACCTTGTACTCCAGCTATTCCTACTGAGGAACTCTGAAGCACTTGTGGACTCTGAACCCTGCTCTTTGAAAGACCCACGTTTGCATGGACTTACGGTAACAGAGAAGAAGATCCTGAACCTGTTGTGGAGAGTGATTGCTGAGCTTAGATTACTCTGGCCTGCTGTGTCTCCTGCTTCTGTGTCGGCAAACTGTGTGACTATTTTTGCCAACTTGTATGAAGTAATACAAGACTTTCTATATCAAACCTGTGTCTCATGTATTTTCATCGCACCAAGCACAAGACGCTATATGAACTGTACTACATACATTACAAGATTCTGAAGCCAAAACGTTAGTGTCTGCTGGGTCTGGAAAGGCTGTGTCTGCTGTAACTGTGGATATCGGATGTCCGGTTGTACTTTCTGTGATGACAGTGGTTGTGACTTCTCACAACCATTCCAGGTGAGCAATTCCCTTAAGTGTTTTTTTTTTTCTGCAGTGTTACCACAGGTAAACACTATTGTTTTTTTTTTTCTTTTCTCTTTTTTGTCTGCTGTAACTGTGGATATCAGATGTCCGGGTGAACTTTCTGTGATGATAGTGGTTGTGACTTCTCACAACCATTCCAGGTGAGCAGTTCCCTTAATTTTTTTTTTCTCTCTGCAGTGTTACCACAGGTAAACACTATTGTTTTTTTTTTCTCCTCTCCTCTTCTTCCAGTACTCCTGTCTTAAAAGATCTGGAAAATGGAGGCCCGCATAAAGGAACTTTGCGGAGTGACTGATAATATCCTTGCAGATTTGCAGAATATAAAGACCCGTTTTTCAAGCCTACAGGACCTCACTAATCACAATTTGCAAGTGTTTGGACAGACTGCCCAGGATTTGCGAGCCAGGATTGAGGTTCTGGAGGAGCGAGTCCAGGCTCCTGCCGTGGCCCCGAGTTCTGGGATTCCCAAGTTGCCCCCTTTTCGTTTTGGCGGTGAACGTGAGAAATTCAGGGGATTTATTAATCAATGCAATCTTTTTTTTTCTGCACATGCTTCACAATTTCCCACTGAACGATCTAAGGTGCTTACTATAATTATGTTGCTTACCAACAAGGCTTTGATGTGGGCAAACCCTCTGATTGAGACTGAGGATGATTGTTTGAATCACCTTGATGCTTTTATTTCAGCCATGGGGCAGGTGTTTGATGACCCCAATCGAGGTGCAACAGCTGAAGCAGCCATGTTAGCTTTGCGCCAAGGTAAGCACTCGGTAGCTGAATATGCCTTGGATTTCAGGAGATGGGCTCTTGATACCACCTGGGACAGTTCCGCCAAAAAATCTATTTTTCGAAAGGGGTTATCTCCACTGATTAAGGATGAACTTGCTCGTGCCGACCCTCCCACTGCGTTAGGTGACTTTATTAACTACTGCATCCATATTGATACTCGTCTGACTGAACGCAGGCAAGAGAGATGGTTCGAAAGCAATCGCACTAACCTTTTCCTACCTTCCTCTCCAGCTAAGGAACCTTTGAGTAGGATTACACGGGAACCTGAACCTGAACCCATGCAGGTAGACTCTTTACAACGACGGGTTAGTGATGCACGCAAGGAACATCGTTTTAAGGAGAATCTATGTTTCTATTGTGGTAAGTCAGGGCACTTCATTATAAACTGCCCCAGCCGTTCTCGTAAGACTACTGCAGCACTCATTCATTGTGAGTGTTGCGAGAGGGGATCTGTCAGGTCCGAGCCTCAGGCTCCAGAGAGATCTGCAGCAACAGATCTTGATTTCTCGGACTAAAACTCCGTTACCTCTGAGGACGTTGACTGTGTAAACGCTGCCATTTTTCAAGTTTCCTCAGCGGTGTCCCAGCTGAGTTGTAAGAAAAACAATTCTCATTGCTTTCTTTCCATCAAACTCTGGGTTGACTCAGCTTGGGTGTCTAGCTCTGCTATGATCGACTCAGGGGCAAGTGGAAATTTTATGGATGTCTCCTTTGCTCTGAAACAGGGGATACGTTCAGTGAAGAAGGCTACTCCAGTACAGATGGAAACTGTGGATGGCTCCCTGCTGACCTCTGGACCAGTGGATCAGGAAACAGAGCCTTTGAGGGTTCTTATGGGTAAAGATCATCAAGAGAAACTGTCCTTTATGCTTATCTCTTCTCCCCACTTTCCCATTATTCTAGGGCTACCATGGCTGCAGGCTCAAAATCCTACCATTGACTGGGAGACCAAGGAATTACACTTTCCAGAGAAACAGATGAGTCCAAAAGTTTCAGCTTGCTCTGTTCCTAAAGGAACCATGTCAGTCCCTGAACTACCAGCTGTATACCAGGACTATGTTGTCACGCGGTCTTATGATATGTGTACGATGTCAGTAAACTATTCTTAAAAGAACAACACTCTATACAACATATAGATTAGCAACATCAGCATGTAAATATAGAATAGATTTACCTGACACGATATCCGTTGAACTCAGGGTTAATCTTGAGGACTTGATACACTGTCACAGGAAAGAGGAGGACCGGGGGTCTAACCTGACCCTAAACTGGGGTCCTAACTAATCCCTCACCTTGGAGGTACTGATAATGGTTCAGAGGTCCAAGTCTCCAGCCTAACCCTGTCTCCTATCAGTCCCTGAACCCTGTAATCAGTCCTAAGAAGGATTCTGATTACCACCAAAGGGATATGGGCTGATCTCTGCTAAATACACAGATTAGACATATAAGACAGACTGGAGAAAACACAGACTTGCATACACACTCAAACACAGAAGGAACATAAATGATCTGGGATATTAAACTCTAAGCAAGGTGAGCTTAAAACAATTAAGGAGCTCTTTAACTTAAGTCTATACAGATACAATCCTATCTGTGGTCTGCATGAAGAATTTCACTGGCAACTCCCAACACAGACAACCAGAGATTTAAAGGAAACCAATCAACAAATAATTAATTGCAGCCGGGAGAAAACTGCACCCAGTCCCAGAACTGAGCACAGACAGAATTAACTCCCTAACTGCCAAACACAAAGAAACAGCAACTCAGCTGTGAGAAGTCAGAATGTGCAACCGCGACGATCTTCGTGGCGATGCACACATGACAGTACCCCCCCTTCTACGAGGGGCCTCCGGACCCTCAGGGCCAGGTTTGCCCGGGTGAGTTCTGTGGAAGGTCCGCACCAAACGATCTGCGTTAATGTCAGACGCAGGAACCCACGTCCTCTCCTCTGGACCATACCCCTTCCAATGCACCAAGTACTGAAGGGACCGGCGATTCAGACGTGAGTCAATGATCTTTGACACTTGAAACTCCAAGTTACCATTGACCACCACTGGAGGAGGAGGTAGAGGTGATGGTATGACTGGTGCCACGTACCTCTTAAGTAATGACTTGTGGAACACATTATGAATTTTAAACGTAGGAGGGAGGTCCAGACGAAATGCCACAGGATTAATTATGGAACTGATCCTGTACGGCCCGATGAATCTGGGGCCCAGCTTCCAGGAGGGAACTTTAAGTTTTATATTCCTGGTAGACAACCATACCAGATCGTTCACATTAAGATCTGGACCAGAAACTCTCCTCCTATCAGCCATACGTTTATAACGGTTCCCCATAGCACTCAGATTATTCAATACACCTCTCCACACTGAAGCAAGTGACGACGAGAAACGCTCCTCCTCAGGAACCCCAGAAGGGCCCCCCCCATTGAATGTACAAAACTGGGGATGAAAACCATATGCTCCAAAAAACGGGGACTTACCAGTGGACTCGCTCCGCCTGTTGTTAAGAGCGAACTCTGCCAGAGGCAAGAAAGAAGACCAGTCCTCCTGGTTCTCTGAGACAAAACACCGAAGATAAGTCTCTAGGCTTTGATTCAGACGCTCTGTCTGACCATTGGTCTGCGGATGAAAAGCCGAGGAAAATGACAATTGCATCCCCCGACGTAAACAAAATGCCCTCCAAAACTTGGACACAAACTGAGACCCCCTATCTGACACCACATCAGAAGGCAACCCATGAAGTCTCACAATCTCCCCAATGAACACCTGCGCCAGAGTTTTAGCATTAGGGAGGGCAGGAAGAGCAATGAAATGTGCCATCTTACTGAACCTGTCAACAACCACCAGTATGACAGTCTTCCCTGACGACTGAGGAAGGTCCGTGATGAAGTCCATAGACAAATGAGTCCATGGACGCTCCGGAAGTTTCAAGGGTAAGAGGGTCCCAGACGGACGGGTATGAGGGGTCTTAGAGCGAGCACAAACCCCACAGGACGCGACAAAAGTTAAAACATCTTTATTAACGTTAGGCCACCAAAACCGGCGAGAAAGGAGATCTAAAGTAGCCTTACTCCCTGGATGTCCTGCTAAAGCAGAATTATGATGTGCCTCAATAACCTTTTGTCTCAACTGATTTGGGACAAACAGTCTCCCTGGAGGTCCTGCAGGGGCGTCCCCCTGAGCCTCTAACACCTCCTCCTCAAGCTCAGAACATACAGCCGACACTACCACCCCCTCCTGAAGGATAGGACTCGGGTCATCCATTTTCCCGGCCCCTGGGAAACTGCGAGACAAGGCATCCGCCTTAACATTCTTAGATCCAGGGCGATAAGTGACAACAAAATTAAACCTGGTAAAAAACAACGACCATCGAGCTTGTCTGGAATTCAGACGCTTAGCAGATTCCAAATACAGCAGGTTCTTGTGATCAGTAATGACGGTGACCGGGTGGACTGCCCCCTCCAAAAAGTGACGCCATTCTTCAAAAGCCAACTTAATGGCCAAAAGTTCCCTATTGCCGATATCATAATTCCTTTCGGCGGACGACAATTTTTTAGAAAAGAAAGCGCACGGATGCCATTTACCAGGGGACGGACCCTGGGACAATATTGCACCCACCCCTACGTCAGACGCGTCCACCTCCACAACGAACGGCTGTGATGCATCTGGTTGGATGAGAACGGGTGCCGAAGCAAAACATTTTTTCAAAGAGGAAAAAGCTTGGCAAGCTTTGTCCGACCATTTAGAAAAATCCGTCCCTTTTCTTGTCATGTCAGTGAGAGGTTTGACAACAGATGAGAAATTACAAATAAATTTCCGGTAGTAGTTAGCAAACCCCAGAAAACGCTGCAGAGCCTTAAGATCCTCTGGCTGATCCCATTCAAGCACTGCTCTCACCTTTTCAGGGTCCATACGGAAACCGGAGGCTGACACCAAGAAACCCAAAAACTGAAGTTCCTGTACGGCGAATACACACTTTTCCAGTTTGGCGTATAGTTTATTGTCTCGCAAGATCTGCAACACCTGTCTCACATGCTCCTGGTGAGACACAAGATCTGGTGAGTAAATTAAAATGTCATCCAAATATACGACCACAAACAGCCCCACCAGATGACGAAAAATGTCATTAACAAAATGTTGGAATACTGCTGGTGCAGTAGTCAGACCAAAAGGCATGACAAGGTTCTCATAATGTCCCTCCGGCGTGTTAAACGCCGTTTTCCACTCATCCCCCTCTTTTATCCTAATCAGATTATACGCCCCCCTGAGATCCAATTTAGAGAACCATTTGGCGCCAACAATTTGATTGAAGAGATCAGGAATCAGAGGGAGTGGATACGGATCTCGAACAGTAATCCGATTAAGTTCGCGGAAATCCAAGCAAGGGCGTAGGCCTCCATCTTTTTTCTTCACAAAGAAGAACCCCGCGGCCACTGGGGAAGATGAAGGTCTAATATGCCCTTTGGCCAGACTTTCCGAAATATAATCTTTCATAGCCTGCCTCTCAGGACCAGAAAGGTTATATAACCTAGCTTTAGGTAACTTAGCATCAGGAAGTAAATTAATAGAGCAGTCATACACGCGATGAGGAGGCAACTCCTGACACCCCTCCTCAGAGAACACATCCCCAAAGTCCTCCAAAAAAGGAGGCAAAGTACTAGGCACGACCGCACTGATGACTGTGTTCATGCAGTTACTTTTGCAAAACTCCCCCCATTGGCTTATATCTCTGGACTGCCAATTAATCACAGGGTTATGTTTAACCAACCAAGGAAGTCCCAACACAATAGGAGTAGGTAGACCCTCCAACACATAACAAGATAATAGTTCCCTATGTATTGCCCCTACCCGAAGGTCAATGTTATGAACCTCATGAACAAAGCTACCTTGGCCGAGAGGCCTGGCGTCAATGGAGAATATAGGGATCGGTTTGACCAATACACTCAGATGCATACCTTGAGCCTGAGCAAACTGAGCGTCAACCAGATTAGCCCCGGACCCACTATCAAGAAGAACAGAAAATCTCTCCACTCTCGTACCAACTACCACCTCCACTGGTACAAGGAACTGAGAAGAACTAGCGGACGAAATACATACTCCCAGGTTGTCGTCCACCACACAACCTGGGATTAACAGTTTTCCGGTGACTTTTTGCTCAACAAGGCACGGGATGGACATCCCCCAACAAAATGTCCCTCTTTCCCGCAGAAGAAACACCTTCTAGTCCTGCGGCGTACCGCCAATCCCCTCCTACGAAATGATGTCCCTCCCAACTGCATAGGCTCCTCCGAACAGACAAGGGGAACCTCAACATAAGGGACTTTAGTAGTAGGTGGAGTAACAACAGGGGGCGGAGTTACCTCGCACCTCTCCCGGAGCCGTCTATCAGTACGGATAGCTAGGGCCATAGCAGCCTCCAGTGATGGAGGAGAATCATACTGAGCCAAAACGTCCTTTAATTTGTCAGAAAGCCCATGACAAAACTGGCTCCTAAGAGCTGGGTCATTCCACTGAGTATCTGTGGCCCATCTACGGAACTCAGAAGCAAATTCCTCCGCCGGACGATCTCCCTGCTGTATCTTACGTAATCTTGTCTCAGCAAGAGAGACCCGATCTGGGTCATCATATACCAAACCCAGGGCAGTAAAAAATCGATCTACTGACTGTAGAGCCGGGGATCCCGGAGGAAGGGAGAAGGCCCAGGATTGAGGGTCCCCTTGTAGGAGCGAGATAACAATTCCCACTCTCTGCTCTTCACTCCCTGATGATCGAGGCCGAAGCCGAAAATACAATTTACATGCTTCCCTGAAGGTAAAAAATTTGTCTCGCCCACCAGTGAACCTGTCCGGGAGAGCTACTTTAGGTTCAAATCTGGTTTGCTCCGAGGGAGACAAAACTTTGGACTTAATGTCCGTCAGCTCCATGGATAATCCCTGCAACTGCAGAGCCAGCTGGGCTACTAGATCCATGGCAACTGGGAATAATTTTATGGGCCAGTGAAAATGTCACGCGGTCTTATGATATGTGTACGATGTCAGTAAACTATTCTTAAAAGAACAACACTCTATACAACATATAGATTAGCAACATCAGCATGTAAATATAGAATAGATTTACCTGACACGATATCCGTTGAACTCAGGGTTAATCTTGAGGACTTGATACACTATCACAGGAAAGAGGAGGACCGGGGGTCTAACCTGACCCTAAACTGGGGTCCTAACTAATCCCTCACCTTGGAGGTACTGATAATGGTTCAGAGGTCCAAGTCTCCAGCCTAACCCTGTCTCCTATCAGTCCCTGAACCCTGTAATCAGTCCTAAGAAGGATTCTGATTACCACCAAAGGGATATGGGCTGATCTCTGCTAAATACACAGATTAGACATATAAGACAGACTGGAGAAAACACAGACTTGCATACACACTCAAACACAGAAGGAACATAAATGATCTGGGATATTAAACTCTAAGCAAGGTGAGCTTAAAACAACTAAGGAGCTCTTTAACTTAAGTCTATACAGATACAATCCTATCTGTGGTCTGCATGAAGAATTTCACTGGCAACTCCCAACACAGACAACCAGAGATTTAAAGGAAACCAATCAACAAATAATTAATTGCAGCCGGGAGAAAACTGCACCCAGTCCCAGAACTGAGCACAGACAGAATTAACTCCCTAACTGCCAAACACAAAGAAACAGCAACTCAGCTGTGAGAAGTCAGAATGTGCAACCGCGACGATCTTCGTGGCGATGCACACATGACATATGTGGATTTATGAGACAAGAAGAACGCTGACCAGCTTCCTCCTCACCGTCCATATGATTGTCCAATTGAATTATTGCCTGGAGCAGAGATACCTTTTGGTAAGATCTACCCCCTGGCGGGGCCCGAGCTAAAGGCTTTAAAGGATTACATAGACGAAAATCTAGCCAAGGGCTTCATACGCCCCTCTTCATCTCCTGCAGGTTCACCCATCTTCTTTGTAAAGAAGAAAGATGGATCTCTGAGACCATGCGTAGACTATAGGGAACTCAATAAGGTTACTATTAGAAACCGTTATCCATTGCCTTTAATCCCTGAGTTATTGGAGAGAGTGCGACATGCCAAAATTTTCTCTAAACTAGATCTTCGTGGGGCCTATAACTTAGTCCATATTAGACCTGGGATGAATGGAAGACTGCATTCAGGTCACGCTATGGACACTTTGAATATCTAGTTATGCCTTTTGGTCTGAGTACCGCCCCAGCCACTTTCCAACACTTGGTGAATGACATCTTCAGGGATCTCCTAGATACATTCGTGGTAATTTATTTGGATGATATTCTAATTTTTTCTAACTCCACAGAGGAACATCATGGACATGTGAGAATGGTCTTGGAACGTCTAAGACAAAATCATCTTTACATCAAACTTGAAAAGTGTGAATTCCATAGGACCGAAATTCAATTTCTGGGGTATGTACTGTCTACACAAGGAATTAGTATGGATGGAAGCAAAACCCAAGCCATCAAGGATTGACCAAGTCCTAGAAATGTGAAGGAGGTACAGCGCTTCATCGGGTTTGCCAACTTCTATAGACGTTTCATTAGAAATTTCTCTGAGGTAGTGTCACCTATCACCCAACTTACCCGGAAAGAGTCTAGGTTCTCCTGGACTCCCCAAGCCCAGGAAGCATTTTCCCGTCTAAAAGATAAATTTACCACCGCACCTATCTTAGTACATCCCAACCCCGAGCTTGCCTTCATAATAGAGGTGGATGCTTCAGACTGTGCCGTTGGAGCTATACTCTCTCAGAGAACAGGTGAGAAGAATGTCTTGCATCCCTGTGCCTTCTTTTCCCAGCAGTTGTCTTCGGCTGAGAGGAACTACGATGTGGGCAATAGAGAGTTGTTGGCCATTATTGCCGCCTTCAAAGAATGGAGACACCTTCTTCAGGGAGCTGCACAGCAAATAGTCATCCTGACAGACCATCGTAACCTTGAGTTTATCAGGTCGGCTAAGTGCCTGACTCCTCGCCAGGCTCGCTGGAATCTTTTCTTAAACCAATTTAATTTTATCATTTCTTATAGACCAGGATCGCGCAATGGAAAGGCTGATGCACTCTCTAGGATTTACTCAGCAGAGACACGTCCAATTACTCCTCCTAAGACTATTCTTCCTGACTCTAGATTCCTAGGAGTAATTCATAATCAAGACCTACTTAAGGACATCAAGGAAGCATACCATGCGGATTCCTTTTTGGCACAACCCCCAAGGGACGTAAGTCTTGTCTTTAAGAATGGTGTGTGGATTCAGGGACAACGCCTGTATATTCCTGAAACAGTCAGATTGAGAGTATTGCAACTCATTCACGATTCCAAGATAGCTGGGCATAGAGGAATTCTAAAGACACAGGAATTTCTCTCTCGTTTCTTTTGGTGGCCCACTTGCAGGAAGGATGTTTTAAACTATGTCACTTCATGTGAAGTCTGTGCAAGATGCAAAACACCTCGCTCCTCACCAACTGGTCTGTTGCAACCTCTTCCCACCCCGTCCCGCCCGTGGGGATCCATTTCTATGGACTTCATTGTGGAGTTACCAACCTCTCAAGGGAAGAACACCATTCTAGTGGTGGTTGACCGTCTAACAAAGGCAACTCATTTTATCCCTTGTGTCGGCTTACCCACTGCAAAACAGACATCAGATTTGATGATTAAAGATGTGTTTCGCTTACATGGAGTACCGGATGAGGTTATTTCGGATCGAGGGGTGCAATTCACTTCTAGGTTTTGGCAAAATTTCTGTGCAGCATTGGACATTAAAGTAAACCTTTCTTCTGCTTTTCATCCCCAGACTAATGGACAGACCGAACGAACCAATCAAACCCTGGAGCAGTATCTCCGCTGCTTTATCTGCCACCTACAGGATGATTGGGTGGATCTACTTCCATTAGCTGAGTTCTCGTATAACAACTCTCAGAGTGCCTCCACTAAGCAGTCTCCTTTTTACTCTAATCTAGGTTATCATCCTAACATTCTACCACGATTTCCCATAGAAACGCCTTTACCAGCAGTGGCTGAAAGAATCACGTCTTTACAGAAGAATATGGATCTTCTAAAGGAGAATCTGGAATCGGCTCAGGAAAGGTACAAGAAAGCAGCAGATAAATTTCATAAACCTGCACCAGCTTTCAAGGTAGGAGACTTGGTCTGGCTGTCAACCAGAAATCTTAAGTTAAGGATTCCATCGTCTAAGTTGGGACATAAGTACATTGGACCCTATAAAATCAGTAAAATTATAAGTGCCGTTGCTTGTCGTCTTCAACTGCCCAGAACTATGAGAATTCACCCTGTCTTTCATGTATCCCTACTAAAGGCTGCGACACCCAATACGTTTCCTGGACGTTCTTCTCCTTGCCCTGACCCAGTGCTAGTCGATGGTCAGGAAGAATTTGTGGTGGAAAGGATTTTAGATTCCAGGTTGTATAGAAATCAGTTACAATATCTGATTAAATGGCAGGGCTACCCAGTGGAGGACAACTCATGGGAACCAGTCAATAACGTTAATGCTCCTCGCTTGCTCCGTCAGTTTCATCAGAGGTACCCACACAAGCCTGGCCTGAGGTCATCCGGAGGTTGTCCCTAAGGGGGGAGTAATGTAAGTTTCTGTGTACATGTTCCTGAAACTCAGTTTGTTCGTCAGCCATTTTACTTTCTGTCTTGCTGCAGCTATCTTGCCCTCAGTCAAAATGGAGTTTCCAGCTTGCATGTTCCCGCCCTGATTCTCTCCTTTTGCTTCTTAAGCAGCCACAGCTGAGCAATCAGTGCTTCAGAATCTAGCCTGCAGTGAACCTGTGACCTGACTCCTAAAGCCTTGGACCTTGTACTCCAGCTATTCCTACTGAGGAACTCTGAAGCACTTGTGGACTCTGAACCCTGCTCTTTGAAAGACCCACGTTTGCATGGACTTACGGTAACAGAGAAGAAGATCCTGAACCTGTTGTGGAGAGTGATTGCTGAGCTTAGAATACTCTGGCCTGCTGTGTCTCCTGCTTCTGTGTCTGCAAACTGTGTGACTATTTTTGCCAACTTGTATGAAGTAATACAAGACTTTCTATATCAAACCTGTGTCTCATGTATTTTCATCGCACCCAAGCACAAGACGCTATATGAACTGTACTACATACATTACACCCCCATAGGCAGCATAGTCCCCCATAGCCAGCATAATCCCCCATAGGTAGCATAATCCCCAATAGGCAGCATAGTCCCCCATAGGCAGCATAATCCCCCATAGCCAGCATAATCCCCAATAGCCAGCATAATCCCTCATAGGCAGCATAGGCCCCAATAGGTAGCATAATCCCCCATAGCCAGCAGAATCCCCCATAGGCAGCATAATCCCCCATAAGCAGCATAAGCCCCAATAGGCAGCATAATCCTCCATAGCCAGCAGAATCACCCATAGCCAGCATAATCCCCCATAGCCAGCATAATCCCCCATAGCCAGCATAATCCCCCATAAGCAGCATAGGCCCCAATAGGCAGCAGAATCCCCCACAGCCAGCAGAATCCCCCATAGCCAGCAGAATCCCCCATAGCCCGGGCCCGGCGTTAAAAAAAAATAAATTACCAGTACTCACCTATCTCCCCCGCTGCTCTGAAGAAGCACGCTCTGGACTCCGTCTTCTCCTGGCACAGGTGGCGTGACGTCATCAGGGGGCGCAGGCGGCGTGATGACGATCACGTCGCCTGTGCTGCATATGGAAGGCAGCAAGGCCTTCCTCACTCTGCACATTCCGCCCGCCGCGATTAAAGGGCCCACCGCCCGCCGGCAATGAACTGTCAGTTCATTGTCGGCGGGGCCGGTTCTTTCACTGTGCGCCCCCTTGCCCCACGGTGGGTACGACCATGTAAGTAAAGGCTTTTTTTCTGCTCACTCTACCATAAATTCCACCTTTATGGAGTGATTGACTTATTAAGGACGTATGAACATATACTCCTGTCTCTGCTTGGGAACTCTGCAGCATCTTCAGGATTACCTTTGGTCTCTGTGTTGCCTCTCTGATCAATGCCCTCTCTGCCCAGGCTGAGAGTTTTGGGGGCATCCCTCTCAGTAGGTTTATTGCAGTACCATTTTCTTCATGGCGTTTTTTGGCTAGTGGTGCCTCTTGTTTCATGGTGTTGCAGCCTTTGTGGCCTTTCAGAAAAGGTAAAGTGTATATACTGACAGACATGTGACACAGATTGCACTCATGTGGACGTCCTGTCACTAACCAGGTGACTTATGAAGGTAATTGCTTGCACCAGAAGTTTTTATTGGATTCAAAGAAAAAGGGATGAATACTTATGCACATGTCAATTTTTAGTTATTTGATCCCACAAATATAATTTATGCATATATTTTTCTCGCTTCGCTAATATAAACCATTTAGTGCTGATGGATCACACACAAATCGGATTACAAAAATATTTAAACATAGGTTGTAATGTAACAAAGCCAAGGGGTTGAATACTTTTGCAAGCCACTGTATATCCCCATACGCTGAAATTATAAATCACAAAGGAGTTTTATGACCATACAAAAGAATGAGTTGGCAGGTTGAGTGCATTCATATACTGGTCACACAAATCCAAGGTTACTGCTAATAATCTTTATAATTGATTGTACAACTTGCATTATGAAGTATCAATACCCAACACAATGGCTGCAGGAAACCTTTCATTTCAAGGGAATTGGTCAGCAGGTTTTGCCATGTAATCCAAGAGCAGCACGATGTAGGGGCTGAGCCTTGATTCCAGCGATGTGTTATTTACTAGGCTGTGTGTTGCGGTTTCAATAAAATCAATGTCTTATCAGCAGGAGATTATCACAAGACTAGGTGTTTCCTGCCTCCTAGTCAACTGCTCTTTGTAACGCCGCCTCCACCATTGAGTAGGAGCTTTCTGTCAACATACAGTGCACACAGAAAGTACTTTCAAAGAACTGCTAGATCTGCAGCAGAGAAAACTTTCTATCAAAGCGACACATCACTGGAATCAGTGTCTCAGCCTCTACATCATGCTGCTCTCAGGTTATATAACAATTATACAGATTCCCTTTAAAAGAAAAAAAACGCTTACCCAAAAATAAAGAATATATACAAAAAATGAAAAAAATGCAGGAAATTTTTTGCTTACTAGTGATTGACATTACAGAACAACAACTTTACAAGCAAGTCATATTTTTACGACACGACTTAGCAAATACAATGTTTTATTCATTTTTCGTGCTTGTGACTCTTCTAAAAATGGCTAATCTTGTGGAAGGAAACAAGTAAGGTATATTGATTGCAGTAAAAGTGCTGGCAAATTTTTACATTTAAACATTTCCATAGACTAGAGGAAAACATTTTGTCATAGTGATGAGATAGGCGCCATCTCTGGAGAATTCAAGAATTCATTGGAAGTTTCAATTGTCACATTATCGTGGGAAAAAAACTACCATTTTCATTTTTGAACTCAAACAATTTTTTTTCCACCTTTTTCGGTCCCCATTCAGCGCAGTCACTTTTGAATCCCATGAATAAATATGAGGGACGAGACGAGTCATTTCCATTACAACAAAATATTTTTTAAAGCCTCGCGGGCACACAGTTTCACCTATTTACTCTTGTCTATGCTCGCCAGCCATTTCTCATGTTAAGTATGCTGCCTACATTGCATTGCTGGCAAGAACAAATAGTTTACTTTATTCAGGAGCATATCGTAAGACTGCTTGTTACACATCTTCCATTGATTTGTATTTATTTACCTCTGCTGAACATTATAATTTTATGTGTACTTCAGAGCATCACTTCACCCTTGAATAACATTTTACGGTTTACATGGAGGTTTAATCTCCATAAAAAGCTCAAAAACTTTACAGTATGTTGCTTTACTTACCGTATATTGTACAGATCCTGAGTTACAACCTGCATTACAAAACATTCCTACTTACTGCTCTTTTGGTTCCCCGAATTACAATTTTTTGTCTATACAAAGATTACAGTGACCTGCAAAAGTATTCACACCCTTTGTTTTTTCACCATGTTTTGCTCACAACCTGGATTTTCACTTTTTTTGGAGTGTTTGCATCAGTTTATGTAAAGAACATACCTACAACTGTGACCATTCGGTATTAAATTTATAGTGACGCAAACAACAAATAGGACAAAATAACTGAAAACTTCAGTGAGCATAACTATTCACCCCCCCCCAAAGTCAAATACTTTGTAGAGCCTCCTTTTGCTGCAATTACAGCTTCAAGTTACTCTGGATAAATCTCTGAGCTTTCCACTTTGATACAGTAAAGATGTATATCTTCGTACCGTGTTAGCCGGTAGCTTTAAAAATATTTAGAGTTGAGAGTCCTCAGTGGTTGATACCTTTTAATGGCTAACTGAAAAGATGGTAACAAATTGCAAGCTTTCCAGACTACTTAGGTCTCTTCATCAGGCAAAGACTAAAACAAAATCTGAAGAATCACATATTTATACACCACACAGCACAGAAAAAATGCAATAGATGAGACAAGTGACGTGAAGCAGAACTGTCATTATGGGAGATAGAGATGAACATAAATATTGGAACAGTTCATAGATAAGGAGTGAAAGTTTTATTGCCCTCTGATTGGGGTCTGGTATTGTGTTTTGATGCCTCTAGAAGGTCAGAGAAGCAGATTCCTTAATTGATGTACAAGGACATAAATCCATGGGATATATTCATTCCAGCACTGAGAGTGTCAAAGGTCATCATGAGCTTATATTCCCAAACCTTTCTGAGCTTTCCACTGGGATTTTTTCCCATTCCTCAAGGCAAAACTGTCCCAGCTCCTTCACGTTAGATGGTTTCCTTTGGTGAACAGCAATCTACAAGTCTGACCACATGTTCTCAATTAGGTCAAGGTCGAGGCTGTGACTAGGCCGCTCCAAAACATTTATATGTTTCCCCTTAAACCACATGAGTGTTGCTTTAGCAGTATGCTTTGGGTCATTATCTTGTTGGAAGGCGAGCCTCCGTCCCAGTCTCAAATCACTGACAAACAGGTTTTGGTCAAGAATATCCTGGTATTTCGCACTTTCCATCTTCCTCTCGACTTGGACTATTTTCACTATCCCTGATGCTGAAAAACATCCCCCACAGCATGAAGCTGCCACCATCATATATGGATCGATACTCCAGTCTCTGCTTGGGAACTCTCCAGCTCCTTCTGGGTTACCTTTGGTCTCTTTGCTGCCTTCCTTGCCCGGGCTAATGGTTTTGGTGGGCCGCCCTCTCTTGGTAGGTTTGTTGTGGTATAATGTTCTTTCCATTTGATAATAATGGATTTCATGGTGCTCTGGAGGATCATCAGAGATGGGGATATTTTTTTATAACCCAACCCTCACTTGTTCTTCTCAACAACTTTGTTCCTGACTTGTCTGGAGATCTCCTTGGTCTTCATGGTGTTGTTTGGTTAGTGGTGCCTCTTACTGGTGTTGCACCCTCTGTGTCTATACTTTTCTCACTTCACTTAACCATCTTAGACTATTTAGTGCTGATGCATCACACACAAATCGGATTACAAAAATATTTAAACACATATTGCAATGTAACAAAATAGATAAAAAAAACAAGGGGGTGGATACTTTCGCAAGTCACTGTAAATCTGTTGTACAGGATCAATATAAACCTGGCTAATTGTTTGCAGAAACAGCACCACATCTACCCATGGGCTGTGTCTTGTATTGCAGTTTAACGCTATAGAAGGATTTGCAATACCAAATACAACCTCTGGACAGGTGTAAGATTGTTCTTACAGGAAAGCAGCCATGTTTTCTAATTCTGTACAGTCCCTTTATTTTTTTTTTCTTTTAGGATAATGTTTAAAGAGAACTTATTACTGTCATGGTCTGCTGAGTTTCTGGGATTAGGTGGTTTTAGGGTTAACCGGGATGGCCTCACTCTGGGATTCTGGGAGGCTTTTTATAGCCTCATTGTGGGGCCATCCTCTGTCGCTTATACTCTGACCCTTGGCCGAGTGTGTGTGACCCTGTTGTGCTTGTGCCAGTGCTTTGTGCCTGTGCTACGTTCTGTCTGTCTGGTTCTGATTTGGCTGTGTCCCTGTTTCGAGTTTTGCCTGTCCCTTTTGTACTCTGCTGCCCTCTACGTGTATGACCCTTGGCTATGTTCTGACTCCGCTCTGCCTGCTCCTCTTGTACTTCGTCGCTCTCTACGTGTATGACCCTTGGCTACGTTCTGACTCCGCTCTGCCTGCTCCTCTTGTACTTCATCGCCCTCTATGTGTATGACCCCTTGGCTACGTTCTGATTATCCGTTCGGTATATGCCCCTTGGTAACTGTGTCCCGTAGTTACCCTTCTAGGAGTTTTCCTTCACCTCATAGCTCTCTGGAGCTTAGGCCACGCCCACTAGCAGTCACGTGCCTGCAGGTCCTTTGCTCTGAAGCATTCTCTATCTGCTACTGCTGACTCTGAGAGACGTGTGGCCGGCTCCGCCCACTAGCAGTCACATGTGGAAGGTCCTGTTACTGAGAAACACACGTCATCTCTGCTGCGGCTCTGCTACAGGTATCTTTGGGCATAGTTTGTTCACTAAGGACACACGCACTGGCTCAGTGAGCAAGTGCAGTGCGGTGTCCCTGACAATTACCTGATTCTTGCTGCCCAAACTGTGGCTGGAGCTTTTAACTATATTTTCTCTGAAACGTCACAGCTCTTTAGAGAATAATATACCCAGCTGAAAGCAGCATGATGTAAGGACTGAGGCTCTGATTCCAGAGATGCTTCACTTGCTAATATACAAGGTGTCATTTTGATACAATCCCTGTTTTCTCTGCTGCAAATCTAGCAGAGCTCAGAATTTTGAGTTGTGTATAACCTCGCCCACACCACCGATATGCAGATTGATTTCTCTGTACACTGTGCATAGGCAGAAAGCTGCTAATCAGTGGTGGGGGCGGGGTTAAACAGAGCAAGAGGACTATGAGGCAGGAGACACTTAGTCCTGTAGCAATGATCTCCTGATGATAAAACACTGATTTTATTGACACAGCAACACACAGTCAGAGTTGCAAATTTTGTTTTTTATTTTTCTGGACTCAATTTTTTTTCTGAAAAGCCATTTTTTATAACAGACCATAATAAATAAAAAATATTACAATTTGAAAGTCCTCAGTGGTTGATACCTTTTAATGGCTAACTGAAAAGGTGGTAACAAATTGCAAGCTTTCAAGACTATTCAGATCTCTTTATTAGGCTCAGAATAACACAAAATTTGAAGAGCCACATATTTATACACAACAGGACACAGAAACAATGCAATAGATAAAGCAAGTGACGTGAAGGAGCATGAACGTTTTAGACTGTGCGCACACGATGCAGATTTTTTGCTTTTCCGCAGCGTTTTTCCACCAGAAATGCTCTAAAAACTTTTATAGATTGCTAAAGCAAGGTTAATCAATGACAATCCTGAAGTGTTGTGCACATGATCCGGAAATTTCGGTCCGTATTTGCAGAGTTTTATTTTCCGCAGCATATCAATTCTTTTTGCGGTTCTGCAGCGCTTTTCACCCATTGACTTCCATTGAGTCAGTCAAATCTGCAGCAAAAATGCAGGTGTAAAAAGGTTTGCGGATTTGCTGCTAATAACGCTGCGGAATTGTCAAAGGAAATGATGTCAGAAGGATGAAGAGTGTGTGGGTGGAGAATATGTGTGTGAGCGGAAAATATGTGCATCTGTGTCTGTCTGCGGGTGTCTGTGTGTGTCTGTCTGTGGGTGTTTTTCTGTCTGTGTGTGTGTGTACCCATGCGACGAACAGCCCAAAATAATTGTACTTAGGAGTCATCTGATGGGACTACTACTCTCATCTGACTGTCTCTGCTGTCACATATAACAGAGACAGCATGAGCCATTGATGGGAGAATAGTCTCATCATCCGGCGCCTGAGTTCAGTTGTAAAAAAAACCCAAAACATTGACATAATTACATACAATATACATACTGAACGCCTAATCCCCGACGCTTGCGTCTCCTGCAAGCAATAAAAAATAATAAACAAACATATACTCCCTGTCCGCCGTAGTCCATTTAATACTGAATGTCCCACGGCGATGTCACCCGGCCGCAAGCAATACACTGACAGGAGGTAATCGCTCCCGCAGTGAATCACTGAGCCACTGTGAGAGTTCACCAGAGTATATCAGCTGATGAGATCCAGTGCTCTCACTTACGGCACCGTTGCGTGAGAAAGTTCTCACACAACGGTAGTGCCGTAAGTGAGAGCACCGGAGTTGATAAACTCCAGTGAACTCACGGCAGCGCAGTAATACACTGCGGGAGCGATTACCTCCTGTCAGTGTATCGCTGGAGGCCGGGTAGAGCAGTCACATCTCCCGATGTGACTGTTCTACACGTGAGATCGCCGTGGGACACTCGATATTAAATGGACTATGTGAAGAACGATGCCGACCGCCACACGGTAGCCCGGGGTATCACAGCTTCTGATCCCACTGCTGCCACCAAATGTGAAGGACGATGCCGACCGCCACACGGTAGCCCGGGTTATCACAGCTTCTGATCCCACCGCTGCCACCAAATGTGAAGGACGGCCCCCGTCCTTCCACGTCACCAATGTGACGTAACTCCACAGGCACAGCTCTCCGGCGCCCCCTTTGTCTCTCAGGTCAGTAAGGGAACTACACCTAGAGCAAATGGCCGCCGGGGAGGATGTCCTGTTACCCACTGGGTATTCTAAGATTCGTGATCAGAGTAAAAGCATCAGCCCAAGATTAATTTTATGGTTTAATTGCCTTAAGAGCGCACTAGATAATTACAGAAATATACAGTAAGCTATACAACGGAATTACAATGGATTTGCAGTCAGAGTAAAATACAACAATAATGATACAAGGCTTAGAGGTATTAGCTAGAGGTCAATATTACCAGGTTGTATGGACATGTGGAGGCAGGGAGCTCTGCGATCCCCAGGTGAAAGTCTTAGTTGCTGGACAGTCCCCCAAAACGTGTGCCGCTGCTCCCTTGGCAGGTCTGTCCCTTGTGCTTCTTGGCTTCTGTGAGAATGGCTCTGGTTTGCCCTTAGTTCACGGTTCTTAAACCTGCTAGGTCCCTCCCCTCGGTGTGTTTCTGGTAGGCTGGCAGGTATAATCTAATTGAAGCCTCTACTTTGAAGCACGCATACTAATCGGCCTGGCTATTCATATTGATCATGAAATTCTGTCGTGTGCAGGAATTACTTAGCATGCTAACAACCTTCTTATTCAAACAGGGGCCTGAATTGCTTAGCATACTAAAGCCCTTTTGCTTCACAGTGGACATCAAACCCTGTCGTATTGAATATGCAGTTAGCAGCCTGTGATTCTACAACAGACAACATGGAGGCTGGTATAGGCCCTAGCCAAGATGGCGGCGTCCTTACCTCATACCTCCCTGCTTTTGAGGGAGCCATTCCTGTGTTCCCCATGCGCCCTTCCGCACCCTCTCCTTGCCGGGACAAACCATCAGCGTTACCATGGTCCCTGCCTCTTTTGTGGCGAATGGTGAAGTGGTACTGTTGGAGAGCGAGGTTCCAGCGTAGCAACCTCCCATTCGTCCCAGAGACCGTGTGTAACCAGCTGAGGGGGTTGTGGTCTGTTTCCACGGTGAATTGGCGTCCGTAAAAGTATGGCTGCAGACACTGCAGGGCCCACACAATTGCCAGACATTCCTTCTCCATCGTGGAATAGGCCACTTCCCTCAGCAGGAGCTTCCGGCTCAGGTACAAAACGGGGTGTTCATGGCCAGTAGTGTTATGATTTGGTAGCTGAGGAGAACAGGCAAAAAAGGAAATACACCAGAGAGGTTGGAATCTATGGGATTGCAGTACCCTGACTAACCACCACAACTAAAGACAGCCGTGGAGCGTACCTACGTTGGTCCTAGACGCCTCGTCACAGCCTGAGAAGCTAACTACACCTAAAGACAGAAAGAGGAAAACTATCTGCCCCGGAGCAGATCTCCAAAGAACATAGAAAGCCCCCAAACATGTAATGGCAGTTAGACAAGAGGAAAATACAGACACAGACAGAAAATAGTATGAGCAAACGTTGGGGCCCAAACTTCCTAAATAGAAAAGGATAGGAAGGACACTTACTGCAATCCCAAAAAACCCTGAAAAGTACCAACTCTACTAATTACAAAAACACCTGAGATCACACGACCTCTACCACCTAAATTAGTTCTCTGGTATAACAAAACTAAACAGCAGCCACTGAAAAAACTGGAAAAGGCAAATGAACAAACAACAGTGGCTGAACTAAACTGAGAGGAGCACAAGCCCCCGGAGGGGACCCGGCAGACCCCCACATAAGTGCAGGACAAAAAGCAAAAAGCAAGCACAAAAAACTAAAAGAAGAAAATGTCTTATCTGTTAGCAGAAGATGCAGGCACGAAACAGCAAGCTACAAAGTGAACAGGAATCAAAGATGAGACCAGAACAATTGATCACCGGCAACCCTGATGGGAGGGAACCTCCCTTATATAAGATCAGTCAGTAACACCTGATCGCCAATCTTCACAATCTTCATTGGATAGTTCAGTACTGTTTGTAACCACCAGAGGGAGCTTCTGCTCAGAATTCATTTCTAGCATATTCACAACAGTACCCCCCCCTTGAGGAGGGGTCACCGAACCCTCATTTGAGCAACCAGGTCGGTCAGGATGAGCTCTGTGATACGCACGGATGAGTCTCCTAGCATGGATGTCCGAAGCAAACACCCAAGAATTGTCCTCCTGACCATAACCTCTCCACTTAACCAAATACTGGAGTTTCCGTCTAGAAAAACGAGAATTCAATATTTTCTCAACCACATACTCCAGATTGCCCTCAACCAAAACAGGGTCAGGAGGCGCAGCCATAGGAACCACTGGCTCGACAAACCTCTTCAATAAGGAATTGTGGAACACGTTATGGATCTTAAATGTCCCTGGAAGAAGTAAACGAAAGGAAACATGATTAAGAATCTCCATGATCTTATAAGGTCCAATGAACTTAGGCTTAAACTTAGGAGATGCAACTCTCATAGGGATATTTCTTGAGGACAACCAGACCAAGTCCCCCACTTCAAACTGAGGACCATCAGTCCTATGCCGGTTGGCAAACCGCTGGGCCCTCTCCTGAGAGAGGGACAACCTCTCCACTACCTGGTCCCAAATCTGCTGCATACGCTCCACAACAGAGTCAACACCTGGACAGACAGAAGCCTCCGTCTGTCCTGAAGAAAATCGAGGGTGAAACCCAAAATTGCAGAAAAATGGAGACATCAAAGTGGCAGAGCTAGCCCTATTATTAAGATTATACTCACAACTATGTCCAAATAATATAAATAACCCCCTACCTTATGGGGGAGAGGCATTCCTTAAACAGCATATGTGTCACACAACAATTTCACCTAAATATTGGTAAAGAATAGGAACGCAAAAATTGTGAAAAAGTAACAATATTTATTGAATAATATAATAAAATCAGCACAAGGCAAATCTGAAACCACAAAAAAACCAAGGACAAAAAACCATAGACACCACGTAATGCAGCTCAGCCCACCATAGCTACAGCATATATAGACAGGCTAATACACAGAAAGTGGGTAATAACATAAGGTCAGAGTAATGAGCAAAACACAGCCATTTCTAACAGTATCTATAAATAAGCACCAAAAGTGCAAAAGTACTTCATGTAAACTGCTCACTCAAATTGCAATATGCCCGAAAGTTACTAACCCCACAATACGAGATAAAATGTATCACATGCATGTAGTAAAGAATGAAAATAGCTACCTGAAGGCTGCACGTGGATATCCTGGCGTCCCTGCTGCCCCGACGCGCGTTTCGCAATCCTTCTTCGGGAGGCGTGCCGGGGTAGGGGATAGGCCAGGGTTAAATACCCACTACTAACGATGCGATTGGAAATATAGTTACAAAGCCTAACGCAATTGGTTCCTCCAAGAGGCCCGTCCCAGTGCGGCACCAATCAAAAAATACTCCTCAGGTGCGTCATGGCAATCTCAGGAAAAACATAGGTATGTCTATAATGAAGATTGGGACCGCCCACTAGGACGTCACAGCCAATCGGAGGAAACCTTGCACGGCATAACAGAAAAAGAGTCAGCCCTATAATACGTCACGGCCAATCAGAAACCATGTGCAGCATCCACGTTTATTGGCGCATGCCCAGGAACACCAGCCCGTGTAACCAATGGGGAGCAAGAGGCGCGGTCATGGGAAGAGAAAGTCACGTCACTGAAAGACGTCCATCCTCCTATCCCGAAGGACCGCACCTCCTACCCCAAACAGGTTAGCGTCCAGTGAATGCGCACTAATGATGCCACATGGTATGTAAGGGCCGATAGACGATAACCATCTAAGGTTTGAATCCCTTTAAGTGCAACAATATTAAAATACATTTATATACTACACTACCACAATATAATGTCATAATAACCCAAATAATGAAAAAACAGAAAAGGAAGAAACAAAAGAAGAAACAAACACATATATTTTTTCCAAATGCAATAAGACATCAGTCCTTCTCTCTTAAGGCGGAAAAGCTTCAATGTAGGATGCAGGCTGGATCCATATGCAATCTCCATAAACATTTACGAAAGTCGCATCTTCATAGGTTATCAACCATATTGTTATAATAGCTTATTATTATTCCTCAGGAGATGGTATTATTGATCCTAGGAGAGCCGGTTATTAGATATCCACAACCCATGGAAAAATACTAGATAGAGAACTGAAAAAAGTAAATTAGTGAACAGATCAAAAACACAGACTAATACACATTAATAAAGAATTAAAAAAATCCCCAACCCCAACCAATACCAACGCCACCATAAGATCTAATTACTAAAAAAATTAATTAAACAAAAAATACAAAAAATGCTAAAAGGAATGCTGAAAAGATGCTAAAAAGATGCTGAAAGGATGGTACGAGAAAACTATCTCCCTAAAATACTCTATAGGAATGCTCCAAACCCGAAGCTTTCGTTTAGACCCTGTGGGGCTAAGGTTCCCAACCGATAGATCCACTGACACTCCTTCTTTGCTAGTCTTTTCTGAATATCTCCACCCCTAATGCCAAGATCCACTACATCAATGCCTTTAACAGACAACATGCTGGAATTGCAAGAATGAAATTTCTTGAAATGTCTTGGGAGAGTTTTTAAAGAGGTGAGGTCCTGAACAGTTTTAGCTTTATCAATGTCGATACAATGTTCACGTACTCTAATTTTTAATTCACGGCTAGTGAGTCCTATATAAATCTTTTTGCAAGGGCACTCTGCGTAATAAATAACCCCCTTACTAGAACAGGTGATATGTGCCCTAATCTTAAATGATCTACTATCATCAAAGTTTTTAAACCAAATACTCTTTTTCATGTTGGCACATCCCTTGCAAATGCCGCAAGGGTAAAAACCTTCCTTCCCTTTAGATTTGAGACGGTTTCTAATTCTCTTCGGATCGTACGTGCTATGAGTAAGTATGTCACGAAGATTTGGTGAACGCTTAGCTACCATCAACGGTTGTGCCGGTAATATACTTTTTAAAGAATGGTCTGTAAAAAGAATTTGCCAGTGTTTTTGAACAATTGTTTTAAGATCATACCAATTGTTGGAAAAATTGGAAATAAATCTTACCTGGTTATCCGTGCTAGTAAAACCCCTACTAAGTGGTTTATTTAACAATAATTGATTTCTAGGGGTATTTTTCGCTCTATTATATCCATGATGGATCGCTCTGTTGCTATAGCCACGCTCTTTGAATCTTCTTTTCAAATCCTTTGATTGTTCTTCAAATTGAAGGTCTTCAGAGCAAATTCTTTTGATCCGTAGAAACTGCCCTATAGGAATACCATTTATAGTGGCTTTAGGGTGTGATGATGAGGCATGTAACAGGGAGTTTGTAGCAGTTGGTTTTCTATATAGGGTTGTGTTAATAAGGCCAGCCGGAGAAACTGAGATTGATAAATCAAGGAATTCGATGCTTCTTCCAAATTTGTACGTCAGTTTAATGTTCAGATCATTATCATTAAGCCTAGTCATAAACTTCGGTAAATCCTCTATTGGCCCTTCCCAGATGAACATGATATCATCGATATACCTAATCCAATTGTGGACATGTTCGATGCCCACCATCTCATCTCCTTGGAAGATGTTCCACTCCCATGCCCCCATAAAAAGGTTGGCATACGAAGGGGCACATGCTGCCCCCATGGCCGTACCCTGTAATTGGAGGAATACCTGGCCATTAAAGGAGAAGGCGTTTGGGTTAAAACAAACTCCAGCAAAGTCAAAATTAACTCAGACATCCCCCTGTCCACATTACTAGCCAACAGATACCTTGATACGGCTCTAAGACCATCAGCATGTCTAATAGATGAATAGAGGGCCTCCACATCAGCCGTGACAAATACCATCTCTCCAGACAGTTGGAGGCCCTCTAGATGTCTCAACACTGCTGTGGTATCTTTTATGAATGCTGGAAGTTGGGTGACAAGAGGATGGAGAAAGTGTTCAATGACTTTGCAAATAACCTCACAAAGACCTTCATTAGCTGCCACAATTGGCCTACCAGGTGGATCCAAAGAATCTTTATGGATTTTAGGTATAAGATAAAAAGTAGCCAATCTTGGACACATTTTTTGATGAATATCAAGTAGCCTTTTAGGGATGATGCTGTTTTCATATGCTGCTGTCAAAATTTGTAATAATTCATTCTGAAATTTCATGAGGGGATTAAAGGTGAGGGCCTTATATTCAGTTTTATTTTGTAATAATTTATAGGCCTGGGCCTCATACATATGATTAGGCCAAATCACAATATTCCCCCCTTTATCTGCCATTTTGAAAACAACATCATCCCAATCAGCCAATTCATCCAAGGCTTTCCTTTCTTGCAGTGACAAATTATTAGAGGACCTACGATTATTCCGTGCCAAATTCTCAATATCAATGGATACCATTTTAGTGAATGTTTCGACTGCTGGAACTAGGGATAAAGGGGGAAATTTCTTAGCTTTGCCAATCAATTCAGTAGGGAATTTACTTACTGAGGGTGAGCTTTCCTCCAAGAGTGATTCCAAAATCTCCAATGCCTCCCTTTCCTCCCTATTCAAATCCATGCCATCACGATTTCCTTTATGATGTAGCTTTTTCAGGACTAATTTCCTTGCGAACAAGTGGAGATCTTTTATTGTCGTGAATGTGTCTAAATTAGATGAAGGAGAAAAAGTAAGCCCCCTCTGTAACACATCCATTTGAGGTGCAGTTAGAATATGTGCAGATAAATTAATTACCTTCACTGTATCCAGTCTCTGATCCACATTTTGTGAATATGGACCCCCTGGATTCCTCTTTTTATAGTATTGGCGTGTCTTGGGACCTCTTTTATCCTCATGATACGACTCCCCACCTTCGCTCATGGAAGATAATGAAATGGATGACATGCTTCTAGAGGTATTTCTCTGAATCCTAGTCTTACGAATTTGCCAGCGAAAGATTCTATTGGACTGAAAATCATTAAGATCTCGTTCATACTTTTTTTGTTTGTCATGGCTAATGGTGCTTTCCCATTTCTCCAAATCCTTCTCTAATTTTTTAACCATTTCCTGGAAACAGTCAGCCTTCAATTCCTGCAGAAGCTGCTTTTGTAAAGATTCAATCTCATCCTCCACCTTTTTCAACGTGGCTGAATTTTTCTCTATAATGATATTTATAAATTCAAGAGAGCAGTTATTTGCTGCTCTAATCCACCTGTTAATGAGGTCCTCATCTTCTAGATCAAAAGTGGGAAAAGTGTTGATCCTTAACCCCCTAGGAACAATTTTTGTGCTACATAGTTCTCCAGAGTGACCTTAGTCCACCAAATCTTCATCTTTTTATGTGAAGCATTCCTGTACTTTTTAATAACTTCCTGGTGTGCGTTGGTACTGGTAATCAATGTGGGATCAGATCCCTTTTTAAAAATATCTGAAGCCTTAGCTTGCCAAGAGGTCTCTTTGGCTTTAAAATCCATGTGGGTGGACTCTGTTAAACAACAGCAAATCAATATTATACTCACAACTATGTCCAAATAATATAAATAACCCCCTACCTTATGGGGGAGAGGCATTCCTTAAACAGCATATGTGTCACACAACAATTTCACCTAAATATTGGTAAAGAATAGGAACGCAAAAATTGTGAAAAAGTAACAATATTTATTGAATAATATAATAAAATCAGCACAAGGCAAATCTGAAACCACAAAAAAACCAAGGACAAAAAACCATAGACACCACGTAATGCAGCTCAGCCCACCATAGCTACAGCATATATAGACAGGCTAATACACAGAAAGTGGGTAATAACATAAGGTCAGAGTAATGAGCAAAACACAGCCATTTCTAACAGTATCTATAAATAAGCACCAAAAGTGCAAAAGTACTTCATGTAAACTGCTCACTCAAATTGCAATATGCCCGAAAGTTACTAACCCCACAATACGAGATAAAATGTATCACATGCATGTAGTAAAGAATGAAAATAGCTACCTGAAGGCTGCACGTGGATATCCTGGCGTCCCTGCTGCCCCGACGCGCGTTTCGCAATCCTTCTTCGGGAGGCGTGCCGGGTAGGGGATAGGCCAGGGTTAAATACCCACTACTAACTACCTTTAATGGCCAGGTATTCCTCCAATTACAGGGTACGGCCATGGGGGCAGCATGTGCCCCTTCGTATGCCAACCTTTTTATGGGGGCATGGGAGTGGAACATCTTCCAAGGAGATGAGATGGTGGGCATCGAACATGTCCACAATTGGATTAGGTATATCGATGATATCATGTTCATCTGGGAAGGGCCAATAGAGGATTTACCGAAGTTTATGACTAGGCTTAATGATAATGATCTGAACATTAAACTGACGTACAAATTTGGAAGAAGCATCGAATTCCTTGATTTATCAATCTCAGTTTCTCCGGCTGGCCTTATTAACACAACCCTATATAGAAAACCAACTGCTACAAACTCCCTGTTACATGCCTCATCATCACACCCTAAAGCCACTATAAATGGTATTCCTATAGGGCAGTTTCTACGGATCAAAAGAATTTGCTCTGAAGACCTTCAATTTGAAGAACAATCAAAGGATTTGAAAAGAAGATTCAAAGAGCGTGGCTATAGCAACAGAGCGATCCATCATGGATATAATAGAGCGAAAAATACCCCTAGAAATCAATTATTGTTAAATAAACCACTTAGTAGGGGTTTTACTAGCACGGATAACCAGGTAAGATTTATTTCCAATTTTTCCAACAATTGGTATGATCTTAAAACAATTGTTCAAAAACACTGGCAAATTCTTTTTACAGACCATTCTTTAAAAAGTATATTACCGGCACAACCGTTGATGGTAGCTAAGCGTTCACCAAATCTTCGTGACATACTTACTCATAGCACGTACGATCCGAAGAGAATTAGAAACCGTCTCAAATCTAAAGGGAAGGAAGGTTTTTACCCTTGCGGCATTTGCAAGGGATGTGCCAACATGAAAAAGAGTATTTGGTTTAAAAACTTTGATGATAGTAGATCATTTAAGATTAGGGCACATATCACCTGTTCTAGTAAGGGGGTTATTTATTACGCAGAGTGCCCTTGCAAAAAGATTTATATAGGACTCACTAGCCGTGAATTAAAAATTAGAGTACGTGAACATTGTATCGACATTGATAAAGCTAAAACTGTTCAGGACCTCACCTCTTTAAAAACTCTCCCAAGACATTTCAAGAAATTTCATTCTTGCAATTCCAGCATGTTGTCTGTTAAAGGCATTGATGTAGTGGATCTTGGCATTAGGGGTGGAGATATTCAGAAAAGACTAGCAAAGAAGGAGTGTCAGTGGATCTATCGGTTGGGAACCTTAGCCCCACAGGGTCTAAACGAAAGCTTCGGGTTTGGAGCATTCCTATAGAGTATTTTAGGGAGATAGTTTTCTCGTACCATCCTTTCAGCATCTTTTTAGCATCTTTTCAGCATTCCTTTTAGCATTTTTTGTATTTTTTGTTTAATTAATTTTTTTAGTAATTAGATCTTATGGTGGCGTTGGTATTGGTTGGGGTTGGGGATTTTTTTAATTCTTTATTAATGTGTATTAGTCTGTGTTTTTGATCTGTTCACTAATTTACTTTTTTCAGTTCTCTATCTAGTATTTTTCCATGGGTTGTGGATATCTAATAACCGGCTCTCCTAGGATCAATAATACCATCTCCTGAGGAATAATAATAAGCTATTATAACAATATGGTTGATAACCTATGAAGATGCGACTTTCGTAAATGTTTATGGAGATTGCATATGGATCCAGCCTGCATCCTACATTGAAGCTTTTCCGCCTTAAGAGAGAAGGACTGATGTCTTATTGCATTTGGAAAAAATATATGTGTTTGTTTCTTCTTTTGTTTCTTCCTTTTCTGTTTTTTCATTATTTGGGTTATTATGACATTATATTGTGGTAGTGTAGTATATAAATGTATTTTAATATTGTTGCACTTAAAGGGATTCAAACCTTAGATGGTTATCGTCTATCGGCCCTTACATACCATGTGGCATCATTAGTGCGCATTCACTGGACGCTAACCTGTTTGGGGTAGGAGGTGCGGTCCTTCGGGATAGGAGGATGGACGTCTTTCAGTGACGTGACTTTCTCTTCCCATGACCGCGCCTCTTGCTCCCCATTGGTTACACGGGCTGGTGTTCCTGGGCATGCGCCAATAAACGTGGGATGCTGCACATGGTTTCTGATTGGCCGTGACGTATTATAGGGCTGACTCTTTTTCTGTTATGCCGTGCAAGGTTTCCTCCGATTGGCTGTGACGTCCTAGTGGGCGGTCCCAATCTTCATTATAGACATACCTATGTTTTTCCTGAGATTGCCATGACGCACCTGAGGAGTATTTTTTGATTGGTGCCGCACTGGGACGGGCCTCTTGGAGGAACCAATTGCGTTAGGCTTTGTAACTATATTTCCAATCGCATCGTTAGTAGTGGGTATTTAACCCTGGCCTATCCCCTACCCCGGCACGCCTCCCGAAGAAGGATTGCGAAACGCGCGTCGGGGCAGCAGGGACGCCAGGATATCCACGTGCAGCCTTCAGGTAGCTATTTTCATTCTTTACTACATGCATGTGATACATTTTATCTCGTATTGTGGGGTTAGTAACTTTCGGGCATATTGCAATTTGAGTGAGCAGTTTACATGAAGTACTTTTGCACTTTTGGTGCTTATTTATAGATACTGTTAGAAATGGCTGTGTTTTGCTCATTACTCTGACCTTATGTTATTACCCACTTTCTGTGTATTAGCCTGTCTATATATGCTGTAGCTATGGTGGGCTGAGCTGCATTACGTGGTGTCTATGGTTTTTTGTCCTTGGTTTTTTTGTGGTTTCAGATTTGCCTTGTGCTGATTTTATTATATTATTCAATAAATATTGTTACTTTTTCACAATTTTTGCGTTCCTATTCTTTACCAATATTTAGGTGAAATTGTTGTGTGACCCCTATTATTAAGAGCAAACTCAGCCAAAGGCAAAAAAGAGACCCAGTCATCCTGATCAGCAAACACAAAGCATCTCAGATAAGTCTCCAATGTCTGGTTTGTTCTCTCAGTTTGTCCATTGGTCTGAGGATGAAAAGCCGAGGAGAAAGACAATTGAACACCAAGTTTAGAACAAAAAGTCCTCCAAAATCTGGAAACAAACTGGACTCCTCTGTCAGACACAATGTTCTCAGGGATGCCGTGTAACCGAACCACGTGCTGAAGGAACAAAGGCACCAATTCAGAGGAGGAAGGCAACTTAGGTAATGGCACAAGATGTATCATTTTGGAAAACCTATCACAAATCACCCAGATAACGGTCATTCTCTGAGAAACAGGGAGATCGGAAATGAAATCCATAGAGATATGGGTCCATGGTCTCTTGGGCACAGGCAATGGCATCAACAAACCACTAGAGCGAGAGCAAGGCTTGGAGCGAGAGCAAGTCCCGCAGGACTGCACAAATTCCCTGACATCATGAGACAAAGTAGGCCACCAAAAGGACCGACTAACCAAGTCTCTGGTACCAAAAATTCCGGGATGACCGGCCAACGCGGAACAATGAATCTCAGACATCACACTCTTTTTCCACCGGTCTGGGACAAACAATTTCCCAATAGGATAAAAACAAAACTGAATTGAAATGCAATAGAGTGTGGAAATGTATAAAAATAAAAATAAAAACACAAATAATATGAAATACTAAAATAAATCCACACCTATCAATTGGATCCCAAAACAGAACAAAGTGGATGGCAAAACCAGCCGAGTAGGAGAGTAAAAAACCTTAGTGCAAAAAGAACAGGGGGAGGAGAAGAAAAGACTTCACCCAAGCAGTGGGAGTAAAAAATGAATTTTATTGAATATATGTATATAAAATAGTTGCACAAGCATCAATAAAAATGAATATATAAAAAGGAACCAAGGCCCCACACAATACAATACCCTGGTATTTAACAAATCAGGCAAATAATTGAATATAACATGAGGTATGCATGAAAAATAATAGAATAATGAAATGTATATGTGTTCATGCAGAAAATATGCTAAAACAAAAGAATAATCCGTGAAATATCTTAGTGTATTAATGCACTATAACAAATAACCTGTGGTGCAAAACATGGTGCTGAGTGAAACAAAAACAAAAATAATCGCCAACTGAATTAGGTAGAGAAAAACACAATGTGCCTAATAACTGGTACCATTCATAAAATTATATACTGTGTAATGAAGGTAACTATCAAAAAACAAATTGCAATGAAATTAAATATAAGCTACCCAGATGCACACCACTGTGATATAATGAACAGGATGTACTTATGTGAGCACCACCACCATTGCTATCGTGGCTACCAAACACCCATACATTACAGACATACTACCTGAAAATACCAGGGGAGATAAATGGTGGAGACAAGGCTGCCTAGAATGCGCCCCGACGCGCGTTTCGGAATGGTTATTCCTTCGTCCCCCTGACGTACAGTCCGAATGGGGTGATAAAGGCAGAGCGTTCCCGTGCCCTAGGGGTCAGGGGAATCTGCCAATACCCCCTGCTCAGATCCATGATGGTTAGGTACTTGGCCCCGGCCAGCTGGTCGAGCAGGTCATCGATGCGCGGCATTGGGTACGCATCGGTGACGTCACAGCGTTGAGCCCCCTGTAGTCCACGCAGAACCGTGTAGTTCGGTCCTTTTAGGGACGAGGACTACAGGCGAAGCCCATGCGCTGTTGGACGCTTGGATCACTCCCAGCTTCAGCATCTCGTCTATCTCTTGGCGCATTTGCTGCTGCACCTCAAGAGAGACTCGATATGCTGAACGCCGGATTGGGGGGTGATTGCCGGTGTCCACGTCATGGACTGCTGTCTCAGTTCTTCCGGGCAGGCAGCTGAACAGCTCCCGAAAGGGGTGTAGGGTGACCCCCAGCTGGGAACGTTGGTCCTCCGAGAGCTGGTGGCCAACCCCCACATCCTCGATGGATCCACCCTCCTTGGCTTGGGTGAGCAGATCCAGGAGGGTTTCCGCCTCTCCTTCCTCTGGAAGGTTGCACACTGGGTGGGCATAAGCCTCCCGCTCATGATGGGCCTTCATCATGTTCACATGGAAGGCCTTCCTCCTTCCACGGGCGTGGTCCAGGGTGACCAGGTAGGTGATGGCGTATGGACCCTCCCAGGCTGCCTGAAGCTTGTTTTGAGGTACGGGGACCAGTACCCACACCTTTTGACCCACCTGGTAGGTCCGCTCACAAGCATTCTGGTTGTACCATCGCTTCTGGTCAGCCTGGGCTTGGGCCATATTGTCATGCACCAGCCGTGTCAAGGCCATCATTCGGTCCCGGAAGCGCACGACATACTCAATGACCGACACTCCAGGGGTGGCTAAATCCCCTTCCCATGCTTCCTTCACCAGAGCAAGGGGCCCCAGTACATGTCGCCCGTACAGGAGCATAAAGGGGGAGAACCCCGTTGAGGCCTGTGGGACCTCCCGGTAGGCAAACAGCAGGTGTGGGAGATACCGCTCCTAGTCTCTCCCATGGGAGTCGACCAACGTCTTCAGCATCTGCTTTAAGGTGCCATTGAACCGCTCACACAGGCCATTGGTCTGTGGGTGATATGGGCTGGCTACAAGCTGTTGCACCTGTACCTGCTTACAGAGAGACTCCATCAGCTGCGACATGAACTGGGTCCCTTGGTCGGTGAGCATTTCCTGGGGAACCCCACTCTGGAGAAAATCTCCAGCAAGGCAGTGGCCACTTTGTCGGCCCAAATGGACAACAAAGCTACCGCCTCCGTGTACCGGGTGGCATAGTCCACTACCGTTAGTATGAAGCATTTCCCAAAGCGGCTGGGAGTGGACAGAGGTCCAATGAGGTCCACAGCCACCCTCGAGAAAGGCTCTTTGATGATGGGCAGAGTTACCCGTGGGGCTTTGGGGCGCGGCCCCGCCTTCCCCACCCTCTGACAGGTGTCACACGAACGGCAGTAGGCTATCACCTCGGTCCTCATTCCAGGCCAGTAGAAATGCTGAGCTAGCCTGGCCCTGGTTTTAGTGATCCCTAGGTGTCCGGCCATTGGAATCTCATGTGCGATCCGCAACAATTCCGCCCTGAACGGATGGGGTACCACTAACTGTAGGTCCCTGGGCCACGCCTCCGGTGAACCCTGCTGGACCGTTACCCGGTACAGCCATCCCTGGTCCCAGACCACTCGCTCGCGGTCGGACTCCAGGGGAGGCTGTGCCGCCTGCTCCTTGAGAGTCTTCAGGCTAGCGTCAGCTTCCAACGCTGCCTGAAATCCCTGACTTGATGTGGCAAGAATTGATGAAACTGCCATGCCCTCTGTCAGTTCCCCGGGATCTGTCTCAGCAGCCACTTGGTCGGAGAGGGGGAAACCGTCGGACCTCCGCGAGGCCCCTTGGGCTTCGGCGCTCCCACTCCTGGTAACAGTGGCCACGACCGCTGAGACCACGGGTAGCGCCTGCTTCCCCTCGTCCCCTGACCAAGTCACCGGGTCAGGCAGACTTCCCTGACCTCCTGACATCCCGGATGTGGGGAACTCCTGCCTTGGGGTCCTACCTAGTGGCTCCTCTCCCGGGACGCCCCCCCCCCATGGCCTGTTCCTCTTCCTGCAGGGGCCCTAGACTCAGCAGGCTGGGTTCATATAGGGGCCCTACACTGCCCATAGCAGCCCCTCCCTCCACCTCTGAACTCTCCCCTACAGCCTCCTCACCTGTCCTCACTGTGAGCCCTGTGTGTGTAGTGTCAGTGCATGGCTTACCATCAGGTTTCACTCCCTCCTCCACTGTTGGAGGCACATTCAATACATTAACAATAGCATTCACAGTAGAGTCATGACATTCCTGGGGAGCCGAACTTGGGGGTTCAGTGGCCACATACTGGGACACTAGCCGCCCCAAATCGGTCCCAAACAACACATTTGCAGGAATATTTGGCGTTACTCCCACCTCCCGCATCCCCCTCCCGGCGCCCCAGTCCAAATACACCTTGGCAACGGGCAGCGCCGGTTCAACGCCTCCAATTTCGGAGACGGAAAGGGTTTTCCCAGGCACTAAGTCTTGAGGGGACACCACCTCGGGACGTACCAGGGTTCGTTCAGCGCCTGTGTGCCGCAGTCCCATGACCGCTGAGCGGCCGATGGTGACGGGTTGGTAATTGTCCAGGGACCTCCCACCACCCCCTCCCACACACAAAATAGTGGTCGGTTTCTGGGACAGGGATGGGGCCTTCTGGCGCTGGGGACACACAGCCTTAAAGTGTCCTGGCTGATTGCAATTATGACAACGTCTGGGTTCTGTTCCTGGCCTGGAGAGGGCAGCCGGGGGGTACACCCCTTGCACTCTGGGGGCTGGATATGGGGCCGGGGCAGGATTTGGGGTTACCCCCTCTCCAGGTGCTGCTGGCAGGCTTCTTTGGCTCCGGCGCCCTGTTGCTAGGGCGGCTGTAGCAGAAGCCCCCTTTGGTTTCTGGTCACGGAGGAACTGCTGGAGGTCCTCTGGGCAGTTCCACAAGAACTGCTCCGTGACGAACAGTTCCTGGACCTCCTGGCGGGTAGTGAGCTCTATACCTGAGGTCCAGTGCTCCGCAGCTCTCAGCAGGGCCCGCATGTGGTCGGTCCAGGTGTCCTTTGAGCCCCGCTGCAGGCTCCTGAACTTCCTGCGGTACGACTCCGGTGTGAGGTTGTAGAGCTGGATCAGGGCCCGCTTGATGCTGTTGTAGTCCTGCTCCTCCCCAGCAGGTAAGTCCCCCAAAACTTCCAGGGACTTACCCCTCAAATGGGGGGTCAGGTACCTTGCCCACTGATCCAGGGCCAGATGATGTTGGAGGCAGCTCCTCTCAAAGGCCAGCAGAAAGGAATCCAGGTCTCCATCCTTTTCAAGCAAGGGAAAGTCCTCCGCCCGGACCTTGGAAGCCCTTGTCTCCGGTGGGCCTGGTGCGTCCAGCGGGGGCCCATGCTGAGCCATCTCCAGTCGGTGCCGGCGCTCCGCAGCTTCACGGCGTTCTGTATGCTCACGCTCCACTGCTCTCTCTGCCGCTGCTTGCTCCCGCTCTGCTGCTGCTTGCTCACGCTCCGCAGCTTCACGGCGTTCTGTATGCTCACGCTCTGCTGCTGCTTGCTCACGCTCTGCTGCTTTCTCTGCCGCCACCAGGAGTCTGTAAAGATATTGGCACACACCAGTGAATGTGATTAAGCTATTTAATTTGTATTTACATACAGTTTGCAGCAAAAAAACAACAAATGGCAGGCAGACGTTTCGGTCAAACGACCTTCATCAGTATGCTGCAAATATGAATAATAACATATATAACATAAAGAATATCAAAAGAAAAAAATATTATATGCATGATATATATTATGAAAGGAATCATCTCTGTGTGCTGAAAATAGGAACCAACAACAGGACATAGCATTAAGTGGTATATATATATAATGTGAGTATATATCTATTTTGCCTTAAGACAGATCAAGTGACTGTGATATAAAGTGAAACCTTTAAAGGAGCACATACCCTTTTGTGTTTTAGCTGACAAAATCTTATTATACCTAAAAAGGAACATGCTGGAGTGAGTATATTTGGCTCTGATTCTATTGTGTGGTGATAAACATGCACTGGAACACATACCGCTGAAATAGTTAATGTCTGGATATAATCTGTGGGAGTAAACAGCATAAGTAATATCGCATTGTACCTTTGTAAGGAGTTTGTCTCATACCATTCATTGGTGAGGCAGTGGATGGTAGGGAAATTTTACCTTAATCGTCCCTTGAGTGAGTGAAAGGAGTATGTAGCATAGACGCGGCGTCCACCGCTAGTCTCAGTAGCTGTGGCTTGTTCAGAATCGCGGGTTTAAATGTGCAGCGAGGTGCAGGTGTCATGGCCGCTAGAACCGGAAGCATGACACCGGAAACTGCTAAGCGTGCGTCCCACTGACGTCACCGCTTGCGTTCCAAGGTGCAGGGTGGAGACTAATCTTACTTGGTACTTGTGAGCATGTCAGGAAGTGCTGTGATCACAGTGCAATTATTTTCATAGCGGTGCTCAGAGTCTATGACGTATGTGAGTTGAAGTGATCCGACGGCAGAGTATTTCTACAGATTCTGAAATAGATAGATAAAGAATTAGTGCTGATCTTAGATATTTATGAGAATACATTGTAAAAGATAACATAGTTAATGGATAAATGGTTAATAAATAAACATATGATTGCATTGAGATTAATTATTTTTTATGAAAAAGGTAGAATCCCCCATGAGACCCTTTGAGGGCCAGAGCCTAAGTCATACATGGACAAAGTGGGACAAAAAAATTTTTTTTTCCTTTATATTTGCTTTTATATGAATGCCTGAATGTCAAAATCTCGGTTTAACCCTTTAGGGGCCAGAGTATTGAGTTCATGTATCCAGAAACTCTCTCTCTTTTTCAAGGTCAGAATACGGTCACCTCCTCTCCGGGATGGTAGAATCTGCTCAATAACCTGAAATTTCAGTTGGGCAATGGTGTGGTTGGTATTAATGAAATGAGCAGGAATGGGGAGTAGCATGTTTTTACATCTGATGGTACTCTTGTGTTTGGAAATTCTATCTTTAATTGGTTGAGTGGTTTCTCCCACATATGAGAGACCACAGGGACATTTTATAAGATAAATCACAAAGGACGAGTTGCACGTATAATAATCCTTTATATTATACTTTTTACCAGTATGTGGGTGGTAAAATGAATCTCCCCTTTGTATGTTATTGCACTGTGTGCAGTGTAGACATGGGAAGGTGCCGTATTTTGGATTGTTTAAGAAACGTTGTTTCCTCTGTGGAGTAGTCGAGCCTATGTCTGCTTTTACAAGTATATCTCGAAAATTCTGTGGACGTTTAAAACACGGTAAGAATGGTTTACTAAATTCTATGATGTCAGGATGGGCTGTGTGTAACAAATTCCAATGCTTCCGTATACTGTTATGTAGGAGATAGGCACATGGATGGAAATCATGTACAAATGGTATTCTTTTGTCTACACTGGTTTTTGTGATAGAGTTTTCATGTGATGTTACGAATGTGCTCGCAGGATAGCCTCTCTCTAGAAATTTCTGTCTCATTTCATCTAATCTGACATTTCGTGTTTCTGAATTGGACACAATTCTTTGTACTCTCTTAAGTTGATATTTGCAGCATACTGATGAAGGTCGTTTGACCGAAACGTCTGCCTGCCATTTGTTGTTTTTTTGCTGCAAACTGTATGTAAATACAAATTAAATAGCATAATCACATTCACTGGTGTGTGCCAATATCTTTACTTCTCATTTAGATACGGGTTGGGACCCTATTTTGAGCACCACCCTGTTAAATATATTAGTTGTGCCAACGTTTTTGATATACACATAGCCACCAGGAGTCTGTCATAGGCGGCATCATTACCAGCCTCGAGCTGTGCCACAGCTGCTTGGAAAAGGGTCTCCGATCTGTACACACTGGGACGGGCAGGGGGTGGACAGTCCACTGCGGGACTGAGCACGGGGATCTGGCTCCTTGGGGAGCCCTGGCTGAGCTCCCCCTCATTGGTATCGAACCCCTCATAGACCATAGCATTGGCCTCCCCCTTTGCCCTACTCCTGGTGCCTTCCGCCATCTTGGGAACCTTTGGTTACTGACACAGCTGCAACCCTGACCTTGCACACAAGTTATTATATTTACACTCTGACCGTCTAGTGCTGGGCTGACCTTAAGACCCCAGCAGTGAAAGTACCGCTGGTAGTCTCTAGTGTCTGGGAGTAAGGGTCCCACGCACACTATTACTCTGATCCCACCGCTGCCACCAAATGTGAAGAACGATGCCGACCGCCACACGGTAGCCCGGGGTATCACAGCTTCTGATCCCACTGCTGCCACCAAATGTGAAGGACGATGCCGACTGCCACACGGTGGCCCGGGGTATCACAGCTTCTGATCCCACCGCTGCCACCAAATGTGAAGGACGGTCCCCGTCCTTCCACGTCACCAATGTGACATAACTCCACAGGCACAGCTCTCCGGCGTCCCCTTTGTCTCTCAGGTCAGTAAGGGAACTACACCTAGAGCAAATGGCCGCCGGGGAGGATGTCCTGTTACCCACTGGGTATTCTAAGATTCGTGATCAGAGTAAAAGCATCAGCCCAAGATTAATTTTATGGTTTAATTGCCTTAAGAGCGCACTAGATAATTACAGAAATATACAGTAAGCTATACAACGGAATTACAATGGATTTGCAGTCAGAGTAAAATACAACAATAATGATACAAGGCTTAGAGGTATTAGCTAGAGGTCAATATTACCAGGTTGTATGGACATGTGGAGGCAGGGAGCTCTGCGATCACCAGGTGAAAGTCTTAGTTGCTGGACAGTCCCCCAAAATGTGTGCCGCTGCTCCCTTGGCAGGTCTGTCCCTTGTGCTTCTTGGCTTCTGTGAGAATGGCTCTGGTCTGCCCTTAGTTCACAGTTCTTAAACCTGCTAGGTCCCTCCCCTCGGTGTGTTTCTGGTAGGCTGGCAGGTATAATCTAGTTGAAGCCTCTACTTTGAAGCACGCATACTAATCGGCCTGGCTATTCATATTGAGCATGAAATTCTGTCGTGTGCAGGAATTACTTAGCATGCTAACAACCTTCTTATTCAAACAGGGGCCTGAATTGCTTAGCATACTAACGCCCTTTTGCTTCACAGTGGACATCAAACCCTGTCGTATTGAATATGATAACAGGCCCTGTGCAGTTAGCAGCCTGTGGTTCTACAACAGACAACATGGAGGCTGGTATAGGCCCTAACCAAGATGGCGGCATCCCTACCTCACAGACTAAGTCGGACCGGGTAGTATTATATGTTGGTTTATTATTTTTTAATTGTTTGCAGGAGACGAGAGTGTCTGGGATTAGGCGTTCAGTAAATATATAAGAACGCTAACCAGCTCACCGGTTTGTAGAAGCACGGATCCTCCGCTTGATCAAACGTGAAGATACATAAGAAAATGAAGGAAAAAGGGATCCAGCTTCAATAAAATCTTCATCTTTATTGATTCATAAAAACATGAATAATGGCATGCTCCTGGACAAGCTCAGGACAAGGCTACGCTTTTCGATCACAGGGATCTTTATCACAGCTGACATATTCAGACAAAGGCACATATTTAAGACAAAGGAAGACCAATCACGATCAGAAAAAATGTCATGTGATTTTTGACAAGTCCTTTAACAATTTGCACATAACGAATAAAGAAACAAAAACAATATTTGCACAAATAAAATCAATGCAAAGAAATAAAATTAATAATGGAACATCAATTCGTTTCTTTTGTTGAGACCAAATGGATGTCTGGTATGTAGATTAAAATCCAGAAAGCTTCACGTGTGAGGAGTCGCTGACGTGCATCTCCACCTCGGGCAGACAGGTTAACACTTTCAATACCTGTGACTTGGAAGGAAGAAACATTGCGAGCATGCTGAAAAATAAAATGTTTAGCAGCAGCAGAAATATTGCGATTTGAAGAAACATTCTTTATATCCTGCAAATGTTCAGCGATCCTGATTTTTAGTTTCCTAGTAGTGCAGCCTATATAAGATAAATTGCAAGTAGTGCACATAATTTTATATACCACATAGCATGAATTACAATTGATATATTTGTTAATGGTATAAATCGCAGTGCTGTCATTATTTTCAAAGGTTTTCGTTACACAAACATATTTGCAAAGTGCACATCTATTGTGGCCACATTTATAAAAACCTTTATGTTCTAACCACGATGTTTTATGAGAAGAGAAATTATTACTGAACATGCTTGGAGAAACTTTGTTACCAATAGATGGCGCTTTCCTTGAAACAACATTAATACCTGATGAAAGAATGTCAGCAAGAGAGGGATCTTCATATAAAATAGGCAGCGATCTCAAAATGATTTTTTTGATGTCCCCAAATTGAGGACTATATTGAGCACAAAAATATGGTTTCACTGCAAGATCATTTTTTTGTTGTCGCCCTCCACTAATGAGATCCTCTCTGTTTTTATTACTTACAATTGTTCGTGCTCTTTTTAATGACCATTTAGGATAATTTCTGTTTTTTAATTTTGTATCCACACAATTAAATTCCGTTTCCAAAGCTGTAGGATCGCTGCAGTTTCTCAAAATTCTGGTATATTCACCCAAAGGAATCGATTTAATAGTATGTTTGGGGTGACTGCTTGCTGCATGCAAGATAGAATTACCAGCACAAGGTTTGCTGAACGTTTTAGTAATAATAACAGAGTCATGTACCCCATATAAATCAAGATCCAAAAAAGAAATTTTGTTATGATGAAATTTATGAGTAAAATGTATGTTGAATGAATTAGAATTGATATAATCAATAAATCCGGATATGGCAGGTACATCACCACTCCAAATGATGAGTAAATCATCAATATATCTACCATACCAAGCAATCGAGTCAATAAATGGATTAGTAGCTGAAAAAATAAAAAAATCTTCCCAATATGACATAACAAGATTAGCTAGGGATGGCGCAAATTTCGCACCCATCGCCACGCCAGATTTTTGTAAAAAAAATTTATTGTCAAATGAGAAAAAATTGTGGGTTAATAAAAATTGAATAACTTGTAAAATATAATTAATGAGATCCTGGGAATATTTACTGAATTTCGTCAAGACAAACTGCAGCGCTGTCATGGCAACATTGTAAGGTATACAGGTATATAAAGAAGTCACATCACAACATAACCAAGTATATTCTTTAGACCAGATTTTCTTGGAAAACATTCTCAACACTTCTTTAGAATCTTTAATATAACCAGGAGTGATTTGTACTAGTGGTTGAAGTAGTGAGTCAACCCATTCACCCAGATGTTCATTTAAAGATCCAATCCCTGAGACAATAGGTCTCATGGGGGGGATTTTCATATCCTTGTGAATTTTTGGGAGACCATGCATGATAGGGATAATAGGATGAGACACTGTGAGATAATCAGTTTGTTTTTTGGTTAGAATGCCAAGGCTGAAACCCTCATTGATAATTTGGATAATCTCACTTTTAAATTTATCAGTGGGATTTGTATGGAGTTTTTCATATACATCACTGTCAGACAAGAGAGACATAATTTGAGAATGATAATCCTCTTTATTCAGGATAACTACCATGCCACCCTTGTCCGACATTTTAATTATTATATCTGACATACTTTTGATCTCATCTAATGCAGTTTTCTGGGCTTTTGTTAAATTGGAATGATTTCTGCTGCTGCCCATTTTAACCCTATCATGAAGGATTTTTAAATCCCTCTCTATCACCTCCTGGTATTTAGTCATGCAATCAGGCCTGGATTGAATGGGATAAAAAGAGGGATTTTTTGTTTTAAACACAGGTGCATGAATGGTATCAGATTCATTATCATAGGAATGAGTAGTCTCTAGCCTAGAAAAGGATATCATGGACCGGAAAAAACGAAAATTTTCTCGTGATCTAAGAGACTATTCAACCAAGAAAGTCTATGACTGGGGCCATTGGGAGCGGGGTCATAGAACTCCTAAATCTATTTTAAAACGCAACCATGCTCTCAACGAACCGGTATCTAAACCACATGTCTGTTTTACATCCTCTGAGTTGGATTCATCTGACAATAATCTGAGTGTTTCCTCTAATGACAGTGTTCACACCACAAAGTTTTTTCGTCATTCAAAAACGTAAAAGGCGGGGTGGCAGAAAACACCGACAAAGATCATGTCATGATTACACGCCGCAGGAAGAATTATCGCAAATAAGAAACCATGATAATGTCTTGAATTTATCTGCACGAGACTTTACCAAAACGCAATTAGATGTTTTGTCCTTAGGTCTGAATTTTGTGCCCGATCAGAATTTCAATCTTTTTTCTACTATTTTGGACGTCAATAAGTTTATGCGAGACCTTACCATCAAAAAGCATTTTTTAAATCATTCTGATGAGACCCCTTTGCAGGAGTCGCTGACATATAATAATGAATTTACTGACTTGTCTTTCAGAGAACAGGTATCTCTCAACACTTTGTTTAGTTTGTCTACTCATTCCTATGATAATGAATCTGATACCATTCATGCACCTGTGTTTAAAACAAAAAATCCCTCTTTTTATCCCATTCAATCCAGGCCTGATTGCATGACGAAAGGGTATGCCACACTAAACAACATCGCTAACGGGATCGCTAAAAAACGTCACTATTTAGCGATCCCGTTAGCGATGTTGTTGTGTGCGGCATCTGCCAGCGATGAGCTTCCTGCTGTGATCTCGCTCGTCGCTGGAATCGTTCCGGACCCTATTTTCGTCGCTGGCGCCCCGCTGGTAAGTATCTAATCGCTGAGTGTGGCACCTTTTTTAGCGATTTAGCGGTACTTTTGTACCGCTAAAGTCGTTAAGGAGATCGCTAACCGCGATAGCGTCCTAACGACATCGCTAAAATAGGTAGCTACTAGCGATATAGAAACAATCCCGCTAGCGATCTCATTAGTATGCAACGCTAACGAGATCGCTAGCGGGATTGTGTAGTGTGGCAGTACCTTTAATACCAGGAGGTGATAGAGAGGGATTTAAAAATCCTTCATGATAGGGTTAAAATGGGCAGCAGCAGAAATCATTCCAATTTAACAAAAGCCCAGAAAACTGCATTAGATGAGATCAAAAGTATGTCAGATATAATAATTAAAATGTCGGACAAGGGTGGCATGGTAGTTATCCTGAATAAAGAGGATTATCATTCTCAAATTATGTCTCTCTTGTCTGACAGTGATGTATATGAAAAACTCCATACAAATCCCACTGATAAATTTAAAAGTGAGATTATCCAAATTATCAATGAGGGTTTCAGCCTTGGCATTCTAACCAAAAAACAAACTGATTATCTCACAGTGTCTCATCCTATTATCCCTATCATGCATGGTCTCCCAAAAATTCACAAGGATATGAAAATTCCCCCCATGAGACCTATTGTCTCAGGGATTGGATCTTTAAATGAACATCTGGGTGAATGGGTTGACTCACTACTTCAACCACTAGTACAAATCACTCCTGGTTATATTAAAGATTCTAAAGAAGTGCTGAGAATGTTTTCCAAGAAAATCTGGTCTAAAGAATATACTTGGTTATGTTGTGATATGACTTCTTTATATACCTGTATACCTTACAATGTTGCCATGACAGCGCTGCAGTTTGTCTTAACGAAATTCAGTAATTATTCCCAGGATCTCATTAATTATATTTTACAAGTTATTCAATTTTTATTAACCCACAATTTTTTCTCATTTGACAATAAAATTTTTTTACAAAAATCTGTCGTGGCGATGGGTGCGAAATTTGCGCCATCCCTAGCTAATCTTGTTATGTCATATTGGGAATATTTTTTTATTTTTTCAGCTACTAATCCATTTATTGACTCGATTGCTTGGTATGGTAGATATATTGATGATTTACTCATCATTTGGAGTGGTGATGTACCTGCCATATCCGGATTTATTGATTATATCAATTCTAATTCATTCAACATACATTTTACTCATAAATTTCATCATAACAAAATTTCTTTTTTGGATCTTGATTTATATGGGGTACATGACTCTGTTATTATTACTAAAACGTTCAGCAAACCTTGTGCTGGTAATTCTATCTTGCATGCAGCAAGCAGTCACCCCAAACATACTATTAAATCGATTCCTTTGGGTGAATATACCAGAATTTTGAGAAACTGCAGCGATCCTACAGCTTTGGAAACGGAATTTAATTGTGTGGATACAAAATTAAAAAACAGAAATTATCCTAAATGGTCATTAAAAAGAGCACGAACAATTGTAAGTAATAAAAACAGAGAGGATCTCATTAGTGGAGGGCGACAACAAAAAAATGATCTTGCAGTGAAACCATATTTTTGTGCTCAATATAGTCCTCAATTTGGGGACATCAAAAAAATCATTTTGAGATCGCTGCCTATTTTATATGAAGATCCCTCTCTTGCTGACATTCTTTCATCAGGTATTAATGTTGTTTCAAGGAAAGCGCCATCTATTGGTAACAAAGTTTCTCCAAGCATGTTCAGTAATAATTTCTCTTCTCATAAAACATCGTGGTTAGAACATAAAGGTTTTTATAAATGTGGCCACAATAGATGTGCACTTTGCAAATATGTTTGTGTAACGAAAACCTTTGAAAATAATGACAGCACTGCGATTTATACCATTAACAAATATATCAATTGTAATTCATGCTATGTGGTATATAAAATTATGTGCACTACTTGCAATTTATCTTATATAGGCTGCACTACTAGGAAACTAAAAATCAGGATCGCTGAACATTTGCAGGATATAAAGAATGTTTCTTCGAATCGCAATATTTCTGCTGCTGCTAAACATTTTATTTTTCAGCATGCTCGCAATGTTTCTTCCTTCCAAGTCACAGGTATTGAAAGTGTTAGCCTGTCTGCCCGAGGTGGAGATGCACGTCAGCGACTCCTCACACGTGAAGCTTTCTGGATCTTTAATCTACATACCAGACATCCATTTGGTCTCAACAAAAGAAACGAATTGATGTTCCATTATTAATTTTATTTCTTTGCATTGATTTTATTTGTGCAAATATTGTTTTTGTTTCTTTATTCGTTATGTGCAAATTGTTAAAGGACTTGTCAAAAATCACATGACATTTTTTCTGATCGTGATTGGTCTTCCTTTGTCTTAAATATGTGCCTTTGTCTGAATATGTCAGCTGTGATAAAGATCCCTGTGATCGAAACGCGTAGCCTTGTCCTGAGCTTGTCCAGGAGCATGTCATTATTCATGTTTTTATGAATCAATAAAGATGAAGATTTTATTGAAGCTGGATCCCTTTTTCCTTCATGTTCAGTAAATATGGTTAATTTAGATTCAATAAAGGTCTGTGTGATTATTTCAAATAAAGGACTTTATTCTGGCTGTGTGTTTATTTATCATATAACTATGGGATTAGTAATGGATAGGTGTTTTATAGATGCCTCTCCATTACTAACCTGTGGGCTTGATGTCATCTGACAGTACAAAGGTGACATCAACCTCACAAATATGAACCTCATTTGCCACTGCTACAGGGCAAGTGGAAAGAGCGAGGCCCCTTCCCAGGCTATTAATATCAGCCTGCAGCTGTCTGTCTAGCCTTTGCTTGTTTGATTTTATAGGGGGACCCCATGTCAATTTTTTTTCTGGGGTTCTCCTGTAAACTAGCCAGCAAAGGCTAAGCAAACATCTGTGAGCTGATATTATTAGCCTGGGAACCTTTATGGCTATTGGCTCCTTCGCAGAAATATAACATCAGCCCTCAGCTTTCCCTCTGCTGGTTATGAAAATTATGCGGCAGCACACGCATTTTTTTTTTTAAATAAACATATTATGTTTCACGCAGATTTCTGACAATTGCTGTTTTATTACAGCATATGTAGGTTAATTATGTCAATGCTCCTACATAGGCTGGTGTGTGTGTTTCTTTATTTAACTCTTTATGTACCATTCTATTAATGAGGGTATCTGGCTGACACCTGTTCATTACTAAACCTCAGGCTTGGTATTATATATTCATTTATATTTGTTTTATGTTTGTAAACATAAATTTGAACATAGTATGTAATGATATTATGGTCTTCAGTGGAGAATGAAAAAGAAGAGGTTGAACAAAGAAACTATATCACAATTATTTTTTTCTTTTTTGAATAATATATCTTTAGCTCTGTGGGCCTATAATGGTTATGGTTATATTTCAGAAAGGCAGATTTTAAGGAACTCAGAAAGAGAATTGGAGGGATCCATTGGCTGGATATCCTTAAGGAAAAAAATGTCCAGGAAGGATGGGAAATCTTGAAAAATTATATTCTCAATGCACAATCATTAACAATTCTGAAAAGAGGGAAGAATAGGAAGCATTTAAGGAAACCAGGATGGATGAACACAGAACTTAAACACATGCTAAAAAGGAAGAAAGAAATGTTTATCAAATTGAAAGAGGGAGGCATATCTAAAGAAGAATGTAATGCCGTCTGCAGAACCTGCAGGGCACGAATCAGATTATCTAAAGCTGACAATGAATTGAGGCTTACAAGAAACGTAAAAAAGGATTTTGGGAATATATATAAAGTAAAAGAAAAGTCAAAGATGCTATAGATTTTTAAAGGATGATAATAATGAAATGGTAAGAAAGGATGTTGAGAAGGCCGAACTTTTAAATTCCTATTTTGCATCTGTTTTCTCTCAGAAAGGAAATGTAACATCAACTGATCTTCACTGTCCTATTAAAGGAATAGAAGAATCCAGATATCTATAAACAGAAAGATAGTGAGGAAACACTTAGCTAACATAAATGAATTAAAGTCTCCAGATGAATTACACCCCAGAGTACTGAAGGAGATAGCAGAAGAAATTTTTGAACCACTGTCCATAATCTTTGAAAACTCTTGGAGAACAGGAGAAGTCCCAGAAGACTGAAGAAGAGCAAATGTTGTCCCTTTCTTCAAAAAGGGGAAGAAGGTGGACCTGGTGGACCCAGGGAACTATAGGCCGATGAGTTTGACTTCTACCAGGAAAGATCTTTGAACAAATTATTAAACAACATGTATGTAAGTACCTGGATAAAAATGGAGTGATTAAACAGAGTCAGCATGGGTTTGTAACAAATAAGTCATGTCAGACTAACTTAATTTCCTTCTATGACAGAATCACTGACTGGGTGGATCAGGAAAATGCTGTAGATATAGTATATCTTGACTTCAGCAAGGCATTTGAAAAAGTATCTCACACAATCCTTATTGAAAAAATGGCTAAGTATGGTATGGACAAGGCAACTGTTAGATGGATTCATAACTGGCTCAGTGATTGGACCCTAAGAGTGGTCGTAAATGGCTGCACATCCAGTTGGAAGAATGTCTCAAGTGGGGTACCACAGGTCTCTGTCCTGGGCCCTGTATTGTTCAACATCTTTAACCTTTAACAATGATTTAGATGAAGGAATTGAGTGTAAACTGATTAAATTCGCTGATGACACAAAGCTAGGAGGGGTAGCTAATACTAGAGAAGAATATAAATAAACTGGAGCAGTAGGCAGCAACTAACGGAATGGTTTTTAACATGGAAAAATGCAAAGTACTACATCTGGGCAATAAAAATGAAAAAGCATGTACAGAATGGGAGAATATGGCTAAGCAACAACACACGTAAAAAAAACTTTGTTATACTAATAGATCATAAACTGAACATGAGTCAACAGTGTGATGCAGCAGCAAAAAAGGTAAATACAATTCTGGGATGTATTAACAGAAGCATACAGTTATTATTGACCTCTACTCCTCTTTGGTCAGACCTCATCTGGAATACTGTGTCCAGTTTTGGGCACCACATTTTAAAAAAGACATCAACAAACTGGAGCAAGTTCAGAGAAGAGCGACCAAAATGGTGACCGGTCTGCAAACCATGTCCTATGAGGAACGGTTACAGGAATTTGGAATATTCAGCTTGCAAAAAAGAAGACTGAGAGGAGACTTAATAGCTGTCTATAAATATCTCAAGGGCTGTCACAATGTAGAAGGATCATCTTTATTCTCATTTGCACAAGGAAAGACAAGAAGCAATGGAATGAAGAAAAAACTTTTGACAGTGAGGGTGATCCATGAGTGGAACAGGCTGCCACAAGAGGTGGTGAGTTCTCCTTCAATGGAATTCTTCAAACAGAGGCTGGACAGACATCTGTCTGGGATGATTTAGTGAATCCTGCTTTGAGTAGCGGCTTGGACCAGATGACTCAGAAGGTCCCTTCCAACTCTACCATTCTATGATTTTATGACAAAAACGCATGCAAAATCTGCATGAAAAACCGCAAGAGATGCAGAAACCGGGCAGAAATTTCTGCAAGCAAAGCCGCAATGTGCGCACATAGCCTTTTTGTCCTGTGATTGAGGTCTTGTCCATGATTGTGATGCCGCCAAATGGTCTGAGGAACACTTTCCTTAGTTGGTATAGAAAGACATAAATCCATGTGACACATTCATTCCTGCATTGTGTGTGTCAAAGGTTGTCATAAGTTTCTACTTCCAGACTCTTCTGTCTCTGAGACTTGAAGTTGCCTTTTAATACAATTAATTTCATGGTGCTGTGATCAGGGATATGGATCACCCGCAAGGGCAATGGGATACTCGGTACCGGGCCGGTGTATTGAAGGGATGTGTCACAGCGGCAGTGACCCGGTCCGTGGCCCTGGGCATCCAATGAAAGGGGAATATTTACAGGGGATGTTTAGAGTTTGTAGTAAGGTATTCGTGACGCCACTTGTGGTATCTGGTCAGAGATGACCAGCGCTGCAGTGCACATCCTCTGAGACCGATGGTGTGATGCAGCAGAGTGGGAATAGCTTCCCACAAGTGAAGCTGGTGGTCTCAGGGCAGGTAGATGTTGTACTATTAGAGTAATGGTACTGAGAGATGTAGCTGAGTGTAGTAGGTGACGCAGGAAGAAACTGAGAAACAATCAGCGAGTTGCAGTCTCCAAAGCTTTACTTACAGTTTTGCAGGCAATATATCCAGGGCATTGAGTACAGATAGTGCTGGAGTAGGTCAGCCTGAAAGCAACTTGGAATCCCCTTATTTTAGGTGGGATGTGAGGTCTCGTTTCTAGCGCTGTTCTCTGAGGCACTGGCTGCTATAAGCTCCTTCCAAGTTCCTCTCTCTCTCTGTCTCTTGTTTAAGTAGAACTTCACTCTCATACCAGGCAGCTGTAACCTGTTTCAGGAATCACTCTTTATGGAGTCTCCGGCTCACATGTGCTGCTGCTTTATAGAAGAGTCTTAATTGGGACAGAGGACCTGCCGTCCTCTGCCCTCCGGATTTTGCTGCTGGGACTTTACTTCACTCTCTCAGCCTTGGACTCTTCTTTGCTTTCAGGCATGACATAACTCTCCCCTGGAGGGAGGCAAGGTCACTGTGGCAACCAAACTCCTGGGGTGCCACAGATACAAAATTGTTTGGCCACAAGTAGATCTGTACTTTTTTCTCTTATTGTGTGGCGGTGAGAATTCATCCTTGTTCTAAGTTTTTGGCCTGTCTCCCCTATATACAGACCCCCAGTTGGACATTTGGTACATATAATTAGGTACACCACATTAGATATGATGCAGCTAAAAGTACCTGGGATCTTGTAGTCCTGATTTGAGTTGGGGATCTTTATTTTGTCCATGGTCATTATAAATGGACAGGTTTTACATTTTTTCTGGTTGCAGCGAGAGGTTCCTACCGCTGATGGAGAGGACAGGGAACTTCTGACAATGATGCTTCTTAGATTTGGGGCTGCCTAAAACACAGAAGTGGGGGATCTAGAAATATCGATTGTAATCGGGCATCTTTTTTGTAGTAAAGGTTGTAATTTCCATGCAGCTCCCCTTAGCACCTCCAGATTTGGATTGTAGGTGACTACTAGAGGCACCCAGAAAAAATGTAAAACCGGTCCATTTATAATGACCACGGACAATATAAACATACTTAACATACATAAGGACTACAAGATCCCAAGTACTTTTAGCTGCATCACATCTAATGTGGTGTACTTACCATATTTTTCGGACCATAAGAAGCACCAAGGTTTTAGAGGAGGAAATTAGGTAAAAAAAATTGAAGCAAAAAATGTGGTCAATTCTGTACTTAACATCCTCTGTCCTGATACACATGCCCCCTCATCCCTATCCTGATATGAATGGCCCCGTCATCCCTACCCTGGTATGCATGGCCCCCCTCATCCCTACCCTGGAATGCATGGCTCCCTCATCCCTATCCTGGTATGCATGGCTCCATCATCCCTATCCTGGTGTGCATGGCCCCCTTATCCTGGTGTGCATGGCCCTCATCCCCATCCTGGTATGCATGCCTCCTCACCCCTAGCCTGATATGCATGCCCCCTTAACCCTATCCTGGTAGGAATGGTCCCCCTCATTCCTATCCTGGCAGAAATGGTCCCCCTCATCACTATCCTGGCAGGAAGGATCACCCTCATTCCTATCCTGGTATGCAGGGCTCCCATCTCGTTCTAGTATGCATGGCCCCATCCCTATCCTGGTATGCAGGGTCCCCATCTCATCCTAGTATGCATGGCCCCATCCCTATCCTGGTATGCAGGTCCCCATCCTTAACCTGGTATGATTGGCCCCCATCTCGGTCCTCGTATGCATGGTCCCATTCTTATCCTGGTATGATTGGACCCATCCCCATCCTGGTATGCTTGGCCCCATCAGAAAACATTTAAAAAAACAAATTATTACATTTACCTTCCCAGCACTTCCTCACAGCGTCCTGTTCTGATGCCAGCAACTGCTTTATGCTTGTAAGCAGTGCATGGCAGGGACGTCATTTGTTGCTTGGAAACCTGTGTTCGGGACCTTGTGACCGTACGGGTCCCGAACATTACAGTTTGGGTTTGACCATCCCTACTCTCAAATTTTAATAATTTTCTATCTACTGGCTAGTACGGTACAAAGGTATATATTTTTTCTGTATCATAATAAATCATTGAGCTATATGTATCTACTGTATATATCATACATCCTATACAAAGACATTAGCTGAATTAACTATAAAAGTGTGATGAATACAGTAATAAATATATGTACAAGTCTCTCCAGCTTCAAAAATAATCATGAAAGATCCTTTTTTTTATGGCCAGGGGAAAATATTGTCCTATTTTTATGGACTGTCCAGGAATTTATGGAAAGTTAACAACCCTGCACACAGCCTAGTTAGTGACACATCACTGGAATTAGGCTCTCTGCCCTTACATCATGCTGCTCTCAGATTACATAACAAAACCCTGAGAATTCTTGCCAGGTAAGTATTCTTCCCTCATTGATATTCAGTAGATCCCTTATTTTTATGATCCCTTTCTGTTTCCATTGTTCAAAAAGTTTGTTTTGTTTACCCTGAAGAAAACCGGGATCTTCGCATAGAGGGACTAATTTTGATAATCGGAATGGCGGTTAATATAGTTCTGTTAGAGCTTTCCCTGCGCCTATGGTATCTATCAGAAAAACACTATGTTTGACATGAGATGGCAATATCCCGAATCTTAAATGTAACAGCATCTGCAGGTTATTTGGGGCCGCTAATTCCCTCTCCAACATAGGGTTTGAGAAACTACTGGTTCCATGAATCCAGTCTCTAATGTGTCTCGTTAGATTTAAGTTCTTATCAAAGGTAATGAGATTCCTCCCTCTATTTTAGACCAGGGCATTTTTTTGTATGAACTTCTTGGTCTTTTCCTTTGCCACAAGAAGCGTGTAAATGTTGACTGTAGCCTCTGTACAGCTAAATGTTTCAGTAGTATAGGTATTGTTTGTATGGGATATACAATGCGAGAGAAGCAAATCATGTCTAATAAATGTGCCCTCTCAAACAGTGATAACTGGAGTTCTCTCCATTTTTCTAATACTCTTATTATTTTGTCTGAGATGCGGGAAATTTTGTTTGCATAGTGATCCTGAGTCCTTTCCAATTTTAATACCCAGGTATGTCAGGGACTTATTAGTACTCCTAATTTTGCGATTAAGACTGTATCCCAAATCTCCCAAAAATAATAATTGGCACCTATTCATGTTTATCTTGTACCCTGAAAAGGATCCAAAATATGTAAATCACCTGATTTAAATCTTGTTTTGGATTAGCAAGAAAAAGCAACATGTCATCAGCAAAGCACGTTCATTTAACCTCCTTACTTCCTATTTGGATACCTTTAAATACTTCAGAGGTACCAAGGTGTAGAGCCAGGGGTTCAATGGCCAGGTCAAACAATAGGGGTGAAAGGGGGCAACCCTGCCTAGTACCTTTTTCCAAAAACAATGTTTGGGACATAAATCCTGGTGTGTATATTCTGGCTTGTGGGTTCTTATATAGGGGCTGTTAGATAAATTCTAAATACCTATGTTATGCCAAACTTGTCTAGAACTTCCTCCAACCATTTCCAATTCACATTATCGGCATCTAAGGCAAGCAATGCTGGGTTCACTACTGCCATTTTCCTCAATTTTATCCCATCTTGAACTGCTAAAACTGTACGGATGCTTGTGCCCGCCGCTCTGTTTTTACCAAATCCAACTTTTCACACATATGTTAAAAATTTTAAGAAGCATACAAGAACTGAAAGTTTTTGAAACCTTAATTAAGCATTGTATTCTCTACAAAAAAGCAGTGCTTCTAGGATTCAAAGAGAACCTGTCAGGTATGGTAACCACCACTGCTACATAAGGCAATTCTTACAGACAACAAAGTGCTTGATGTCCTACCAAATGATTCCATTTTCTAAAAATTAATTTTGATGCTCCTCAAGTAATATGATAATTAGCAAAACTAATCCAGACTGGCATTGCTTCCTTCAGAATAGTCCAGACTCATGCCATCTTTGGACTGTCATAAATCATTTGTGCTTCTTCCTTGTGTGTGCGAGATAAAGCAGTGTGTACTCTACCCGGTTTCATCGGCACTATGTGTATGCTCATCGAGAGGACATTAATCATGTCACTTGCGCATGATTACATGATTTGAGGTTGGATTAGTCTGAGGGAAGTGACACCGTGCTGGACTACGGTAGTTTTGCTAAATAGCATATAAAAAGCAGAGCGTAAAAAAAGTGATTTTTAGAAGATGGAAATTTTTCGGTAGGACGTCATGCACTTTGATCTAATAAAAGAGTAGGCTTACATAGTGGCTTTGGAAGACGCAAGGGACCTTATAGGTTCCCTTTAATAGCTCCATGATATGGAATGGAAGAAAGTATGGGTTGCTCATGCAATGTGTATGGGAAGCAAACCTTTATGAGCCTCTATATAAAATCCCAGGCACAAAAATGCACTATATTATTGTCCAATAGTAGAATATGAGGATTGCACTACACACAAGCCTGCATAAGCCATACGTAATTATTCTTTAATCATAGAGCATACAAAACTTTTATTGTACAAACGTATTGAGATAAGATATCTGAACCCATTATAAAAGCAAAATCATAGGTTGTCAGGATTTGTGGATGTTGTCTTGATTCATGTAGTTTTTGTCCTTGGAAATGTGTTTTATAATATGAGCGTGATTTATAATCCTGTGAGCAATCTTTTTTAACAGGTGAAGCCTGAATGGTGAAGGTCACGGAGAACACAAAACTGAATGTGTGTAATTTGTCTTACTTGAAAATAGAATCTGCAATTCAGATACACACAGCCCCATTTATGTGTGAGGCTTCAGACGTTACCACCGGCCTCAGATCACTGACATAGCTGCTTCTCAGCGGGATCAGACAAAGCTAATGATAGACCCAAAGTATATGTATCGTAATTAAACCTTGTGACAACGACAGAGTAAATTATAAAGGGCAGGAGGCTGCTTGTACTCTGTGTATAAATTAAAATGATCGCTCTTTGTGTTGTGGTTCTGTGATTGCAGAGTAAACCCAGCATTGAAATAAAGGATAACAGCAGAATGTAATTTTACAAATAAAAGAGATTACATTTGGCTTCTGAATGAGAAATGGCAAAGCAAAATACAAACACTTGGCAATTTTTCTGTATAACAGCGGCAATCAATGGTGGAAAACCTTGGATACTTTTCAAACTAATACTCAACATTGACACCAAAAGCAGCTATCTGACTCTCCAGCTTGTTGATTAGTCAACACAGGTCATTGCTCATGGTTTTCGACCTAAAATATGTATTCTGAGCAAAATTTTAAAAAAATTGGTCCTTCAGCTAACATGTTATGGAAGATGCTCAAAACTCCATGTGACCAGTTCCTTGTTCCTTCCTAGAATTGTGGCCAAAAGTTTTGAGACTGACACAAATTTTGTTTTTCACAAACTTGCTTCTCCAGTGTTTTAGATCTTTTTTTGTCAAATATTTCTATGGTTACTGAAGTACAAGTTGACAAATCAAGTTTAGACAAAGGATCAATATTTAGACCTCATTCAGATATCAGGGTTTCTTCACGTATGCAAAAATATGGTACGTGTGTCATCATTGCATGTTAAGTGTGTCATCGGTATTTTTCACATATGGATAAATAAATTACAAAGCTTATCCTATCCTTTGCAATACAAATGATGCAATGATGCCATCTGTGTATTTTTTGTGTTTTTCTCAGAGCCATAGACTTGTATTGGTATTTTTCATCTGTGCAGATGTAAAACAAAAGTTGATAGCCCCATAGACTATAATGTATACATGGTGTATCCATGAAAAATGCAGATAAAACATGTACGTGCAACACAGACATCTGAATGAGGCAGGCCTTACAGTGTTGATCCGGATTTTTTTTAAGACTTCTGCCCTTCGCCCTGGCACCTGGATATCAGCTTCTGAACCGAATCCTGACTGATGACCACCCATTCTTGTCTAATCAGTGCCTGGAGTTTGTCACAATTTATGTTTTGTTTGTCCACCCCACGATGAAGATTGACCATGGGCTGTTAATAGGATTGAGAATTGGTGATTTTCCCATCCATAGACCCAAAATTGCAATGCTTTGCTCCTCAAGCCACTTAGTTATCATGTTTGCCTTGTGACATGGTCTCCATCATGCTGGAATAATAATAATAATAATAATAATAATAATCTTTTATTTTTGTATAGCGCTAACATATTCAGCAGCGCTTTACAGTTTGCACACATTATCGTCGCTGTCCCCGATGGGGCTCACAATCTAGATTCCCTATCTGTATGTTTTTGGAATAAGCCTTGTTCATCACTAAATTGCTCTTGGATGGTTAGGAGAATATACTCTTGGAGGACTTTTAGAACTCGTTTTTTATTAATGGCAGCATTCTTAGGCAAAATTGAGAGTGATCTTCCTCAATGGATAAAAAGCCTCCACACATGAATGGTCTCCGGATTCTTTACTGTTGACATGACACTAGACTTATGGTAGGGCTCACATTTGTTTCTACTGACAGTCGTTCTTCTTTCCAGATGCCCCAAACAGTTTGAAGCAGTCTGTGCAGTCCAATGCCTCTACTGGCATCTTTCTTGATGTCCTTGACATCAGGCCAACCTCAAAATGTCTTCACCTCAATGTGCGTGCAAATGCACTGACATCTGCCTGCTGCCATACCTGAGCATGCTCTGCACTAGTGTTTAACCAATCTCATAAACAAATCCTTTTCAGGAGAAGGCTCATGCAGTTGCTGGGTTTTCGTTGGTGCACTAAAGCCTTCTTCTTCACAGCAATTGAACCTCTCTCTTTGAAGTTCTTGATGATCCATTAAATTGTTATTTAAGGGCAATCTTATAATCAGCAATGTCCTTCCCTGTAAAACCCTTTTGATGCAATGCATTGGTGACTGCACATGTTTTTTTGAAGATAACTATGGGTAACAGAAGAAGACAAAGATTTCATGCACCAGCACCCTTTTAAATCAGTCTCCTCTTATAAGTCAATCAGCATAACAAAGTGATGTCAGCTGCCTTGTCCTCATGAACGCAGTAGCGGGTCTCTATGCAGGAATTGTATATGAGATCCTCCTAATGCATAGCTCATCATAAGATGATTCATTATTTCTATCCACCCTCCAGTAATTGTGATCTATAAAGTTTATTAGCTTATGTCCTTACAATCGATTGATAATCAGAAACTGCTTTAAAAATTACAGTAGGCCCCTTGACCTTTTGAGGCAGCGGCACTGGTTGCACCAATGGTATGTCTCCACCTGCTTAAGATATACCCCTGTGAGATTCCATTTGTTGACTCCCATGCTCACACATATAGGATACTTTCATACAGAATATAAATAACCGTATTGTACAATGTCTACTAATAAAAGCCATTCAAGTTGATGCTGATATAACAGTTCCGTGCATTAGACAGACAATTCTGTTTTGCAGATATCCAAATAACAATAGTATGCACTTATGCCACTACCGTATAATGCAGACATAAAACAAGTGAATAAAAAGGTATATAATTAAAAATATTTTCCACTTTTAGGAAAGTGGACCCCAAATGCTGCAAAATATCTAAAATAACAAAAGGAATAGATACTCACCCTCCCATCCCCGAAGTAAATTGCACAAGCATCTGAAGTTACTGGCTACAGTAGTGATGTGCGCTGTCGACTTCATGTCACCACTGCAGCCCAGACTCCGAGACTCGCGCAGCAGTAGGGTGCTGCTGCTGGACCTGGGGAGTGGAAAGTGGAAAACCCCTTTAAATACTACAATAGAGGGCTCAAGTAATACCAGTGATGACCAAAGGACTGTTCCATACACAATGTAATCTAATACTGCTATTGAATGTTTTAATATTTGTCGCGGTTTCAAGCTTCAGAGCCGAGACATCTATGGTGTCCCCTATAACTGCAAAAAGCACATACCCTATAAAGGCAAATCCCGTTCATAGTTTTATTGATGCTCTGGCATCTATCTTAGACGACATTTGGTTAATATTTGGTCATTATTTCCAGCCAGAAGCAGCAGTAAATATAAGCATGGCAAAGAGCAGCTTGCATTCTGAATTTCTGATTTATGGATTTAGCTGAGGATGAAACACTACAGCAATAATTTACAAACTAAAAAAACTGCAGAATTGCAACAAAAATGCACTTTGGAAAATGATGAACCTACATCTGCAGAACTGAGGTGGCAGAGTTATTTTAATGAGATATAAGGTGCTTTTATAGGAATATTCCAAGATTTGTGGAAAAGTCAGGAGAGTAACTACAGGGGATTCAAAGGTCCTGTGGCCGTGATATAAATGGCAAATGATGAGTGGTGGGGACCCGTTTCCTTATTTTATGCTGGGACCCAGGAGCTTGAGGCTAATCTAGTGAAACAAGAACTGCAGGATGAAATAAATTATTAGCAAATAATATCTCAGATTCTTCTATTTAAAATCTAGACATGGTTTTCACCCTTTGTCATTTTCTCTGCGCCTGCAGTCTACAAATGTATGTGTGTTTTGTATATACGGTATATATACAGTACAGACCAAAAGTTTGGACACACCTTCTCATTTAAAGATTTTTCTGTATTTTCATGACTATGAAAATTGTACATTCACACTGAAGGCATCAAAACTGTGAATTAACACATGTGGAATTATAGACTTAACAAATAAGTGTGTAACAACTGAAATTATGTCTTATATTCTAGGTTCTTCAAAGTAGCCACCTTTTGCTTTGATGACTGCTTTGCACACTCTTGACATTCTCTTAAGGAGCTTCAAGAGGTAGTCACCGGAAATGGTTTTCACTTCACAGGTGTGTCCTGTCAGGTTTAATAAGTGTGATTTCTTGCCTTATAAATGGGGTTGGGACCATCAGTTGTGTTGTGCAGAAGTCTGATGGATACACAGCTGAATAGACTGTTAGAATTTGTATTAAGGCAAGAAAAAAGAAGCTAAGTAAAGAAAAACGAGTGGCCATCATTACTGTAAGAAATGAAGGTCAGTCAGTCCGAAAAATTGGGAAAACTTTGAAAGTGTCCCCAAGTGCAGTTGCAAAAAGCATCAAGCGCTACAAAGAAACTGTCTCACATGAGGACCAACCCAGGAAAGGAAGACCAAGAGTCACCTCTGCTTCTGAGGATAAGTTTATCCGAGTCACCAGCCTCAGAAATCGCAGGTTTACAGCAGCTCAGATTAGAGACCAGGTCAATGCCACACAGAGTTCTAGCAGCAGACACATCTCTACAACAACTGTTAAGAGGAGACTTTGTGCAGCAGGCCTTCATGGTAAAATAGCTGCTAGGAAACCACTGCTAAGGACAGACAACAAGCAAAAGAGACTTTTTTGGGCTAAAGAACACAAGGAATGAGATCTTTGGTTCCAACCATCGTGTCTTTGTGCATCGCAGAAAAGGTGAATGGATGGACTCTACATGCCTGGTTCCCACCGTGAAGCATGGAGGAGGAGGTGTGATGATGTGGTGGTGCTTTGCTGGTGACACTGTTGGGGATTTATTCAAAATTGAAGGCATACTGAACCAGCATGACTACAACAGCATCTTGCAGCGGCATGCTATTCCATCCAGTTTGCGTTTAATTGGACCATCATCTATTTTTCAACAGGACAATAGCCCCAAACACACCTCCAGGCAGTGTAAGGGCTATTTGACCAAGAAGGAGAGTGAAGGGGTGCTACGCCAGATGACCTGGCCTCCACAGTCACCAGACTTGAACCCAATCGAGATGGTTTGGGGTGAGCTGGACCGCAGAGTGAAGGCAAAAGGGCCAACAAGTGCTAAGCATCTCTGGAAACAAGATTGTTGGAAGACCATTTCTGGTGACTACCTCTTGAAGCTCATCAAGAGAATGGCAAGAGTGTGCAAAGCAGTCATCAAAGCAAAAGGTGGCTACTTTGAAGAACCTAGAATATAAGATATTTTCAGTTGTTTCACACTTTTTTGTTAAGTATATAATTCCACATGTGTTAATTCATAGTTTTGATGCCTTCAGTGTGAATGTACAATTTTCATAGTCATGAAAATACAGAAACATCTTTAAATGAGAAGGTGTGTCCAAACTTTTGGTCTGTACTGTACGTCCAAATATAGAGGAGTTGAATCTATGGGTGCATTCACATTGCATTTTGTCACCCATCCGTTTGTCCCATCGGGGCTTACGTCCGGACCCCTTGCATAAAGCGATTTGGACGTATGCGTCGATGGGACTATAGACTGTGATGGTGCCGACAGAGTGATCGTGTGCTCTGTCGTGCATCATCTGCGGGTGTATACGCCTACTGGAGGCGGACAATTAGACATAGTAGACTGTGTCTGGTTGTCCGTCTTTAGTAGGCATACATTCCCGGAAACGATGCATGACAGAGCTCATGTTCATTCTGTCTATGGCTCCATCAGCGCATATGCCCGAATCCCATTTTGTGGAGTGGTCCTGACGTAAGCCCCAACGGGACCAATGAAGGGGTGACAAAACGCAGTGTGAAAGCACCCTAACACATATATTTATGTTTACTGGTGAAACATGAGGTTACGTTTCCATAACTCATATCAATTTCAATAGGGAAGTGGTTGTGTTGTTAGCTCATAATGAAAATCAGAGCAAGATTCTACTTTTTCTGAGAACTCAAGAGCGTCCCAGCTTGACAGGTATTCAGAATAAATATCTGAAAGCTTATAGTTATAAATTGGTGTAAAATACATGTTATGTACTTCTTTGACCTCTTTTGCACCAGTTCAATATGATTTACAACCTAATACTGATAAAATCTTATGTTCCTGCAAAGTATGTACCAATAGCTCCCAATCTACCAAGTAGTAGAAAAAAGTGTACTATTTTGATATTCTTTTGTGTCACCTTGTATGAAAAAAGGCTCGTTGCAAGGGTTGGTATGGGGGACCTGAGACGGCCCTGGTTGGGATGTAGTCCTATATAAATGTGGGTGTCAGGAATAGTATGTGCTAGTTCAGGAAGGTGCATGCTAGGTTACTATGACTGTATGTGTCACTGAGGTCAGGATTGGTTATGCTACCTGCGAGTAGACTATGCCATGAAAGCCAGAAGCGACTGTGTATGTGAGTGCTGGTGAGAAAGGGAGTCTAATGTGGACCTGGTAATGGTGGAGAAGACTTCCTTTGGAGGAGCAAAACCCATGACAAAAAAAAAATCATTAGTCTAAAGTACAAAATAAAATGGAGTCCTGAGCCATATTCCCAATAGGTTTGTGCTGCTGGGGTATAGTCATGCCCTGTCTATTAAAACAGTTTTCAATTCTGGACCCGAGTCTACATCAGATGAGTATATACCCTATGAAGGCCCCGGTCTGAGCCGAAAAGTGTTTAGTGTTTGAAAAATCTAATAAAGGAATTATCGCTACATACTGGTAAAAGATTTCTTCCATTTGTCAGACAGTACACCACTACACTCCAGCAGCACAAATCTTTGATTACCCAAATCCGTTCGGAGACCTGAACGGGAAGTGTTGTGAACACTTTTGATCTGGCTTCTGAGTTTGGGCTCCCTCTGGTGGTTGCTGCTGGTAATGGAGCTGGTCTGGCTGACAGAAGTCAATCACCTGAAGAGGATGATTGGATGTCAGGTGTTACAGACTGGAGAGATTTAAGTGAGCAGCCTTCCCTTAGTTGTTGCCGGTGATTTGGTTTTCTTCCTGAGCTTTCTGGAAGTCTGCTTGCTCCCTGCTTGGTCCTGCATCTTTCAGATAAGTTATTTGTCTGTTTTAATCAGTGGCATTTTTTCCCTTTTTGCTTTTCTCTGTTCTCTGCCTTGCTGGTGTGAGTTCAGCCGGGTTCCCTGCTTGGACCTGTGCTGGACTCTGTTTTCCTTTGCCACAGCTTATGTCAGTCTTTTCTGTATTTCTAGACCTCTGTTATTTCAGTATCTGTTGTTTTGCGTCCAGTTCACACCAGAGTTCTGATTTAGTGGGGGAGAGGTCGTGTGGCCTCAGTATTTTTGCATATCAGACGTGTTGGAACTTTTCTTAGGGTTTTTGCGGGATTGCAGACAATATCCTTTCCTGTCCTGTTCTATCCAGCTCCAGCACTTGCTTACTCTATTTTCTGCCTGTGTTTTGTATTTCATCTGTCTCACCAGCAATATATGTTTGGGGCCATCTATTCCTTTGGGGCTCTACTCTGGGGCAGTTTAGCTTTCCCCTTTCTCTCTTTAGGCTTAGTTAACTTTTTGGCTGTGTCGAGGCGTCTAGGGCATCGTAGGTACGTCCCACGGCTAATTCTAGTTGTGTTGTCAGTTTAGATGTCTGCAATCCGCTAAGTTACCAACCTCTCTATGTGTCTGGTTGCCTAGCCTATTTCCCTATTATCCTCCTCGGTTACCGAATCATAACAGGGAAGTGTTTAGTGCCACTGTCTTGCACAGAGATGAGTGTATAACACACACTCGCCTCACACATCGTATCCATCGATATCACACGCCACCATAATCCTTTTATTGCATATTACCAATAGGGGCATTTTGCCCATGTAAAATTGCATGTGGCATCTTATGCTCCCCTCTGAAAACATTACTCACCAATTTTACAGTATTTCCACCCTTAACATTTTTGGGGAAATATCTTTTTCCTTTTGTATCTCAATAGTTTCATAATGAGAATATACAGTATGCTTCTGTATTGAGTGAGTGCCCCTTTTACCCTAAAAAAAGAAAAATGATGTTGTGTTGTTTATGCAGCTTATTATGGGTAATAACTGGGATAAGATGCAGTCGAGTTACTCACCTATAAATTCTATTAGAGATTATCATGTCCTTTCAGTTCTATCACTCATGTGGAACACTAGTTGGTGAAGATAGTTCATGGATTTTTCTAATAGAACTAACTCTATAAAAACAATAAAAGGTAAAAGGTAAATAAGAAAAGCAAAAAAATACTGAAAAGGTAATAAAATATTATGGTATTATGTGCCAGGCTTTCCTCTAACAGATACGATCTGTTCTGTGTCAATAATTCCTATAACAAAGCTTCCCTCTGCTTTATTACATCGCAAATGATATCAATAATTCCTCTCTGCAGCTCCATCACCCAGGATGTGTGAAATAAGACTTAGAACAACAAAGATTTCTGAATTATGGTATTTCGCAACGGGTGACTAGAAGCTGTTGACCCTTGAATGGTCATTTTCCAGAGATGTAGGACGACGGGAATACGTCTATTTTGACACATGATAATTTCAGAATTGCTAAGAGAATCATGTATCTTCTCTATACACAAAACTTGCAACCACATGGTGAATAGTTGAACTAACTGTATTAATAAATGACAATTTCATATAAAAGTTTTGGATATTTAGGTCATGACTCACACATCTAGAGGATTAGAAAAGGCATGTCACCTGCAGAGGATAAGTAGTAATTAAAGCCAGCCATTCAAATGAATTACCAACTACGTAACACATTGATGAGTGACGTTTATCAAGCATTTGAAACATTTTTTGTTTGCAAGACTGCTAGGGAGGGACTAACTGCTGGGGGCCCCCTTGATGGCAAGAATGGAGTCTCGATGTCCTCTGTGTGAATGAAGCAGTAGTGCGCATATAAGACATCAGCTCCGTTCACTTGACGGGGTTATCTGGGACTTTGATTACTTTTTCCCTGAGGGGCTAAGAACTTGCAAGCAAGTAGTTGCAAACTATCTGCCTGTTCTATCCAGTGACCATTTCTGCAGGTACTGTTGTGAATGGGTTTGAGATGAGTTCTGAGCAGAGGCTCCCTCTGGTGGTTACAAGCGGTACTAGTGAGGATTGGGAATCAGGTGTTACTGATTGGTTTTATTTAAGGGAATCATTTTCCCATCAGGGTTGCCGGTGATCAATTGTTCTGGTCTGAATCCTTCTTTCCAGTTTCCCTTGTAGCCTGCTGTGTCGTGTCTGCATCTCCTGCTATCAGATAAGACAATTTCTTATTTTGTGTTTTTGCTATATTTTTGCATTTTGTCCTGCACTTCTGTGGGGGCCTTCTGGGTCCCCTCCGGGGGCTTTTGCCCTCTCAGTTTAGTCCAGCCACTGTGTTTTTGTACTTTTGCTTTTTGCAGTTTTTTCAGTGGCTGCTGTTTTTGTTACACCAGAGAACTAATTTAGGTGGTAGAGGTCGTGTGATCTCAGGTGATTTTGAAATTAGTATGTTGGTGTTTTTCAGGGTTTTCTGGGATTGCAGTAAGTACCCTTCCTGTCCTTTTCTATTTAGATAGTTTGGGCCCCAGCGTTTGCTCATACTATTTTCTTTCTGTGTCAGTATTTCCTCTTGTCTAACCGCCATTATATGTTTGGGGGCTTTCTATTATCTTTGGGTTCTGCTCCGGGGCAGATAGCTTTCCTATTTCTATCTTTAGGTGTAGTTAGTTTCTCAGGCTGTGACGAGGCGTCTAGGACCATCGTAGGAACGCTCCACGGCTGCCTCTAGTTGTGGTGGTTAGTCAGGGTACTGCAATCTCATAGATTCCAACTGCTCTGGTGTATTGCCTTTTTTACCTGCACTCCTCAGCTACCGTAACATAACATTATCACCGGCCCGACAAAATTGTATGGTACTCACAGAAGGGAAAAAAAAAAAAATATTTTGAAGGAAGAAAAGTTGTCAGAGATATTTTTCTGTTTGTTGCATTTTTTTTTTTTTTTTTTTTTTTTTCTCCCTCTGTATCTCTGGGTGCTGGGGAGGATCTTTTCTCCCAATGGAGTTTGCACAGTTGTCTGGCCGTGTGGATCAGCTTGCCACTGAGGTTCAGAGTATTGCTGCATATCTTGCTAGGTTGCCTGTTGTGGAACCTAGGATCCCCATGCCAGATTTATTTTCAGGGGATCGAGCTAAGTTTCAGAATTTCAAAAATAATTGTAAATTGTTTCTTGCCTTAAAATCTAAGTCCTCAGGAAACGCAGCGCAGCAGGTTCAAATTGTCATCTCTCTCCTGCGCGGCGATCCTCAGGATTGGGCTTTTTCCCTGACACCTGGGGATCCTGTTTTGAGTGATGTTGATGTATTTTTTCAGGCTTTGGGGTTATTGTACGATGAGCCTAATGTCACTGATCAAGCTGAAAAAGCCTTGTTGGCATTAAATCAGGGGCTTGATGACGCTGAGTTATACTGTCAGAGATTCCGTAGGTGGGCAGTCCTGACCAAATGGAATGACGACGCTTTGGCGGCCCTTTTCCGGAAGGGTCTGTCGGATAATGTAAAGGATGTTATGGTGGGATTCCCTGTCCCCTCTGGTCTCAATGATTCTATGTCATTAGCGATTCAAATTGACAGACGTTTGCGTGAGCGGAGAAGTATGCGTGGAGTGGTGTTGCCTTGTGAGCCAGCTGCTGAGCCCATGCAGTGTGATGGAGTGGTGTCTGGGGCACAGCGTCATGAGTTTCGAAAGCGCAATGGGTTATGTTTCTACTGTGGTGATGCCTCTCATGCTATTTCAGTCTGCCCTAAGCGGGGAAGACATTTTGCACGCTCAGTTGTCTTGGGTAGTGTTCAGACTAAGTTTTTATTAACTGTCACTCTGATATGCTCTCTGTCCTCATTTTCTGCTCAGGCTTTCGTTGATTCTGGAGCAGCTATTAACCTGATGGATTATGATTTTGCTAAACGTTGTGGGTTTCCCTTGATACCCCTACAGAAGTCTATTCCCCTACTGGGGATCGATTCTACCCCTTTGGCTGAGAATAAACCCCAGTTTTCTACTCAGGTGATAATGAGGGTTGAACCTGATCACCAGGAGTGCTGCAAATTTTTGGTTCTATATAATCTGCATGACATTATCGTGCTGGGTTTTCCTTGGTTACAGTCTCATAATCCTGTTTTGGATTGGAAATCTGTGTCTGTAACCAGTTGGGGCTGCCAATGTGTTAATACCAACACTCCTGTTTTTTCTGCCTCCCCCCAGGCTGAGGATGTTCCTGACTTTTTGTTTGATTTTTCTGATGTGTTTAGCGAAAGTAAATCTGCATCCTTACCTCCCCATAGGAGCTATGACTGCGCTATTGAATTAGTGCCAGGTAGTAAATTCCCTAAGGGTCGCCTCTTTAACTTGTCTATACCTGAACATGACGCTATGCGGTCTTATATCAAGGAATCATTGGAGAAGGGTCATATCAGACCATCCTCTTCACCCTTAGGTGCCGGTTTTTTCTTTGTGGCCAAAAAAGATGGTTCATTAAGGCCGTGTATTGATTATCGTCTCTTGAACAATATTACTGTGAAATATCAATACCCGTTACCCTTGATTTCTGACCTGTTTTCCAGGGTGAAAAACGCTACTTGGTTTACCAAGCTTGACCTCAGGGGGGCGTATAACCTTATTCGCATTAAGCACGGGGATGAATGGAAGACGGCATTTAACACCCCTGAGGGGCATTTTGAGTACCTTGTGATGCCCTTTGGGCTCACTAATGCTCCTTCCGTCTTCCAGTCCTTCATGAATGACATTTTCAGGGATTTTGTGGACAAGTTTCTGATTGTTTATTTGGATGATATCTTGATTTTTTCTAATGACTGGGACTCTCATGTGAAACATGTTCGAACTGTATTCCAGATTTTGAGAGAGAATGCTCTGTATGTGAAGGGATCAAAGTGTCTTTTTGGCGTACAGAAGATCTCATTTCTGGGATTCATTTTGTCCCCATCTGTTATTGAAATTGACCCGGTCAAGGTTCAGGCCATCTGTGATTGGGTCCAACCTACTTCATTAAAGGCTCTTCAGAGATTTTTGGGTTTTGCCAATTTTTATCGTAAATTTATTGGTAATTTCTCTGTTATTGTTAAACCATTAACTGATTTGACCAGAAAGGGTTCTGATGTGGTGAATTGGCCTCCTGAGGCAGTCTCTGCGTTTCAGGAACTTAAGCAGAGATTCACTTCTGCTCCTGTTCTACGGCAGCCTGATGTTTCTCTGCCATTTCAGGTGGAGGTTGATGCCTCTGAAATTGGGGCAGGTGCCGTTTTGTCCCAAAAAGATCCAGAGACCTCTAAAAGTAACCCTTGTGCCTTTTTCTCTCGAAAATTTTCTCCTACTGAACGTAATTATGACGTGGGTAATCGGGAGTTATTGGCCATGAAGTGGGCTTTTGAAGAGTGGAGACATTGGCTGGAGGGAGCCAAACATCAGGTGGTGGTCCTTACGGACCATAAGAATCTGGTCTATCTGGAATCTGCCAAGCGACTCAATCCTAGACAGGCCAGGTGGGCCTTGTTTTTCACACGTTTTAATTTTGTGGTTTCCTTTCTTCCTGGCACTAAGAATGTTAAGGCGGATGCCCTCTCGAGGAGTTTCCTTGCGGACTCTCCTGAGCTATCTGATCCCTCTGTTATTTTGAAGGAGGGTGTAGTTCTTTCCGCCATCTCGCCTAATTTGAGACTTGCTCTGGAGGGGTGTCAGGAGGATAGGCCCGAGCGCTGCCCTGTTGGAAAATTGTTTGTCCCGGACCAGTGGAAAAGGAGTGTGATGTCTGAGATTCATTGTTCCGCATTGGCTGGGCATCCCGGAATTTTTGGTACCAGAGACTTGGTTAGTCGGTCCTTTTGGTGGCCTACCTTGTCTCGCGATGTCAGGGAATTTGTGCAGTCCTGCGAGACTTGCTCTCGCTCCAAGCCTTGCTCTCGCTCTAGTGGTTTGTTGATGCCATTGCCTGTGCCCAAGAGACCATGGACCCATATCTCTATGGATTTCATTTCCGATCTTCCTGTTTCTCAGAGAATGACCACCATCTGGGTA
>JARQOD010000001.1:435492606-435563060 GCA_033576555.1 Oophaga sylvatica | reverse complement strand
CAAGATGTATTAAATTGATTACTAACACGATTCCAGCAACTTGATGACAAATTGACAGCAAATTCGTTATTTCGGGACAGGCCCAGGTCTATTTTTTAACGATGCTAACACCCATCAGACATGAATGACATGTCCGGGCATGCCCGGACAAGGCCCTTAAATGCGACAGGTATAACCAAATGTCATTATATGCTGGAGTAAATCTCATATTAAATGATAGTATGCACCTCATTTTATATTCATGTATGTGAAAGACAAACTTTCCAGCATGCCGATGTATCTACTCTCAGCTGCTATTTTAAACAGTTACCATACGAATATTGCAGCGAATCAAGCTGTATTAAATTGATTACTAACACGATTCCAGCAACTTGATGACAAATTCAGAGCAAATTCGTTATTTCGGAACTGACATGTCCGGGCATGCCCGGGCAAGTCCTGGGCCTCTACAGCTCGCCCCTATAGTGTAGTTTAATGTAGGTGGCAAACAGATCATTGCTGGTGTTTGGAAAATACCATATCTCATAGATGGTGGTGATCCTCTGAATCATTTTTAAACATTTCACGGCACTCATGCGCCACAGCACACTTATGGTGTACCCGCACCGCTGCAGCTAGCGCTTTTTTTGTCTTATCTGCATCATTTTCATTATAGCACGAGGGACAGCCATGGAAAAAACAACCCTGAAATTCAAAAACTATGTGCTGTCCGTTAACATACGCACACTCATCTAGAAAATATTGAGCAAGTTGCTTCACAAACCACTTAAGGTGTGGTGATTGCCAATGTTCTCGGTATGCGCTACATACATGACCCTCTGTATAGCCTGGGATGAGCAGCGTTCTTGCAGCACAGGCCTATTTTTAAAGACGCTAAGCCCCATCAGATATAAAAGACAGGCATGTTGGGACGTGTCCCGGCCTATTTTGGCACAGGACCAAACCTATGCAACGATTTTGATCAGCATTCAACAAAAAATTGCGTGCAAACTTTTTAGCATACCTGTACAAACTTTTTAACATACCTGTGTTTCGGACCTGTTCAAACTTTTTAACATACCTGTGTTTCGGACTCTCATGTCGTACCAGAAGCACCCAGTGCCATGTACTCTAGCTCATAATATTTCACATCGGGTATGGGACCTACATAGCTTTGTTTTCTCAGGTATTAAAAAAGCGTGGAAAACTGAAAATCCCGAGGGCTGAGGTAATTTACTGAGCTTCATGGGGATAAAATTTATCGAGTCTATGAACCTTATAGACAAAACGGGTAGCGTCACACACAAGACGACGACACCTCGGGCTATCACATTTACCGGTAGTTTTCAAAAACCACTGCCTTAACAATAAAGTAAGAATCGTGGCGCCCTGCATTGTGGGCTATAAATGTATACCCTGAAAATTTACCGTTGGTAAAGAACAGTAAAAGTCGTGCGTACAACTATCATCCTCAAACTCCCAGAGCTATCACAAACACTATTGCCTACAGAGGCAGCCCCGCGAGAATTTCTGGATGTGTGTATCAAGAGGCTCCTTGCTTTGAACGATTGTTTGCTCGTGAATGCTGACATTTCCAGGGGCAACATAGGTGTATAAATGCGCTGTGGGGCTCGTGTATCGGCCCCTAGGGTGTGATGCGTGATCATTTTAATTATTTTTCAATTCATAACCATACGTTCTCAGGCAGACAGGTTTATTTCACAGAAGTTGACTGTACAGTTGCATAATTTTTGTTTAAAATCATATATTTGCATAATTTTGTTTAAAATCGCACAGTTCTGCGATAATGTCGGGTGTTGGACACGCACTTATCAGTCTTTCATACGTGTCGCAGAAAGATTTTAGTCTGTTCTGCGAGAGTTTATTGTGCACATACTGTGCAGACATGTCAAGAAACATTTTGGTGTGTTCACCAGTCCATACGGGTGTTGGTGTGTAAGGTGATCGACCATCATCCTTCTGCTTCTTACTTACACGACGGCGCGATACCGCGCGTTTCTTTGACGGTAATGCATCGGCTGAATTGGCAGCTGCTGCTTCCGCGTTGCTATTTGCAGATTCTGTAGCTTGACACAGACGTATATTCTTAAGCCTACTACTCTCCGTATTCCCGGGGTGCTCGGTTGGCGCGTCGCTTTCTCCACGATCTGCGACACACCCGTGTGAAAGAGGCTCCGTTCTCACTTCCGTTCTGTTCTCAAATCCATAATTGCGCTGTTGCAAAACTCGCGAATGCCGCTCCTCCGTAACTAAAGAAAAGATACGTGGTGTAGTTAACCGCTAAGTGGGCGAGATATAGGAAGAGCTACAGGCCCCACTTTACTCTGATTCAACGCAATTTTGTAAAGCTACCAGCACCGATTATCTGTGAAACCGATGCATGATTGTTTGTATAAGTACACTATAGAGCGGCCTAGACATATATACTTACAAGTATCCCCCGGGTGCTGGTCTACAGAAAATGCTGAATTACCAGACATCTCGCTGCTCGAACGCCGCCGTATGGGACTGTTTTCTCCCTCAAACTGCAACCTCACGGGCGATACTTTAGCAGCTGTAAATAAAATATAACATACATGAATGCGCACAACACATTCACAAAGCTAACTTGACACACGTAAATAAAATATATCTACTAGTTACCGCAGAAATTTTTATCTGCGTGTATAAGTACACTATAGAGCTGCGTAGACATATATGCTTACAAGTATGAGACGTGTAGTGTAGTTCAGAGATTGGTGAATTAAACGGTGTGGAGGTGCTCGGGCGTTTTCGTATGGGGGTGTTTTCTTTTTCAAGCTGCAGCCTCCTGCACGTTAGTTTAACATCTGTAAATAAAATATAACTATTAGTCGCCACAGAAATTATATCTACATATTATTAATATTAATAGTAGGCGTTATAAATTTACAGCTACCACGTTTACCCGTCTAGATACATAGGTTTAAAACATCTGATATAGCTATGGTTTCTTGCTTGTGACAGACTGGTGAGAGCTGGAGGATCGTCGCCCGCTAGCAGAGTTGCCATCCTCTAACAGGTTCGGCGTAATGAACCGGTTCTCGTAGGAGAAGCCTGAATGGACTCCCTCTTCTTAAATAAGAAAGAATGAAATATATCGTTTATATATACAAAGCGCAGACTCAGACAGCCCGAGACAATACGTCGTACACTATATACGGTGTAAAATTTACCCGATTGTTCTGGTGAAAGCAAAGCAGAATATTGAACGCGAGAATATCTGGACTCCATCTTGAATAAAAAAGGGTCCGCTATTGAATTAAAGCAAATAAAGATCAAGTATGAAAACACGGGTAAGTTGTTCATGCAAATACTACACAAACTTAAATATAATTGAAACGAAAGACATAAAAATACTCACTTTAGTTCTGTTCAGATCGGGCGTGTGTCCTGTGATGTGCGAACCCTTACAGGTGAGCGTTGTATTGCTTGTGAGCTGCCTGTATTTATTAGGGCTAGCAGAGAGAACACGCCCTCTGTCACTGCCTCCACGCTAGGGACAGAAAAAAAACATCCCATTCATGTTTTACAGAGGGATCATGGCGGCTAACCGCCTTGATGCAATATTGGAGAAGTAATATTTCACACACCAGAACCCCCACCATCATTACCCTGTAGCTGTAAATTTATAACGCCTACTATTAATATTAATAATTAATATAGACTGTCGCTAAAATCCATACAGTTAATTTTATTTTAGCTGACTGGGTCGTTAGCTAGATATGTTTTAATAATATAAACATTTTCTCATACAGATACAGATCGACTCCAAGCGGACTGGGCGGTTGGAAACCCTGTGGCGACTGAGCCGCTCGAGCATCGCGATTCCGATGTTGAGATCGTGGAGGATCCCCAGGATTCAGATGTAGAGTTCGTAGAACCGGACTATAATCCTCTAACTCGCGCGATACCCAACGCTCCTAAAAGATGGGGTGATTCGCTAAGCACACGGCTCTGGAATAGAAAAGGTAGCGGGTCCTTGAAACCCGGGTGATATGTGTTTGTACCCTCTGTACCCTGTGACCCCACCGATAACTAGTGGATATATTTTATTTACGCGCATTACGATAGCTTTGCGAATTTAGCTTTGTGCGTGTGGCCCGTGTAGATATAATTTCTGTGGCGACTAATAGTTATATTTTATTTACAGATGTTAAACTAACGTGCAGGAGGCTGCAGCTTGAAAAAGAAAACACCCCCATACGAAAACGCCCGAGCACCTCCACACCGTTTAATTCACCAATCTCTGAACTACACTACACGTCTCATACTTGTAAGCATATATGTCTACGCAGCTCTATAGTGTACTTATACACGCAGATAAAAATTTCTGCGGTAACTAGTAGATATATTTTATTTACGTGTGTCAAGTTAGCTTTGTGAATGTGTTGTGCGCATTCATGTATGTTATATTTTATTTACAGCTGCTAAAGTATCGCCCGTGAGGTTGCAGTTTGAGGGAGAAAACAGTCCCATACGGCGGCGCCCGAGCAGTGAGATGTCTGGTAATTCAGCATTCTCTGTAGACCAGCACCCGGGGGATACTTGTAAGTATATATGTCTAGGCCGCTCTATAGTGTACTTATACAAACAATCATACAGATAATCGGTGCTGGTAGCTTTACAAATATCGCGTTGAATCAGAGTAAAGTGGGGCATGTAGCTCTTCCTATATGTCGCCCACTTAGCGGTTAACTACACCACGTATCTTTTCTTTAGTTATGGAGGAGCGGCATTCGCGAGTTTTGCAACAGCGCAATTATGGATTTGAGAACAGAACGGAAGTGAGAACGGAGCCTCTTTCACACGGGTGTGTCGCAGATCGTGGAGAAAGCGACGCGCCAACCGAGCACCCGGGAATACTGAGAGTAGTAGGCTTAAGAATATACGTCTGTGTCAAGCTACAGAATCTGCAAATAGCAACGCGGAAGCAGCAGCTGCCAATTCAGCCGATGCATTACCGTCAAAGAAACGCGCGGTATCGCGCCGTCGTGTAAGTAAGAAGCAGAAGGATGATGGTCGATCACCTTACACACCAACACCCGTATGGACTGGTGAACACACCAAAATGTTTCTTGACATGTCTGCACAGTACGTGCACAATAAACTCTCGCAGAACAGACTAAAATCTTTCTGCGACACGTATGAAAGACTGATAAGTGCGTGTCCAACACCCGACATTATCGCAGAACTGTGCGATTTTAAACAAAATTATGCAAATGTATGATTTTAAACAAAAATTATGCAACTGTACAGTCAACTTCTGTGAAATAAACCTGTCTGCCTGAGAACGTATGGTTATGAATTGAAAAATAATTAAAATGATCACGCATCACACCCTAGGGGCCGATACACGAGCCCCACAGCGCATTTACACACCTATGTTGCCCCTGGAAATGTCAGCATTCACGAGCAAACAATCGTTCAAAGCAAGGAGCCTCTTGATACACACATCCAGAAATTCTCGCGGGGCCGCCTCTGTAGGCAATAGTGTTTGTGATAGCTCTGGGAGTTTGAGGATGATAGTTGTACGCATGACTTTTTACTGTTCTTTACCAACGGTAAATTTTCAGGGTATACATTTATAGCCCACAATGCAGGGCGCCACGATTCTTACTTTATTGTTAAGGCAGTGGTTTTTGAAAACTACCGGTAAATGTGATAGCCCGAGGTGTCGTCGTCTTGTGTGTGACGCTACCCGTTTTGTCTATAAGGTTCATAGACTCGATAAATTTTATCCCCATGAAGCTCAGTAAATTACCTCATGCCTCGGGATTTTCAGTTTTCCACGCTTTTTTAATACCTGAGAAAACAAAGCTATGTAGGTCCCATACCCGATGTGAAATATTATGAGCTAGAGTACATGGCACTGGGTGCTTCTGGTACGACATGAGAGTCCGAAACACAGGTATGTTAAAAAGTTTGAACAGGTCCGAAACACAGGTATGTTAAAAAGTTTGTACAGGTATGCTAAAAAGTTTGCACGCAATTTTTTGTTGAATGCTGATCAAAATCGTTGCATAGGTTTGGTCCTGTGCCAAAATAGGCCGGGACACGTCCAACATGCCTGTCTTTTATATCTGATAGGCCTTAGCGTCTTTAAAAATAGGCCTGTGCTGCAAGAACGCTGCTCATCCCAGGCTATACAGAGGGTCATGTATGTAGCGCATACCGAGAACATTGGCAATCACCACACCTTAAGTGGTTTGTGAAGCAACTTGCTCAATATTTTCTAGATGAGTGTGCGTATGTTAACGGACAGCACATAGTTTTTGAATTTCAGGGTTGTTTTTTCCATGGCTGTCCCTCGTGCTATAATGAAAATGATGCAGATAAGGTCACAAAAAAAGCGCTAGCTGCAGCGGTGCGGGTACACCATAAGTGTGCTGTGGGCGCATGAGTGCCGTGAAATGTTTAAAAATGATTCAGAGGATCACCACCATCTATGAGATATGGTATTTTCCAAACACCAGCGATGATCTGTTTGCCACCTACATTAAACTACACTATAGGGGCGAGCTGTAGAGGCCCGGGACTTGTCCGGGCATGCCCGGACATGTCAGTTCCGAAATAACGAATTTGCTCTGAATTTGTCATCAAGTTGCTGGGATCGTGTTAGTAATCAAATTAACACATCTTGGTTCGCTGCAATATTCGTATGGTAACTATTAAAATAGCAGCTGAGATCCAGAAACACAGCTATGCTAAAAAGTTTGTACCCGATTTTGCTGGACGGTGGTCAAAATCATTGCATAGGTGTGGTCCTGTGCCAAAATAGGCCGGGACACGTCCCAACATGCCTGTCTTTTATATCTGATGGGCTTAGCGTCTTTAAAAATAGATGGTATTTTCCAAACACCAGCGATGATCTGTTTGCCCCCTACATTAAACTACACCATAGGGATGAGCTGTAGGGGTCCGTGTATCCTAACGGCGATACTGCTGTAGGCTAGAGAAAAGCACCACAGTGACAGTTTTCTTGAAAAAGATCTGCATGTCTTTCATATCTGCAGGGGTTAGCATCGTTAAAAAATAGACCTAGGACTGTCCCAAAATAACGAATTTGCTGTCAATTTGTCATCAAGTTGCTGGAATCGTGTTAGTAATCAATTTAATACAGCTTGATTCGCTGCAATATTCGTATGGTAACTGTTTAAAATAGCAGCTGAGAGTAGATACATCGGCATGCTGGAAAGTTTGTCTTTCACATACATGAATATAAAATGAGGTGCATACTATCATTTAATATTGAGATTTACTCCAGCATATAATGACATTTGGTTATACCTGTCGCATTTAAGGGCCTTGTCCGGGCATGCCCGGACATGTCATTCATGTCTGATGGGTGTTAGCATCGTTAAAAAATAGACCTGGGCCTGTCCCGAAATAACGAATTTGCTGTCAATTTGTCATCAAGTTGCTGGAATCGTGTTAGTAATCAATTTAATACATCTTGGTACGCTACAATATTCGTATGGTAATGTCATCAGGTTGCTGGAATCGTGTTAGTAATCAATTTAATACATCTTGGTTCGCTACAATATTCGTATGGTAACTATTAAAATAGCAACTGAGAGTCAGAAACACCGCTATGCTAAAAAGTTTGTACCCGATTTTTGTTGCACGGTGGTCAAAATCGCTGCGTAGGAGTGTGCATGTACCAAAATAGAAGGTAGAGTTCCTGGCGTGGCATGAGGGTCAGAAACACAGTTTTTGACTTCAAGAGTGAACTAAAATCATACTGCAAACAGGATGTTGAAATTTTGAGTCGAGCCTGTGAGATCTATAGAGAGCGCATTATGGAAATGACGCTGAAAAGTGTTAAAAAATACTGTGACATTCAAAAGAGATGGTTGTGGAGAGCAGCTGTATTGACCCTTTTCAATTCATCACCCTGGCCTCTGTATGTATGTCAATGTATCGATTTCAATTTCTACCAGAAAAAATGATCGCCGAACACGTCCCAACATGCCTGTTTTTTATATCTGTGGGGGCTTAGCGTCTTTAAAAATAGGCCTGTGCTGCAAGAACGCTGCTCATCATATTAAAATAGCACCTGAGAGTCAGAAACACAGCTAATAATCTATTCTATCAAGTGAAACAGAATTAGCCTATACAGGCCGGTTATGGTGTCACAATTAGTTCAATGCTTGAAATGTCTTTGAGATGTATTTATTTATTACAATAAAATCTTGTAATCATGTTTTACAATACCGTGTCATTGCTTTTTTAAAAATACGAATAAAGTATTCTGTAAGGGCATATACATAATATGACCTTTTCATAATGTGACCTCGCCTTGACTTTCCCAGATCCTGCTAGAAATGAGTAAAACTTCTTATATACTGGAGTCTGTATTTCCTCCAAACTTTTACATACATATAAAACAAGCCTTATATACTTTTATTTTAATTACAGACTAGCAGTACACAGAGATGACTTGCACAGAGAATTCACCTTACTGTTTAACAGTTTCTGACTAATTTCATATACATATTATCACCGTGACCACTTCATAATGTGACCTCGCCTTGACTTCCACACACAATAGACTGATCTCTGTACATACACTAGTAAACTATATCCCTTCTATACACAATACATGGGGTAATTACTATATGTACATTCTAGCAGCTGAATTACTATATCTAAATAGCATTGTCCTTCTCACAATTGTACTTACAGGGCCTGTCAGGTCATGTCAACAATGCTTCACACCAGCAGTAAAGATGTATATCTTTGTACCGTGTTAGCCAGTAGATAGAAAAATATTTAGACTTCTAACACAACACAAGACCGGTACACCCCGTGCTAATAAATAAGCTATCTTTAACAAACCCTGACAAGATTCGCTCTTTAATTATGTAGCCTATGTACTTGTTAATTATTCCAATATAGCTGAGATGTCCCCTGTGTCAGACCTACTAAAAGATACATTTACTGTTTTTACATACATTTACTGGGGGTCTTTTATACAGATCCTGCTAGAAATGAGTAAAACTTCTTATATACTGGAGTCTGTATTTCCTCCAAACTTTTACATACATATAAAACAAGCCTTATATACTGAATAATACTATAGAATAAAAACCTTTTAGTCTGTACTACACTCTCTGCTAGAAAATACCTTTACATTTACTGGCTCATTAATTCACTAAACTTATATACTGAAGTCTGTATTTCACTAAAAATCCTTATATACTGAAGTCTGTATTTCACTAAAACACCACAGACTAATCAAACACACAAGGAAATGGATAATATATAAATAGAGACGAATAAATTCATGAATCACTTTGATTGAAATTCACAGATTCAGCAGTCCTGATTCCCCAGACAGATCAAATCCCAGGGAGACGGATTAAATGATAGGGGGCGTGATGTATTTCACTAAAAATCCTTATATACTGAAGTCTGTATTTCACTAAAACAACAGACTAATCAAATCCACTGGATAAAATATAAATAGAGACGAATAAATCATGAAGCCCTTTGATTGAAATTCACAGATTCACCAGCTCAGTTTTCCCAGGCACATCAAATCCCAGGGAGACGGATTAAATGATAGGGGGCGTGTCGACCTGTCAGATTTGAGTTTGACGAATACTGGTGCCCCTATACTACTCATGGGAAATGTCAATCGGGCATGTCCGAATGACAATCTCATTGTTCTCCCGGAGATAAGCCGCCAGTTGACATGTCAGTTGCCGGTTTTCCCAAAGACAACACAGGAGTGCTTGACTGAAAAAGTGCTTTTGTATGGGATAGCCCGTTAACGTGGCTGTCGGCCAAATGAATGGGCAAAGCATCATTTGGCCGACAGCTAATGTGTATGCCCGGTTTTGTTCTGAAGACCCCAGGATCTTCATGTGAATCTTCACAGCAGTCCAGTTATCTTATTTGACTCGTAAATGTTCATGATCATGATGTCTTCAATAAAAACCAAAGGACAAAACCCAGATGTTATTATTCATCCCAAACTTCACTGATCGCCCACAATGTTTGAGGGTAGACTTGACTCATGGAGTCCTTCATTGCACATATGGTCTCTATCCCCTCCATTGATCCTATCAGCCCATAAACCACTCATCAGTTCAATCGAGTTTTGCCTTTGTAACAAATTTTCTTTGCTCTGTTTTTTTAGTTTAATTAATTTTCTTAGTCATGGGCCATGGCTTGTTATTTTTTATTATTTGCAGTGTGGAAGCATGGAATGATAGAGGCTGGGTTATTGGACAGCTATTGTTCATCCTTATAGATGCTTATATGCTAACAATAGTCCATAACATCAAAATGTCACAGGCTGATTGAAGGGATACAACTAGTCAACTCTTTAAGTTGAGGCTGTGTAGTAATCAGAGTTGTTGGTTGTAATTAGAAACCAGTAAAATAAATTATTTGCTCAGATATGTCTATTTTCTGCACCAGTTGTGCACCTTCATGAATGGGGTATGGTGCCATAAATGTGTACTCATGACAAACGTCTGTTCTTAAATGTGATTTTTGGTTCTTTCTATATTATTTCTATCTTTTTTTATTATTTAGTAAAGATCACTGCCTCTTCATGTCAAAAAGGTTGTTATCTTTATCTGTGTCAAACTATATAGTGCACAAAGGCAAACGACAACAGACAGGTGGTTTACTATACAATACAGACAATACTACAGCTGGTATCATATAAGAATTGAATTTTAAGTGATGCTGAAAAATAAAACAAAAGTCAGCCTCAGCCTGTCATCAGCCTGACAATTGGTGGAAACTAATACATTGAACATTGACAGATAAGTGCAAGGTAAAGAAATTAACAATTCAGTAACATGTGTACAGAATAGACAAAGTAAACAGATTTGGTACAATGGTAGGAAAGGGCTTTCTGGGATTTTGATATGAGGACCTATACTTATAATATGCCATCAATATCAGATTAGTGGGGGGTCCAATTGCCAGTGCTGTTACCTATCAATTGACTAAAGGGGCCTCCATTGTTTTCCAAGCACTGTGATATATATTTGGTAGATTCTGCGGCTGGTATTACCATCTAATGCTATTCACTTGAACAGGAATGAGTACCAGTTACAGACACTACTAAGTGTACCCGGCTGTGCCTGGTAAACAATGTAAGAAACACTGTACTACTGAGAGTGCCATGATCCTTCAGTCAGCTGATTAGTCATGGGCACGGGGGTGGCAATCCTATATTGCTATTTGATTTCGATATTAAAGCCTATAAAAAAATCCTCTAAAAAAAGTAATACAAGTTTCACTACTAAGTTGTAAGTACTTCCAGTGTTCTATACTGCACAGGCCACCAGTCAACCTTAGTCTAACTCCAAGGCTGGCAGTGTACGAAAACTTAGCAAGTTACACATTGAAATTAATATAAGAAAAAGAGTTCATTGTATGATCCAATCCCAACCCTAGATAGAGTGCCTTAGGATTATATGTCTACTCCTGATTAAAATTAAATAGAGATCAGTTCTGTTGTTGGGGTGATCCACAAAAGGAGAAGAGAATTAAGGCTAGTGATAGTGAGATCCTGAAGTAACCGATATGAAAGAGTGGCCTTCGGGAAAACAGTCCTTGGATAGGATGCAGAGTCACAAAAACCCTGAGATTGCAAACACCTAAGGTAACAGGCCGAAACAGGACTGAGTTTGTGGGTCTAGTGGGGGTGTGGAGCAGTAGATCCAGGGTGCCAGTAGTGGAAGAAATATTGTGTAGAACTGCTGAGCGAGTAGAGAGACTTGCTGTTCAGGACTGTGGCATAAAAACTGGGTTGTGACAAAGTAGGGCAAAACAGTGTGTCTCAATAGACCCGAAGTAGACTACAGAGTAAGGATACTATGTGAATGAAAATGCTTTGTACTATAAAGGAAATGTCCATAAGACTTTGTTCCCGCTATACCTTGTACATAACCCTTACCAAGTTACCTTTCAGTAAAGTATTTTTGAATGGAATCATAAATGGTAGAGTTGGAAGGGACCTCCTGGGCCATCTGGTCCAACCCCCTGCTCAAAGCAGGATTCACTAAATCATCCCAGACAGATGTCTGTCCAGTCTCTGTTTGAAGACTTCTATTGAAGGAGAACTCACCACCTCTCGGGCAGCCTGTTCCACTCATTAATCACCCTAACTGTCAAAAAGTTTTTTCTAATATCTAATCTGTGTCTCCTCCCATTCAGTTTCATCCCATTGCTTCTAGTCTTTCCTTGTGCAAATGAAAATAAAGATGATCCTTCTACAATGTTACAGCCCTTGAGTAGAGTTGAGCGATACTTTCTGATATCAAGAAGTACCAAAAAGTATCGGCGATACCCGATTCCGATACCAGAAATCCAATGCAAGTCTATGGGACAGAAATATCGGAACTAAAAAACCCCCTTCTTTCCTTGTAAACACTAAATATACACACATAGAATACATATATATATACACATGTCATTGTGACATATATACAGTGCCTACAAGTAGTATTCAACCCCCTGCAGATTTAGCTGGTTGACACATGCTGAATTAACTTGGCATTGTGACATTTGTACTGTAGATCAGCCTGGAAGTGGGAAATGCACTGCAGCAAAAATTTTTGTTTTAATTTTTTTTTTTTTTTTAAAAACGTTAAAAGTTAATTCAGAGTGTCATTTATTATTCAACCCCTCAAACCACAAGAATTCTGTTTGGTCCCCCTAAAGTATTAAGAAGTAGTTCAGGCACCAAGAATAATGAGCTTCACATGTGTGGATTAATGATCTCTTTTGCCAGCCTTTTCTGACTATTTAAGACCTTCCCCAAACTTGTGAACAGCACTCATACATGGTCAACATGGGAAAGACAAAGGAGCATTCCAAGGCCATCAGAGACAAGATCGTAGAGGGTCACAAGGCTGGCAAGGGGTACAAAACCCTTTCCAAGGAGTTGGCCCTACCTGTCTCCACTGTTGGGAGCATCTTCCGTAAGTGGAAGGCTTATGGAACTACTGTTAGCCTTCCACGGCCTGGACAGCCTTTGAAAGTTTCCTCCCGTACCGAGGCCAGGCTTGTCCGAACAGTCAAGGCTAACCCAAGGACAACAAGGAAGGAGCTCCGGGAAGATCTCATGGCAGTGGGGACATTGGTTTCAGTCAATACCATAAGTAACGTACTCCACCGCAATGGTCTCCGTTCCAGACGAGCCCGTAAGGTACCTTTACTTTCAAAGCGTCATGTCAAGGCTCGTCTACAGTTTGCTCATGATCACTTGGAGGACTCTGAGACAAACTGGTTCAAGGTTCTATGGTCTGATGAGACCAAGATCGAGATCTTTGGTGCCAACCACACACGTGACGTTTGGAGACTGGATGGCACTGCATACGACCCCAAGAATACCATCCCTACAGTCAAGCATGGTGGTGGCAGCATCATGCTGTGGGGCTGTTTCTCAGCCAAGGGGCCTGGCCATCTGGTCCACATCCATGGGAGGATGGATAGCACGGCCTACCTGGAGATTTTGGCCAAGAACCTCCGCTCCTCCATCAAGGATCTTAAGATGGGTCGTAATTTCATCTTCCAACAAGACAACGACCCAAAGCACACAGCCAAGAAAACCAAGGCCTGGTTCAAGAGGGAAAAAGTCAAGGTGTTGGAGTGGCCTAGTCAGTCTCCTGACCTTAACCCAATTGAAAACTTGTGGAAGGAGCTCAAGATTAAAGTCCACATGAGACACCCAAAGAACCTAGATAACTTGGAGAAGATCTGCATGGAGGAGTGGGCCAAGATAACTCCACAGACCTGTGCCGGCCTGATCAGGTCTTATAAAAGACGATTATTAGCTGTAATTGCAAACAAGGGTTATTCCACGAAATATTAAACATAGGGGTTGTATAATAATTGACCCACACTTTTATGTTTAAAATTTATTAAAATTCAACTGAGCAACATAACTTTTTGTTTTGTAAGATTTATGCTTCTGTTAATAAATCCTACTCTCGTTTGCAGTTTGAAGGCTCTAACTTATTTGCATCTTATCAAACCAGCTAAATCTGCAGGGGGTTGAATACTACTTGTAGGCACTGTATATATATACATATATTTATAGTTCATACACTTCTACATAGTAAAATAGCCTCTGATTCAATTGCCGGGTAATGCCGGCTTTTGTGAAAATACAGAAGCACCCGACATGAAATGACACATGGTTTACATAGAGTTAACCATGTCTTTTCATGTAGTTTGATATCTGGTTTTCACAAACAATTACATGAGTGTATATGTGCAAAATTTCACAACTGTGGGGGTTAATTAAAGGTGTAAATTCATTGTAAAAAAAACGGACTTTTTTGCTACGAATTTACACCTTTAATTAACCCCTACATGCGTCAAATTTTGCACACATACACTCATGTAATTGTTAGTGAAAACAATATATCAAACAACTTGAAATGACATGGTTAACTCTATGTAAACCATGTATCATTTCATGTCGGGTTCTGCATTTTCACAAAAGCCGGCAATTGAATTAGCGGCTATTATACTATGTAGAAGTGTATGAACTATAAATATAAATATATATATATATGTGTCATAAATTCAATGACATGTATATATATATATGAGGTGTAAAACTGTTGAAAAAAAATGCGTGGGCTCCCGCCCTATTTTCTCAACCAGACAGACAAAGCCAGCGAGTGGGGGCAGATAATAATAGCCCAGAGAGGGACCATTATTTTTGCCCCCCCCCCTGGCTACTAACATCTGCCCCCAGACACCCCAGAAAAGGCAAATCTATAATTAGATTCGCCCTTTCTGGCACTTTGCCCGTCTATTCCCATTGCCCTGTAGCGGTGGCGAATGGGTTAATAAGGGGTTAAAGCCACCTTGCTATTGAAAGGTGACCTTAAGCCAGGTTAATAATTGAGAGCTGTCAATTAGACAACTATCAATTATTAATCCTATTGCATGAAATAAAAATAAAACACACACACTTTAATTAAAAATCATTTTAATGAAATAAAGACACATGTTTTTGACCATCTTTTATTTTACTGCAAAAACTATTTCCTGTAAGAAAAATAAAATAAAAAAAGGGTTAATGTTTACTGCAGGGACCGCAGCTAATGCTGCAGCCTCACAGTAAATCCCCGAATGAATCTTCTCCTCTCCTGGATGACAGGAGAGGAAGTGGAAAGCTTAATTGATTGCTTCCCACTTTCACTTCAGGTCAGCCAGGGACACCATCAGTGACGTCAGAGAGAACTGATTAACAAAAATAGGGGATCCCCTCAAAAAAAAAAAATGGCGTGGGGTCCCCCCTATTTTTGTTAACCAGCCAGATGAAGCAGACTGCTGAGGCCTGGATTTTCAGGCTGTTAAGGAGGCAAGATCCATGGACCTTGCCAGCCTGATAATACCAGGCCACAGCAGTCTGCTTATCTTGGCTGGTTAACAAAAATAGGGATCCCCTCGAAAAAAAATGGCGTGGGGTCCCCCCTATTTTTGTTAACCAGCCAGATGAAGCAGACTGCTGAGGCCTGGTCTTTCAGGCTGGTAAGGATCCAATATCCATGGACCTTGCAAGCCTGATAATACCAGGCCACAGCAGTCTGCTTAGCTTGGCTGGTTAACAAAAATAGGGGATCCCCTCGAAAAAAAAATGGCGTGGGGATCCCCCTATTTTTGTTAACCAGCCAAGTAAAATGCAGACTGCTGCGGCATGGTATTAAAAGACTGTCAAGGCCCCTGAATTTTGGCCCTCAACAGCCTAAAAATACCAGGCTACAGCAGCCCCACATTTGGCGCATCAAAAGATGTGCCAATTGTGGCACTTTACCCGGCTCTTCCCACTTGCCCTGTAGCGGTGGCAAGCGGGGTAATAAGGGGTTAATGTCACCGTTGATTGCACGGTGACAATAAGCCCGGTTAATAATGGAGAGGCGTCAATAAGACACCAATCCATTATTAATCCCAAAGTTTTTAAATGTTTAAAAAAAAGACACAGCAAGAAAAAAGTATTTTAATGAAATAAAAGAGACAACACAGTTTTCATTAATTTTATTACACGCTCATCCTGCGACACCATCGATCTCCTGGAAAAAAACAAAAATAATAAACCAACAGTATACCACCTGTCCGACGCAGTCCAAAATACCGAGTGTCCCACGACGATCCAGCTCTGCTACATCAGAATGTTAGGCAGAGCCTGACATCCCGACGCAGCACAGCTGCTTACCAGCTTCCCCGGCGGTGACGTCATCGGACTGCTTTACGGCCGTGATTACCCGGCAGCACGTGCAGTTATCGCGAGACCTCCAGGGAGAAGATAATGGCGGCCATCAAGCAGTCCAGGACGTGACCACCGAGGATCTTCTGCCAGGTAAGTGCCGCTGACTCCTGACAGACCCGACCGACGGACACTGACAGTGACAGGAACATTCCGATTCCGGTATCCGATATGACAAAAATATCGGAACTCGGAGTCGGAATTCCGATACAGCAAATATCGGCCGATACCCGATATTTGCAGTATCGGAATGCTCAACACTACCATTGAGATATTTATATACAGCCATTGAGTCTCCTCTCAGTCTTCTCTTTTGCAAGCTAAACATTCCCAAATCCTGCAACTGTTCCTCATAGGACATGGTTTGCAGACCGGTCACCATTCTGGTTGTTCTTCTCTGAACTTGTTCCAGTTTGTTGACATATTTTTTAAAATGGGGTGCCCAAAACTGGACACAGTATTCCAGATGAGGTCTGACCAAAGAGGAGTAGAGGGCAATAATGACTTCAGGTGATCTAGACTGTATGCTTCTGTTAATACATCCTAGAACAGTATTTGCCTTTTTTTTCTGCTGCATCACTGTTATGAATGTGCTAGAGATGGTTTCTGAGCAGAGGCTCCCTCTGGTGGTTACAGACAGTACTGAACCTTTCAGCGAGGAGTGGCAATCAGGGATCACGGACTGGTCTGATATAAGGGAAGTTCCCTCCCATGATGGTTGCCGGTGATCAATTGTTCTTGTCTCAATTGTGGTTCCTGGTTCATTTGGAAGTTTGCTGGAGTCTTGCCTGCATCTCCTGCTTTCAGATAACATATTTTTTGCTTTTCTTTTTGTGCTTGCTTTTTGCATTGTTTTCTGCACGTTTGTGGAGGTCAGCCAGGTCCCCTCCTGGGGCCTGAGCTCCTCACAATTTACTGCAGCCACTGTTATTGGCTCATTTGCTTTTTCCTGTTTTTTCAGCGGCTGCGGCTTGGTTTTTGTTCACACAGAGAACTGATTTAGTGGGTGGCGAGATCGTGTGATCTCAGTATTTTTGTAATCAGAATTGTTGGATTTTTGTAGGGTTTTCTGGGTTGCAGAAAGTAATCTCTCCTGTCCTATCCTATTTAGTCAGCTTGTGGCCCCAGCGTTTGCTCAGTCTATTTTCTGCCTATGTTTGTATTTTCATCTTGTCTAACCGCCATTATATGTTTGGGAGCTTCCTATTTTCTTTGGGGATCTGCTGCGGGGCAGATAGCTTTCATCTTTCTGCCTTTAGGTGTAGTTATCTCTCAGGCTGTGACGAGGCGTCTAGGATCAACGTAGGAACGCTCCACGGCTACCTCTAGTTGTGTCGTTAGTTTAGGAATCTGCAACCCATCAGTTACCAACATCTCAGGTGTTCGGCTGCCCTGCTGTTGTTCCTGTCCTCCTCAGCTACCGAAACATAACACATCACACTGTTGGCTCATGTTCAGTCTGTGATCTATTCGTATATCCAAGTATTTTTCACATGTTCTTTTGCTTAGCTCTATCCCTCCCATTCTGTATATGCTTTTTTGATTTTTATTGCCCAGATGTAGTACTTTGCATTTTTCACTGTTAAAAACCATTCTGTTAGTTGCTGCCCACTGCTCCAGTTTATTTATATCTTTTTGAATCCTCTCTCTCTCTTCTCTAGTATTAGCTATCCCTTCTAGCTTTGTGTCATCAGCAAATTTAATCAGTTTACCCTCAATTCCTTCATCTAAATCATTGATAAAGATGTTGAACTATACAGGGCCCAGGACAGAGACCTGTGGTACCCCACTTGAGACATTCTTTCAATGGATGTGCAGCCATTTACGACCACCCTTTGGGTCCAATCACTAAGCCAGTTATGAATCCACCTAACAGTTGCCTTGACCATTCCATACTTAGTCATTTCTTCAATAAGGATTGTGTGAGATACTTTGTCAGATACTTTGCTGAAGTCAAGATATACTATATCTACAACATTTCCCTGATCCACCCAGTCAGTGATTCTGTCATAGAAGGAAATTAAGTTAGTCTGACATGACTTATTAGTTACAAACCCATGCTGACTCTGTTTAATCACTTCATTCTTATCCAGGTACTTACATACATGTTGTTTAATAATTTGTTCAAAGATCTTTCCTGGTATAGAAGTCAGACATACCGGCCTATAGTTCCCTGGGTCCACCTTCTTCCCCTTTTTGAAGATAGGAACAACATTTGCTCTTCTCCAGTCTTCTGGGACTTCTTCTGTTCTCCAAGAATTTTCAAAGATTATGGAGAGTGGTTCAAAAATTTCTTCTGCTATCTCCTTCAGTACTCTGGGGTGTAATTCATCTGGACCTGGAGACTTGAATTAATTTAGGTTAGCTAAGTGTTTCCTCACTATTTTTCTGTTTATAGATATCCTGGATTCTTCTAGTCCCTTAATAGGACAGTGAAGTTCAATTGATGTTACATTTCCTTTCTGAGAGAAAACAGATGCAAAATAGGAATTTAAAAGTTCGGCCTTATAAAGCCCCATTATTGAACTGTGCAACTTACAGTCCTGGCCATTCTCCACAGCCGACTGCAGGCATAAGACCCTCACAGCATGAATACAAACACCCAGTCAGGACCCACACTTTCATGTAGCGCGATGGAGCTTAAAGAGGAGTACCTTGCCCTCGATTATAGCCCCTTGCCACAATATGGACCTATAAGCATCATTCCTGGATTCACGAGTTTTCATCACTCTTTTAACGGCAGGTAAGAATTAACCCATTTTCACTCCAATGCTTGATGTTTTCATTGCCATGGGTCTGCAGCAGCACACAACCCAACTAGGTGAGCACCATTGCCTCCATTTTAGTAATTTTAATCCAGATAAGACTCTATTGTGCTTATTGTCCTTCCAGCTCTACATGCTATCTTTCTGATTGCTCTCATCTTGATCATCTGCAATCTAGTTTTACAGAACCCTCTCTTACTAAAGCTTAAGGGTATGCCACACTAAACGAGATCGCTAACGAGATCGCTAACGAGATCGCTAAAACGTCACTATTTAGCGATCTCGTTAGCGACCTCGTTGTGTGTGGCATGTAGCAACGATGTGGCCCCTGCTGTGATGTCGCTGATCGCTCACTAGCGTTCTGGACCGTTTTTTGATCGTTAGCGTCCCACTGGTGAGCCTATATCGCTGTGTTTGGCACCTTTTGCGAACGACGAGCGACCTCGTTTGTGACGCATGTGACAGCGGCGCAGGTGGGACTAGGGGTTTTAGCATCACGGAGTGGATCGCAATATATGTAAATTCTCTTTTGCGTCACAGAGAGGATCGCAGAAGTTGCAAAGCAGGCTAGCAGGACGCAGAGAGCAGGAGCGATGCTGGAAATTCCTATGAATCAGAAGCGCTCAGTACATGCTAATGACAGATCCTAACGACCGCCAAAGTCGTTAAAGAGATCGCTGACCGCTGATGTGTTGTTTATGAGATCTCCTGTTTGGCAGCTACTAGCGACCTAAAAGAGATCACACCAATGATCTCAGCTTGCGTCGTTATCGTGATCGCTAACGAGATCGCTAAGTGTGGCAGTACCTTTACTAAAGTCTCTAATATTCTAATAACAGCTAATGATCACTAGTCTCTTCTGATACTGCAGAGAGATTCAGCAGAATTTAACATCATGGATCACCAGTTTCTCCTCACTATAATTTGCTTTATCGGCCTGTAAAAATATCGCTTTCTATTGGTTTTCCTCCTACCTCTCTGATCACTTATTCAAAGGGTAGTTTGGGTTTTACATTGATGATAGGCCACCAATGTAAATGTCCTAGCAACCCCTTTCAATTTATAATTTGCTTGCTCTTCTTCCCCTCCTCTTATCCTTACTGCCGGGGTTCCTTAAGGTTCCTTAAGGTTCAATACTGGTTATCATCCTCTTTTCTCTCTACAGAAGCTATTTGTAAAACCATCACCAGATTTGTATTTCAGTACAGTCTTTAAGATGATGATGACCCCCAATTATACGCACCATCTCCTGACATTACCACTGCACTACTGTTACATCTCCACCAGAACCTGCTCCTGCGACTTCGGCTTCTGTCACTAGGCGACGCCATGTTCACTCTGCGAGCAGCGCTGGTGATGGAAGAGATGTCCGAACCAGAAGCTCTGGACGTTGGGCTCTATTCATCCCCTAAGGTTAGAGTGACATAGACCTGTCGTGTGGTCCAGTCTGGCAGTATGGGGGTGTGTGCTGTCCAGCTGAAGTTATCATCTCTCTGCTTCAGCCAACTGGAGAGAACCACACTCTACTAAGGCTTCCAGCCTGCTGCTGGAAGCTGCCAGATATAGCTTAGTGTTTCTCTGCTATGTGTGCATCTTCTGCTCCTGTTTGGTTTAGTGTATTCCTGTTTCTGTCTATTCTTATGGATCCTAATTTTGTCCTTGACGTCTCTCCTCTGACCCTGCCTGGCGACCATTCCTACCTGTGGACGGCATCCTTTCCATGGTACCATTCCACTGGGTCTTATTGTAAAACCAGATCCATGCACTTGAGTTAAACGGTATTGGGATTTCTCTGGAGTCTGCCAGACTGAGTGTCTTGTTCCAAGTCTGTCCGAGGCAGTCTTTCTTTTGAGGCTGTGGCCTTAAGTAGATGTTACAACTACTACAAAATACTACCGATTTTCTGCTGTCGTTAACATCATGTCCTTCTGCTACTTGAAACTGTATCTTTCTAAAACTGAACTTATTGTGTTTCTACCCTCTAATAATCAACCTAAATCTGATCATTCTATGTGTGGTTTTTCTATAACTTCGAGGCCGCATGTCTTGGGATTACAGTATATTTGATTCAGATCCTTTCTTCACTTTTGCCACTTGCACACTCATGTTACCTTCATCTCAAAAATTTCATCTCCAGAATCTGCCTGGAGTGGCCTAGCCAGACTCCAGATCTCAACCCCATAGAAAACTTTTGGAGGGATTTAAAAGTCCGTGTTGCCCAGCAACAGGCCCAAAACATCACTGCTCTAGAGGAGATCTGCAAGGAGGAATGGGCCAACATACCACCAACAGTGTGTGCCCACCTTGTGAAGACTTATAGAAAACGTTTGACCTCTGTCATTGCCAACAAAGGATATATAACAAAATATTGAGATGAACTTTTGTTAATGACCAAATACTTTTTTTCCACCATAATTTGCAAAATAAATCTTGCCAAATCAGACAAGGTGACTTTCTGGATTTGTTTTCTCATTTTGACTCTCATAGTTGTGGTCTAGCTATGATGTCAATTACAGGCCTCTCTCATCTTTTTAAATGGGAGAACTTGCACAATTGGTGACTGACTAAATACTTTTTTCCCCCACTGTAGCAGCTAGGGTCATATTTCTGCCCAGCTCCTACACCGATACCTCCTATCGGGACGGACACAGATATTGGCTGGTGATGGGTTCATGCAGCTTTAGAAAAATACCATTATTTATTGTAAATAGCTACGGAATATGTTGGTGCTATATAATAATATTTTAATTATTGACCTTGGTGCAAAACCTAGATGCCATTAATTATCTACTATATAATCGTCTAATTCTGTCTGTAACGGAAATCCCGCGTCGCTGATTGGTTGCACCCGGCCAGACGCGACCAATCAGCGACAGGCGCAGTCTGGCTGCGAATTGGCGGAGGATTTGAAGCATGCACACCACCGCTATTGGCGCCCGACGGTAGCCAAGAGTCATCTCCTGCCGCATGGAGGTCAGCGGCGACGCAGCCGGGAGATGACCGGCGGCAGCCGGTCATCTCCCGGCTGCTCGCAGCGGAAGTACCCCGACCGGCGGCCTCCACGAAACCCCAGCAGCAGCCTCCACGTACACACCAGCAGCAGCAGCCTCCACATATACCCCAGCAGCAGCCTCCACATATACCCCAGCAGCAGCAGCCTTCACATATACCCCAGCAGCAGCAGCCTCCACATATACCCCAGCAGCAGCCTTCACATATACCCCAGCAGCAGCAGCCTCCACATATACCCCAGCAGCAGCAGCCTCCACATACACCCCAGCAGCAGCCTCTATATACACCCCAGCAGCAGCCTCCACATATACCCCAGCAGCAGCCTCTATATACACCCCAGCAGCAGCCTCTATATATACCCCAGCAGCAGCCTCTATATACACCCCAGCAGCCTCTATATACAAGCCAGCAGCCTCTATATACACCCCAGCAGCAGCATCTACATACACCCCAGCAGCAGCAGCCTCTATATACACCCCAGAAGCCTCTATATACACCCCAGAAGCCTCTATATTCACCCCAGCAGCCTCTATGTACACCCCAGCAGCCTCTAATCCTGTGTATTCATTGCATTATTCTTAAATCTTCATAAATAAACTACATACATATTCTAGAATATCCGATGCATTAGAATCGGGCCACCATCTAGTAATGTATATGTGCCTTGGGTCTAGCTTCATAGCCATGCTGCTCTTATTAAAATCAGCCTGTGTGAACATTTTTTTATTAGAAGTCTAGGCGTATTTTTTCAGCTGAAGTTTTTTGAAAATTATGCATTCATGAATAAAAAATACACAAGACATACAGTCAATCATCTGTCCAACTATGTAAGGTTATCTTAGAGTGGTTTATAAATATTCATTGTATCGTATTTCCCAACACCATATAGTAATAGAAAACACACATAACAAATCTAAGAAGTACATTAAGGGTGTCTGTTCAGCAGGAGACCATAATATATGGAAGATTAAAAGCAATTATCCTATGAATTTCCACTGCTGCTCACATCTCCCTGTTTATAGATTGTTTTGAATATCTGGAATTTCTTTTAATTTGATATTTGGCAAGAAATCCACTTGTCTGTGGAGAGCTAAGAAAATATAGTTTTCATCCTTTTATATTATTTTTCTGTTATTTGCCCAACAAGGCACAGGACAGCAAAAGCTGAGTTTAGATGTCTGAGTTTAACACCATCAACCCCGGGCGATTTTATGTTTTTTCGTTTTTATTTTTTTCTTCCCCTTCTTCTGAGATTCATAACATTTTTATTTTTTTTGTAAATATAGCCGTATAGAACTTGTTTTTTGCATGACCACTTGTACTTTTGAATAACACCATTAATTTTATGATGTGATGCACTGGGGAAAGCAGGAAAAAAATTCCAAGTGCACTTAAATTGCAAAATAGTTGCAATTTCACAATTGTTTTTTTCTTATTTACAATGTTTACTATATGTTAAAAACATTTAACCTACTGATGTCTCAATTAATTTTACTTTTATTGGTATCTATTTTTATTTTTGAAATTTACCAGTAGCTGCTGCATTTCCCACCCTAGGTTTATATGCGAGTCAATAAGTTTTCCCAGTTTTTTGTGGCAAAATTAGGGGGGTTGGCTTATACTCGGGTCGGCTTATAAATGAGTATATGCAGTACAATGTTTTGATTGCCTCTTACTTCAATGTTAAGGCTGCAAAAAACCCTGTAATTCTGATTTTATTTTTCTTGTTATGCCGTTTAAAATCAGATTAATTTATTTTATATTATAATAGATCAGACTTTTAAGAACGCAGGGGGAAGGGGGTGATTTGAACTTGTTATTTTATTGTTTTCATATTTTTAAAAACTTTTTTTAAAACTTGTTACTATATTTAATAGTCTCTTTAGGGGACTTGAAGCTGCAATCATCTGATCACTTGTGCTATACATCATCAATGCTAGGTACAGCAGAAATCACAATCTCAATCTCCTATGAACGCCGGCCACAGGCTGTGACTTTCACAGGATAGTAATGACAGGCACAGTGGTCTTCAGCAGACTCTCTGCTGTCATGACAACCCATCGGCGCCCCGTTATCACATCACGGGCATGCCAATAGGCTTGCTCATTGCCGGCACTTCACACCACCCGCGGCTGGCAAAGGCACATGATGGCTGATTAAATAACTTGTTGCAGTCAATGTATGGACAGTCCACTTGTTGCAGTCCATGTATGGACAGTCCACTTGTTGCAGTCCATGTATGGAGAGTCCACTTGTTGCAGTCCATGTATGGACAGTCCACTTGTTGCAGTCCATGTATGGACAGTCCACTTGTTGCAGTTCATGTATGGACAGTCCACTTGTTGCAGTTCATGTATGGACAGTCCATTTACTGTGATCCAGGTATGGACAATTAAATCCGATTAATTCAGGTTCTACATCTGTGTACTGTTATCATATACACTTTGCAGAGCTTATGTATATGTGACATTCTGAGCTATGCTCCATTTCCCCTACAGATGGACACACATACACATTTTCAGAGACTTTGCAGCATTTTGAGGAAAATATTGGAGAAACAAAAATACTTGGTATGCAAATAAAGGGTCACATATCAATACCACATCTTACACTTCACAGAGGTCGTCAGTATGTTACCTGACTATGAATGCCACCTCCAGTCCCGAATATGTCGTGAACACCAAAAGTCGCATAATTTAGCGCAGCTGCCAGTTGTGCTAAAATTATAACAATTAACAATAACAAATAACGTTGCACTCTGTAGTGTTAAAGCTTGTAAATATGTAATATATGAAATATGAATAGCATTACAGCTCTAGATAAGAAAAAATTGAGATACTTAGCACATAATTTGGACAATTCATGCATGCCCAGCAGCCAACGACAAGGCGATCTCCAGTTTGCTGGGAACCTACGTGTCTAGTGAGAATACCTCTCTTAGGCTAAAGCCTGAATGTTAATTGGCCAAATTATGTGCTAATTGTCTCCATTTTTTTCTTATTCTCTAGAGCAGTAATTCTATTCTATTTTCATATATTTCATATTCACATGCTTTAGCTATAGAGTGCAACTTTATTTGTTTGTTACATATGGAGGTGGCTGCTCCTAGTTCACACCTGCACACACCAGTTTTCTGATTTGGAAGTGCCTGTCAGTTTTTTGTTATTTGTTATGTGCTAAATTTATTGGACTCCTCGACAAACCCTTGGTGGTATGCCTTACCCTGATCGATGACAGAGAACCAGGTACTTCCTGATAGGCTATCCAGCATATCTTGGATCTTTGGTATCCGGTGTTGATCAGGTACTGACTCTTGGTTTAGTTCCGGTTAATCAGAGCAGAGTCTCAGCATACCGTCCTTCTTCCTAAGGGTGCTTTCACACTTGCGTTTGTGCTACCTGCGCCTGTCTGCGCTGTGCCCCCGGCCGTGCCTCCTCCCGGGGGCTCCGCCTATGGGCGCATGACGCCGCATGCGACCTGCGTACCCTATCTTTAGCATTGGGTACGCAGGCCATGCGCAGGTATGTGTTAGGCGGCGCATGCGTCCTTTTGACAGTGCGCCGAGCGCACCAAAATGTTGCATGCTGCTTTTTGGTGCGCACCAGTCAAAAGGACGCATGCGCCGCCAAACGCATACCTGCGCACGGCGTGCGTACCCAATGCTAAAGATAGGGTCCACAGGTCGCATGCGGCGTCATAGGCGGAGCCGCCGGGAGGAAGTGCGGCCGGGGGCGGAGCTTAGCGGCAGCCGTGCGCAGACAGGCGCAGGTCGCTCAAACGCAAGTGGGAATCCAGCCTAACACAGATAATAGGAGAGGAAAAAGACAACTTCGACTTTTGGACCCAACCTCTGTTGATTAGATCTTGCAAATACTCTTTCACTCACAGTGTAATGGTTTAGGCACCGACATGGTACTTTTGGTTACTGGGGTCGTGTCTTTCAAATTAATTTTCAACTGCAACGACGGAATACAGCCTATATCAGAGTCATCTTTAGAGAATGTGAGTCGCACGCCAGGGCCGTGGGGTACTCAGCACCGAGCCCGTTCACTTCAATGGGGGATGTCAGCACAGCTCGGTCCGTGGCCCTGGGCGCTCACTAAAAAGGGGGATATTTACAGGAGATTAAAGGTTTGTAGAAATTTGTGACGCCACCTGTGGTACCTGGTCAGTGTGACCAGCGCTGCTGTGTAAATCCACTGAGGGGTTGTTTCTGGGCAGCAAGGTGTTAAGTCTTCCACAGGCAAGACTGGGTCCCTCAGGGTAGATGGCGGTGTAGGGGTGCAGGATGGAGAAGGGGCTTTCAGCCGCAGGAGCAATAATGCAGACACACACACGAAAGTCTCTTTCTGTACCTTTACTGATGGTAGTTGCAGGCACGTCCCGGGAAGCTGGCAGGGTGGAGGATGCATGTCCAGTATTCCCACTGAGTAGGTGTAGGGCCTCCTTACTCCTGTAGTGTGAGTTTCTGACCTGTATATAACGAAGTCTAACTCTGTCTTCACTTATACGCCCGGCTGACTTTGTGGTGGGGCCTTCTCTAGGATAGAACAGTGTCTCTAATGGCGGATCCTGCCCAGACTCCTGTCTTCCTGACCCTGGTTACGTATCAGCACTCCTGGGCCCCTGCGACCTGTAGTCTAGCAGGGTCTCCAGTATCTCCTACTAGTCGTGTAGATGCTAGCAAGCTCGGACCCGGTGTCCGGTATTCAGAGTAGAGGTAAGCTATCAATGCTGTTTCAACCTCTGTTACTCTCTTCTTCTCTTCCACTCGCCTTTCGTCCTACTCCGACCCTTAACATAAGCACACTAGCAGTAGATGGCTGATTCTTCTCTCTCTTCACCGCTCTCAAAGCGTCGGCACGCTTGCTCACTGAAACTGCACTCAGTTGACTCAATTCTGACCAGGCTGAAGTGGCTATCTTTCTCCACTCGTACTAGCCTCCACACATTGAACTAAGCTCAAAGCTGCAGTCTTCAGGTTCCTTCAATTACTGTTGTTCTCCTTCCTTCTTTCTTTCTAATGCTCTGTCTGAAGCAGCTATCAGGATTTCCGTCTACTGATCTGTGCACACTTCTAGAGCTAACTCTCCAACACTCCAAGAGAACTAACAGCTTCACAACTTGCTGAGGTAACAGCAACAACGAACTACGCTTGTTCTGAGCTCTCTTCTGTCTAAGTGTAGACTGACTTATCTGCTGTGGCTTCACCATCCTTATATACTCTCAAAAGGGCTCCCTCTGGTGGCTCTAGGGATTGGTGAAGCTGTGAATGAATATCAGGTCTCTTGTGGGTGTTACCTTTGGTGCATCCTCCTGGGAAATGTGACTCCAAGCGCAGCTGGGCTACACAAATGCATGACACTCTTCTCTCAGCATCTGTTTTGCTACCGCTAGATCTTCAGCACACAAGTGTTCCAGGTGTACTGGGGGATCCCAGGATCACGAGGTGGGTTGTGCAATTTCCTCCCATGGGCAATTCCTGTTCCTTGGTAGGGGGACTGAATTCATGGTAGACCACTGGGCTGGTCTCACACTGGAAGGATATACCGCTTTGATGGTTTTAATGTGACCTAACACAGTCTTTGGATCCAGTCTAATTTTGTGTTTCGTGGTATTCATCACCGGTACTGTCACTTGGGCACACCCACTAGTAGGAATCGTAAGCACAGTCTCACCTTGAACTAGGCCTTCTGGAAGTTCAGAGGAGTCTTTTGGCGCGAACAGTCTCTTCTGGACTTTTCTTCCCGGTTCCACCTGGACTCCACACCTCACTCCAACCATTTGGTTTGAAGGAATGATGGTTGTGCGCAGGCCTACCTTGACTTCTTTCAGGTCCATTGTATTCTGTGCTTTCTTTACTCTATGAATCACGTTTTCTGCCACATCGTTGGGTATGGCGAATGATGTGGCAATTGCATCCACCATCAGCGTCCCTGACTTGTGTTTTGTGATGACCACACTGATTACATTATAACCCAGGATAGGATCCTTTGCTACTTTCTGATAACTGGTCACGAGAAAAGGTACCAAAAGGTCAATGGTGTTGCTGTTCTTTGTGACCCTGAGTTCGAAAGTCACTTCCACCCAACCTATGAAAGGAATTTCGATCTGGTTGACAACTTTGCCATGGAGTTCCACTGGTCTTAGCAGTTTCTTTAGTGACCGAAGGCAGGTATGTGGCTAGTGGCGCCTTCGCTATTCTTCATTTAAAAGGCTCGCTTGGGCTCCTGTGTCCCACAGTGCTTTTACCAGGAGTCCATCTAGCTGGCGCTGTATATAGCACCTTTCACCAATTAGGCTGATCGAGGAATCCTCCTCCCAGAAGTATGACGTTAGACCTCCGCACTGAACATTAAGTAACTGATGCTCCTGTGTCTCTTGTAGCAGTTGTAGACAGGAACACACTTGGAGATAGTGCTGATGCAGCCGTTTTACCTCATGCGCCGTTCTGGGGGTTGGTGGAATTTGGATATGTTTTTGGGGCCTCCTCCATGTTGTGGTTACCAGTCACCCCGCACTGGCAACCTCCTGCCTTTTAATCCAAACGATCATGACCATTGACATTCCTGGGCATAATGTCCTTATTCACCACATCTTAAACAGTGGACACATACCGCACTCTGATTTGATGAACGGCATGCCTCACAAGCCGGGTATCTTCTGTTTTGGAACCCACTCCTGAGTCTGAGAGATACAGATTCTGGCCTGGAATTAATCAACTCTTTCACCTCCATCAGCTCAGCTCGTAGTTCTCCTATTACTTCTTCCCAGTCAGCTCTGGCTGTCCTCCCTCTTGTTGGTGGTTTAAGGTTCACTCTCGGCAGTAGTACTGGAAGGTCTTCATCATGATCTTCGGACTGGCAACCGGGGATCTCCAACTTCAGCTGACTCATTTTGGTGGCTTTAGGAGCAGAGCCCTACTTTAACTTCTGTTCGCTCTCTGACTCCAAACTAGCGGCCTCATTCATTTTTTCAATTAGGGCTTCGTCCAGAATGCCAGAATCTTTTAGGTACTGTTTCAGCTGTAACTTAATATATTTGCTGATTAAGTCTGTTCCCAACGATCTCAAGAACTTCTTCTGTACTAGTCCAGCATCAAACTTCTCCTCCGCCACTACATCTCTGCATGCGAACAACAGTCTATCCTTAAGTTGAATCGCTCTGAACAAGAAACTTTGGGGTGATTCATTATTGTCCTGTGAGATGTTAATGAGTCGGTGGAGCAATTCTGAAGTACTCTCTTCTTTATAGTGCCCTTTTAAAATCATCTTCAACTGTGATAGGGTCAATTGACTTTTCATCTCTAGCATACTGCGGAGGTTCAGTCCTGGGTTGATTGCTTTCACCACTATCACGAACACCGCACTGCACTTGCTCACTGAGCTAGTGCGCGTGTCCTGAATAATACAGACTGCACTCAAAGATACCTGTGGAGCGGGGCAGCAGCGGTGAAGATGCGTGCTTCTGACTAACAGGACCCGAAGCACATGACTGCCAAGGGGCGGCGCCGGCCACAGGTCTCTCAGAGAAGGCAGTAACAGACAGAGATTGTTTCAGGCCAGAGGACCTAAAGCACGTGACTGCTGATGGGCGTGGCCTAAGCTCCAGAGAGCTATGAGCAGAAGGAAAACTCCTAGAAGGGTAACTACGGGACAGAGTTACCAAGGGGAATAGACAAAACGGATAGTCAGGATAGCCAGGTCATACACAGAGGGAGCAACGCAGTACAAGATGAGCAGGCAGAGAATAACCAGAACGTAGCCAAGGGATCAGAAAACCAGAACGGGCAAATACACAGTAACAAGACAGTAGACAAGCTCACAACGAAGAGACGGACCGGGTCAAAACCAAACAAGCAACAAGATCAGGCACAAGGCACAGGCACACAGGAGGTCAACTAACTCAGCCGAGGGCAGGAGTATAACTGACACCAGACCTAGGTCAATTGGCAACTAAATAGCCGCCCTCTGCCAGAGAGCGACTGAAACCATTAACCCCAGACTGGCCAGGACGGGACAAAGACCAAACCCCGTCCTGGGTCATGACAGTACCCCCCTCTCAACGGGGGCCACCGGACCCCCGGGTTTCTCAGGACACCTGGCATGAAAGGCCCGGACCAACTGATCCGCATGAACAGATCGGGCAGGAACCCACGACCGGTCCTCTGAACCGTAGCCTTTCCAATGTATAAGATACTGAAGAGCACGACGGACAAACCTAGAGTCAAGAATTCGTTCCACCTCGTACTCAGACTGCCCGTCTACCAAAACCGGTGGTGGGGAAGACAACGGTCCTTCCCTACAGGACCCCACAGGTTTCAAAAGGGCCCTATGGAAAACGTTGGGAATCCGTAGAGACGGAGGGAGACGCAACCGAAATGCCACCGGGTTAACTGCTTCCGTAATTTCATAAGGACCAATAAATTTAGGTCAAAGTTTCGCAGAGGGGACCTTGAGCCTTATATTCCTAGTAGATAACCATACCTTATCCCCAACCTGGAACACCGGCCCCACAGACCTCTTTTTGTCAGCAAAAAACTTATATTTAGACTGAGCCTTAGTAATGTCCCTTTGGACCTCCTGCCATAACTCCCCCAACCGCTGGATTGTCCCATCTGCCCCAGGACACCCAGAGTCCAAACGGGAGAACTCCCCAAAATGTGGATGAAACCCATAATTGCAGAAAAATGGAGATATGCCCGTAGACTGGTTAATGCGGTTGTTAAACGCAAACTCAGCCAAAGGTAACGAAGTACACCAATCATCCTGTCAGGCTGAGGTCAGGCAACGCAGGATTTGCTCTAGAGACTGATTGGTCCGCTCAGTCTGCCCATTAGTCTCTGGATGATAAGCGGATGAAAAAGACAGACCAATACCCAACCTCTTACAAAATGCCCTCCAAAATCTGGAAACAAATTGTACCCCCCTATCAGACACCACATTCAAGGGTACCCCATGCAACCGCACCACATGCTCAACAAACAATCTGGACAACGTTTCTGCATTAGGTAAAGCCGCCAAGGGTACAAAATGTGCCTGTTTACTAAACCTGTCCACCACTACCCAAATGACGGTGTTACCCTTGGAAGGAGGAAGGTTAGTGATAAAATCCATGGACAAATGGGTCCATGGTCTATCAGGAATTGGCAGTGGCACCAATTCCCCGGCCGGCAGGTTATGGGGGGGTTTCGCATGGGCATATACCCCACAAGCAGACACAAATTCCCCAACATCAGAGGCTAAAGAAGACCACCAGAATATCCTAGCGATGGCCCTCCGGGTAGCCGAGATCCCAGGATGTCCACCCAGAACTGAGTCGTGGAATTCCCGAAGGATCCTGAGACGAAATTGAACTGGTACAAAAAGTTTATCCACTGGCTTAGCTGGAGGGGCAAGAGACTGAGCTTCCCGAATCTCCTGCTCCAACCCAGCAGAAACAACTGCCACCACCACCCCAGGCTGAAGAATGGAGGATGGAGGTTCGGGGGGAGACACCGGATCCAGACTGCGTGACAAGGCATCAGCCCTGACATTTTTGGATCCTGGCCGAAAAGTGATAGAGAACTGGAATCGGGAAAAAAAAAGCGACCATCTTGCCTGTCTAGGAGTCAACCTTTTAGCAGACTCAATGTAAGCTAGGTTCTTGTGGTCCGTAACCACGGTAATAGGATGGACAGCACCCTCCAAAAAATGCCTCCATTCTTCAAAGGCCAACTTCACGGCCAGAAGTTCTCGATTCCCAACATCATAGTTTCTCTCCGCAGGAGAGAATTTCTTAGAGAAAAAGGCACAGGGTCTCAAATTAGTCAAAGTGGCGGGTCCCTGGGACAACACTGCCCCCACCCCCACCTCCGAGGCGTCCACCTCAACAATAAATGGTTCAGACAGGTCCGGTTGAATAAGAACCGGAGCAGACATGAAACATTTTTTTAAGAACTGAAACGCCGCCACCGCTGCAGCTGACCAATTCTTGACATCAGCCCCCTTTTGAGTCAGATCTGTGAGAGGTTTAACTACCTGCGAGAACCCCCTTATAAACTTGCGATAGTAATTTTCGAATCCTAAGAAACGCTGCAGAGCCTTCAAATCACGAGGTTGTACCCAATCAACAATGGCCTGCACCTTATTAGGATCCATGCGATATCCCTCAGCAGACACAATGAACCCCAGAAACGACAGTTCCTGAACGAAGAATGAACATTTCTCTAGCTTAGCAAAGAGACAGTTCTCCCGGAGCCTTTGGAGAACTGCCCGAAGATAATCAATGTGAGTTTGTTTATCAGGCGAGTAGATAAGAATGTCATCCAAATACACAACCATAAAACGCCCAATAAAGTCAGAGAACACATGATTAATAAAATTTTGGAAGACTGCTGGTGCGTTGGTCAGACTGAAAGGCATGACCAAGTTTTCAAACAACCCTTCAGTAGTGAGAAAAGCAGTCTTCCACTCATCCCCCTCCCGGACCCGGATAAGGTTATATGCCCCCCGCAGATCCAATTTCGAAAACCACTTAGCCCCAGACAACTGGTTGTACAAATCAGGAATAAGGGGGAGGGGGTAAGTATTTCTCACAGTTATCTTATTTAACTCTCGAAAATCGAGGCATGGGCGCAAACCACCGTCTTTTTTCTTAACGAAAAAGAACCCCACCGCCATGGGGGAAACAGAAGGACGAATGTGTCCCTTACGAAGGCTCTCGGAAATGTATTCTTTCATAGCAGCCCGCTCGGGACCCGAGAGGTTATACAAGCGGGCCTTGGGCAATTTAGTACCTGGAACCAGGTCAATGGCACAATCAAATGGGCGGTGTGGTGGTAAAACTTCAGCCTCTTTTTCAGAGAAAACGTCCGCATAGTCCTTCAGGTACTCCGGAATACCTTCCAGACCAACGGACGACACAGACACAGTAGCAAGACATCTTTCAGAACAATTAGATCCCCATTTAACAATATCACGGGAATCCCAGTCAATAATCGGGTTATGCCGTTGCAACCAGGGAAACCCTAACACCAGGCCAGCAGAGAGGTTATCCAAAACAAAACATGACATACGCTCCTGGTGAAGGGCCCCCACCCTGAGGGTGAATTCTTCAGAGACAAAATGGACACCGTCCTTGGTGAGAGGTGTAGAGTCAATGGCCATTATTTTTATAGGAGTCTCCAACCTAACTGTCCCTAATCTACAGCTGGCCATCAGCTTAGAGTCAATCAGGTTCAAGGATGAACCACAGTCCACAAAAGCTGAAGTAAGGAAAAAGCAGTTCTTCACACCAAGTTCCACCTTTAACAGTATCTTAGAAAATGAAGGAAAGGGTACCTGAGAGTCTGAGTGACCTCCACGATGATCACCCAGACTCAGTCGCTTGTTAGTCGGTGGGCAGGAGGGACAGTTCTTTTTCCAATGTCCAGGATCACCGCAGTAAAAACACAACTTTTCCAAAAGCCTCCGTCTCCTTTCTTTCTCTTTGAGGTCGATGGCTCCCATCTCCATGGACTCCAATACAGGACTGGCTCCCCTTCCACTGGAGAAAAGTGGTGTCTCTTGCCCGCAGCCTGCGATCCATTCGGACGGCCTGCGTCATGGCGTCCTCCAGAGAATCAGGCGGAGGGTGGAGTGCCAGGGCATCTTTCAGACGTTCAGACAGGCCTCTACGGAACAAGCCCCGGAGGGCGGCATCATCCCAACAGACCTCAGCAGCCCAGTGTCTGAACTCTGAGCAAAACCACTCGGCTGAGTGCTTCCCCTGACATACACTCATCACCATGTCCTCAGCCATCAGCACTCGATCAGGCTCATCATAAATATGCCCCAGGGCCTCAAAAAATGCATCCACAGTCATTCTCTCAGGGGCAGTGGTAGGAAGGGAAAAAGCCCAAGCCTGGGGGGCTCCCCTTAACAGAGACATAATGACCCCCACCCTCTGACTTTCATCCCCAGAAGAGTGCGGTCTTAAAGAAAAAAAAAAGCTTACAGCCCTCTTTGAAAACTTTAAATTCCTTTCTATCTCCGGAAAAGGTATCTGGTAATTCAACCGGGGGCTCTGGGGAAACTAATATAACATCTTGAACCCCTGTCCCATGAGCACCAGATGATAAAGTCCCCTGCACCGTGTCAGCCATCAGCTGCTGAGACTGAGCCAGAACTCGCTGTTCCTCATTCAGTGCCTGAGACATCTGAGTCAGGTGCTTTACCTGCTCAGAAAGGGCATACATAGGATCCATAACACACACAGGAAAGAAAAAAAAAAAAAAAAAAGTAGCAGTCAGTTATAATATCACGAACACCGCACTGCACTTGCTCACTGAGCCAGTGTGCGTGTCCTGAATAATACAGACTGCACTCAAAGATACCTGTGGAGCGGGGCAGCAGCGGTGAAGATGCGTGCTTCTGACTAACAGGACCCGAAGCACATGACTGCCAAGGGGCGGCGCCGGCCACAGGTCTCTCAGAGAAGGCAGTAACAGACAGAGATTGTTTCAGGCCAGAGGACCTTAAGCACGTGACTGCTGATGGGCGTGGCCTAAGCTCCAGAGAGCTATGAGCAGAAGGAAAACTCCTAGAAGGGTAACTACGGGACAGAGTTACCAAGGGGAATAGACAAAACGGATAGTCAGGATAACCAGGTCATACACAGAGGGAGCAACGCAGTACAAGAGGAGCAGGCAGAGAATAACCAGAACGTAGCCAAGGGATCAGAAAACAAGAACGGGCAAATACACAGTAACAAGACAGTAGACAAGCTCACAACGAAGAGACGGACCGGGGCAAAACCAAACAAGCAACAAGATCAGGCACAAGGCACAGGCACACAGGAGGTCAACTAACTCAGCCGAGGGCAGGAGTATAACTGACACCAGACCTAGGTCAATTGGCAACTAAATAGCCGCCCTCTGCCAGAGAGAGGCTGAAACCATTAACCCCAGACTGGCTAGGACGGGACAAAGACCAAACCCCGTCCTGGGTCATGACAACCACCCCCTCAATGATCTCATCTGGCTGGTAGCCTTTCAATAATCCTGCATTTATCTGGTGCAACAAGTTCATATAAGACAGTTTCTTTCTGCTGACACTTTTCAATCTGTCCCAGGATCTTGAATTCTTTTGTTATGGTGAATTGTTGTGTTGGAGAGTACTGTTTTCCTGATTTATCAAACTCAAGCAGGTTAAAGGTTCTGTCAGAGTCTGTCACACCTTCAGAGGGTTGGGTAGATTTCTGCAGGCTGTTGTTAAGGCTTTGAATTGTTCTTTCAATTCCTGTAGTTCTGTCTGCTGAAGGAGATTCCTGCTCCTGGCAATTGGTGCCGCACCTCCATCTTCCAACTTCAACCTGGTTAGAAACTGTGTTAGCTCCTGGAGGAACGTCCTCAGTCATAACATCTTCATCTTCTTTCTCCCCCAGCTCATCCATCTGTATATTAATGGCGGCTACAAGTTGACTGCGGGAGTGTGCTTTAGAGATCTGTTCTTCTGACATCTTTATACAGTTAGGTCCATATATATTTGGACAGCGACAACATTTATCTAATTTTGGTTCTAGACATTACCACAATGAATTTTAAACAAAACAATTCAGATGCAGTTGAAGTTCAGACTTTCAGCTTTCATTTGAGGGTATCCACATTAAAATTGGATGAAGGGTTTAGGAGTTTCAGCTCCTTAACATGTGCCACCCTGTTTTTAAAGGGACCAAAAGTAATTGAACAGATTAAATAATTGTAAATAAAATGTTCATTTCTAGTACTTGGTTGAAAACCCTTTGTTGGCAATGACTGCCTGAAGTCTTGAACTCATGGACATCACCAGACGCTGTGTTTCCTCCTTTTTGATGCTCTGCCAGGCCTTCACTGCAGTGGTTTTTAGTTGCTGTTTGTTTGTGGGCCTTTCTGTCTGAAGTTTAGTCTTTAATGAATGAAATGCATGCTCAATTGGGTTGAGATGAGGTGACTGACTTGGCCATTCAAGATTATTCCACTTCTTTGCTTTAATAAACTCCTGGGTTGCTTTGGCCTTATGTTTTGGGTCATTGTCCATCTGTAGTATGAAACGAAGACCAATCAGTTTGGCTGTATTTGGCTGGATCTGAGCACACAGTATGGCTCTGAATACCTCAGAATTCATTCGGCTGCTTCTGTCCTGTGTCACATCATCAATAAATACTAGTGACCCAGTGCCACTGGCAGCCATGCATGCCCAAGCCATCACACTGCCTCCACCGTGTTTTACAGATGACGTGGTATGCTTTGAATCATGAGCTGTACCATGCCTTCACCATACTTTTCTCTTTCCATCATTCTGGTAGAGGTTGATCTTGATTTCATCTGTCCAAAGAATGTTCTTCCAGAACTGTGCTGGCTTTTTTAGATGTTTTTTAGCAAAGTCCAGCCTAGCCTTTTTATTCTTGATGCTTATGAGTGGCTTGCACCGTGCAGTGAACCCTCTGTATTTACTTTCATGCAGTCTTCTCTTTATGGTAGATTTGGATATTGATACGCCTACCTCTTGGAGAGTGTTGTTCACTTGGTTGGCTGTTGTGAAGGGGTTTCTCTTCACCGTGGAGAGTATTCTGCGATCATCCACCACTGTTGTCTTCCGTGGGCGCCCAGGTCTTTTTGCATTGATGAGTTCACCAGTGCTTTCTTTCTTTCTCAGGATGTACCAAACTGTAGATTTTGCCACTCCTAATGTTGTAGCAATTTCTCGGATGGGTTTTTTCTGTTTTTGCAGCTTAAGGATGGCTTGTTTCATCTGCATGGAGAGCTCCTTTGACCGCATGTTTCCTTCACAGCAAAACCTTCCAAATGCAAACACCATTTTAGGGTCTGCAGAACACACCTAATAGATATTGTAGAGAGGTGCGTTCGCAGCCCGGGGTCCACCGTGCAGGCGAAGCTGCTAGTAAGATGGCGAAAGTAGCGAACTCTTTTATCCCGCAAAGTCGCTAAAATAAGCGCCGTAGCGCGCTGTGGCAGTGAGTGCGAACTCTGTTAATCCCCAGAGCCGCTAACGGAATGCCACAGCGCTATATGGCGATAAGTGCGAACTCACTTAGCTTCAGTGAGCCGCAAAGTAAAACACTAGGGCGCTGAACCAGCGTTATAAAGCGAACCCTGTTGCGTCACAGAGCCGCTGAGAAAAAGACTGTGTCCTGTTAGAATCACAGGGAACACAGATGACTGCTAAGCGGATTGCAGTCTGAGGTCATGCAGTCAGAACACAAGTAACAATCTTCTCACCGGAGTAGCCGGTATTCTAATGGCGTTTTCAGCCGAGCCCTGAATACGTGCATACAATCTCCTCACCGGAGGTGCCGGTATTCTAGGGGCTTATTTCAGCCAAACCTAACCACATGCATACATGACCCACTGGCGCAAGCACGTAACAGATTTGATACTAGCGCATGGCGGCCCAGCCATGCCACCCTTTTATAGTAACAGGTACAGGACCTGCCAGAAAAAGGACCAATGAGAAACTGTTCCAAAACACATGTAGTTTCAGGACCTTCCTGGCGGACCAATAGGAGCTGCTGCAGTACCTGAACATGTGACCCCTGATCTCCAATGAGAGATCTTACCCTGGGCATGCTCAGAAGGGGAAACGCAGGATTTCGTCCTTAAGACGTCTGCTCCAGCACTGGCTATAATAGAAGATCCAGGAGGGGCAGCAGCAAGTCTCTGCACAGTATTGGAATGGGCAAGACGCTGGGACCGACGTCTCTGCTGAGCAGGCTCCACTGCGGCCGGAGACGGATGGGGGACCGCAGTGGGAATGGCTCGAGATTCCCCTTGCGCAGCATTGGGAACTCGAACCCTAACATTACCCCCCTTCCTAGGGCCCCCCTTCTCTGGGCCTCACTGTGCTCAAAGGCAGCGATGAGCTGCGGAGCGTGAACATGCTCGGCAGGCTCCCAAGACCTATCCTCAGGCCCATAGCCCCTCCAGTCCACCAAATAAAACTTTTTGCCCCGTACCACCTTACACCCTACGATGGCGTTCACCTCATGGTCGTCCGTAGACGAACCCGATGTCCCGGCAGATGACTCGGAAAACCGGGATATGAGCACGGGTTTCAGGAGGGATACGTGAAAGGTGTCGGAGATACCCAGGCGTGGTGAAAGAGCCAAACGGTATACCACAGGGTTAACCTGCTCGAGGACTTTGAATGGACCCAGGTATTGGGGTGACAATTTAGTGGACTCAACTCGCAGCCTAATGTTACGGGCGGAGAGCCACACCAAGTCCCCAGGAGCAAATGTTGGAGCGGGGCGCTAATGTGCGTCGGCGGAGGACCTCATCCTCTCCTTGGACGCCTGAATGGCATCCTGGGTTTGGTCCCAAATGTCCCATGCCTCCACAGCCCAGTCTGCCACCCTGGAGTCGGCGGAAGACACGGGCATGGGCACCGGAACCGGCGGATGCTGACCGTAGTTTAGGAGGAATGGAGTCTGTCCAGTGGAGTCAGCCACAGCATTGTTTAGTGCAAACTCAGTCCACGGTAGCAAGGATGCCCAGTCATCCTGCCTGGCTGAGACAAAATGTCGTAGATAAGCGACCAAAGTCTGGTTGGCCCTCTCTACCAACCCATTCGTCTCGGGATGATATGCTGAAGAGAGATTTAGCTCAATACTGAGTAGACGACAAAGTTCTCTCCAGAACCGAGACGCAAACTGGGGACCTCGGTCACTGACAATTTTGTCCGGCATGCCGTGTAGACGGAAGATGTGCCTAACGAACAACGCTGCCAGAGCCCATGCAGAAGGTAACCGTGGTAGCGGAACCAGGTGTACCATTTTGGAAAAATGGTCGATGATTACCCAAATGATGGTGCAACCCCGAGACTTGGGTAAGCCCACCACAAAGTCCATCCCAACCATCTCCCAGGGTCTGTCTGCCACCGGCAAAGGGTAAAGTAACCCAGCTGGCCGTTGTCGGGGAGACTTATTCTTGGCGCAGGAGACACACGCCCAAACATAGTCCCCAACGTCACGGACCATATGCAGCCACCAGTATGTCCTCGCCAGCAACTCAGATGTCCTCTTTGCCCCAAAGTGTCCACTCACCCTGGACGAATGAGCCCAAGAGAGTACCTCCGGTCGCAAATTGGTAGGCACAAAAGTCTTGCCCGGGGCACAGACTCTAGCGAAACCGGGGCCACTGTTCTCAGGCTCTCTGTGGGGACAATAAGCCGAGGCTCCTCCTCCTCCTCAGAGGACACCACAGAGCGAGAGAGAGCGTCGGCACGAACGTTCTTCTCTCCCGAGAGAAAATGGAGTGTGAAATGAAACCGGGAGAAGAACAAGGACCATCTGGCCTGGCGAGAATTAAGCCGCTGGGCTGTCTGAAGATATACCAAATTCTTGTGGTCGGTGAAGACTTGGAAGGGAAAGCAAGCCCCCTCCAACAGATGTCTCCACTCAGAGAAAGCCAACTTCATTGCTAGCAACTCCCTGTCCCCGATGGAATAATTCCTCTCCGCTGGTGTGAAGGTCTTGGAGACGAAGAAGCAAGGATGCTTCCGACCTTGAGCATCCTTTTGAAAGAGGACTGCTCCAGCACCAACGGATGAGGCATCCACCTCCAATATAAATGGCTTATCAACATCAGGGCGGTGTAGGATGGGAGCGCTAGCAAAATGAGACTTAATTGAGGTGAAAGCCTTGGAGACTTCTTCGGACCACAATTTGGGATTTGCTCCCTTCTGTCATGGGTGCATCGCCACGAAGATCGTCGCGATTGCACATTCTGACTTCTCACAGCTGAGCTGCTGTTTCTTTGTGTTTGGTAATGAGAGAGTTAATTTTATCTAGCTCTTTGCTAAGACTAGGTCCAGCCTCGCCCGGCTGCTTTGGATTATGTTCTAATTAGTTTCCTTTATATTCCTGCCAGTCTGGGTGTTTGATGCCGGTGATAGCATTCATATAGTTTAGCAGACTGGAGCGGTTCTGAGAATACTTAAGCTAAGAGCTCCTTAGTTGTTTTTACTCTTATAGCTTATAGTTTATCTCTGAGACCTTAGGTGTTCCTACTGTGTGTGAGTGTTGTTATGTAAGACTTTATTTACTTTATTTCTTGTCTTTCTTGTATGTCTTTCTGTTCATTAACCGTTACCCGGTCATTCCCTTTGGTGGTATTCAGGGTCCTTCTTAGGACTAGAATACAGTTGGCAGGGATTGATAGGAGACAGGGTTTACGCTGGTGGCCTGGACCTCTGTACCTTTAACAGTACCTCCAGGTTGAGGGATTAGTTAGGACCCCAGTTAGGGTCAGCTTAGACCCCGGTCACCCTCTAGCCGGAGACAGCGTATAACGGATTCCGTTTTGACCCACTGGACTTTCTGTCAGGTAAATCTATGTTATCATATAGCTATGCGCATGTTATATAGTATGTTGCCCTTTTGATATAGATTATTGTCATCACATATATATATCTGCTATACAGCGTGACTTTTTCACCGGCCAATACTAAAGATTCTCCCCAGCTGTCATGGATCCAGTTGCCCAGCTGGCCCGGCAGTTGCAGGGGTTGTCCATGGAATTTGCAGACATTAAGTCCAAGGTTTTGTCCCCCCCGGAGCAAACCAGATCTGAACCTAAGGTTGCTCTCCCGGACAGGTTCACTGGTGGGCGGGACAAATTTTTTACTTTCCGGGAGGCATGTAAATTGTACTTTCGGCTGCGGCCTCGGTCATCTGGGAGTGAAGAGCAGAGGGTGGGAATTGTTATCTCGCTCTTACAAGGGGACCCTCAATCTTGGGCGTTCTCTATTCCTCCAGACTCCCCAGATCTCCAGTCAGTGGATCGATTTTTTGCTGCCCTGGGTCTGGTATATGATGATCCGGATCGAGTCTCCCTTGCTGAAACAAGGTTACGTAAAATACGGCAAGGAAATCGTCCAGCGGAGGAATATTCTTCTGAGTTCCGTAGATGGGCAACAGATACTCAGTGGAATGACCCAGCTCTTAGGAGCCAGTTTTGTCAAGGGTTGTCTGACAAATTAAAAGATGTGTTGGCTCAGTATGATTCTCCTCCATCACTGGAGGCTGCTATGGCCCTCGCTATTCGCATTGATAGACGTCTTCGGGGAAGACGCGAGGTAACTCCGCCCCCCGTGATGACTCCACCTACTACTAAAGTCCCTTATACTGAGGTTCCCCTGGTCTGTTCTGAGGAACCCATGCAGTTGGGAGGGACATCATTTTGTAGGAGGGAATCAGCGGTGAGCCGCAAGACTAGAAGGTGTTTCTTTTGCGGGAGAGAGGGACATTTTGTTGGGGGGTGTCCATCCCGGACCTCTTTGAACCAAGGAGTTAACCTGGGAGTGTGTATTTCGTCCCCAAATCCCTCTCAGTTTCTCGTGCCTGCGGAGGTGGTGATTGGTACTAGAACTGAGAGGATTTCTGTTTTTCTTGATAGTGGGTCCGGGGCTAATCTGGTGGACGCTCGGTTTGCCCAGGTGCATGGTATGCAACTGAGTGTATTGGCCAAACCGGTCCCTATACTCTCTATTGATTCTAGACCTCTTGGTCAAGGTAGCTTGGTACAAGCTGTTCATAACATAGATCTTCGAGTAGGGGCAATACATAAAGAGCAATTGTCTTGTTATGTGTTGGAGGGTCTGCCTGCTCCTATTGTGTTGGGACTTCCTTGGTTGGCTAAACATAACCCAGTGATTGATTGGCAATCCAGAAAGATAAGCCAGTGGGGTGAATTTTGCAAGAATAACTGTATGAGCACGGTCATCGGTGCGGTTGTGCCTAGGACTTTGCCTCCTTTTCTGGAGGACTTTTGGGAGAAGTTCTCAGAGGAGGGGTGTAAGGAGTTACCTCCTCATCGCACATATGACTGCTCAATAAAGTTGCTTCCTGATGCCTTATCTCGTACTTTCCCAGGGGCCGGGAAGACGGATGATCCGGTTCCTATTCCTCAGGAGGGAGTTGTAGTGTCAGCTGTATGCTCTGAGCTTGAGGGGAGGTATTGGGGCTCAGGGGGACGCCCCTGTGGGACTTCCAGGGAGACTGATAGTTCCAGATCGCTTAAGACTGAAGGTTACGGAGAACCCTTACAAACGGATGGCTGATAGGAGGAGAGTTTCTGGTCTAGATCTGAAGGTGAACGATCTGGTGTGGTTGTCTACCAGGAATATAAAACTTAAAGTTCCCTCCTGGAGGTTGGGTCCCAGATTCATCGGGCCATACAGGATCAGTTCCATAATTAATCCTGTGGCATTTCGTCTGGACCTCCCTCCTACGTTTAAAATTCATAATGTGTTTCACAAGTCATTACTTAAAAAGTATGTGGCACCAGTCATACCGTCACCTCTACCTCCTCCTTCAGTGGTAGTCAATGATAACGTGGAAGTTCATTGGAGGGGGTATGGTCCTGAGGAGAGGACGTGGGTCCCTGCGTCTGATGATAACGCAGATCGATTGGTTCGGACCTTTCACACAATTTACCCGGACAGACCTGGTCATGAGGGTCCGGAGGCCCCTCGTAGAAGGGGGGGTACTGTCATGGGTGCATCGCCACGAAGATCGTCGCGATTGCACATTCTGACTTCTCACAGCTGAGCTGCTGTTTCTTTGTGTTTGGTAATGAGAGAGTTAATTTTATCTAGCTCTTTGCTAAGACTAGGTCCAGCCTCGCCCGGCTGCTTTGGATTATGTTCTAATTAGTTTCCTTTATATTCCTGCCAGTCTGGGTGTTTGATGCCGGTGATAGCATTCATATAGTTTAGCAGACTGGAGCGGTTCTGAGAATACTTAAGCTAAGAGCTCCTTAGTTGTTTTTACTCTTATAGCTTATAGTTTATCTCTGAGACCTTAGGTGTTCCTACTGTGTGTGAGTGTTGTTATGTAAGACTTTATTTACTTTATTTCTTGTCTTTCTTGTATGTCTTTCTGTTCATTAACCGTTACCCGGTCATTCCCTTTGGTGGTATTCAGGGTCCTTCTTAGGACTAGAATACAGTTGGCAGGGATTGATAGGAGACAGGGTTTACGCTGGTGGCCTGGACCTCTGTACCTTTAACAGTACCTCCAGGTTGAGGGATTAGTTAGGACCCCAGTTAGGGTCAGCTTAGACCCCGGTCACCCTCTAGCCGGAGACAGCGTATAACGGATTCCGTTTTGACCCACTGGACTTTCTGTCAGGTAAATCTATGTTATCATATAGCTATGCGCATGTTATATAGTATGTTGCCCTTTTGATATAGATTATTGTCATCACATATATATATCTGCTATACAGCGTGACACCTTCTTGGTGAGGGCTACCAAGGGAGCTACCAAAGTTGAGAAATGGGGAATGAACTGGCGATAATAATTAATGAACCCCATAAAGCGCTGCACCGCTTTAAGGGAATGGGGTTCTTGCCAGTCCATCACAGCCTGTAATTTGGCAGGATCCATAGCCAATCCCTGGGCGGAGATGATATAGCCCAGGAATGGTAAAGACTCCTGGTCAAACACGCATTTCTCAAACTTTGCATAAAGGGAATTTGCCCGCAAGAGGTCGAAGACTCTGCAGACATCTTTCCTGTGGGAGTCAATATCTGGAGAGAAAATGAGAATATCATCCAGATAGACCACGACCGAGGTGGAAAGCATATCCCAGAAGATGTCATTAACAAAGTCTTGGAAAATGGCTAGGGCATTACAGAGCCCGAAGGGCATCACCAGATATTCATAGTGCCCATCCCTGGTATTAAAAGCCGTCTTCCTCTCGTCCCCCTCGCGGATGCGAATCAGGTTGTAAGCACCCCGCAGGTCTAATTTGGTAAATACCCTTGCTCCCCGGAGCCTATCAAAGAGCTCTGAAATTAAAGGCAGCGGGTATTTATTCATAACGGTAATGGCGTTAAGACCCCTGTAATCTATGCAGGAATGTAATTCTCCGTTCTTCTTTTGCACAAAGAAGAACCCTGCCTGTTGTGTTTTGGTAGCTGAGGAGAATAAGCAAAAACGGCAATACACCAGAGAGGCTGGAACCTATAGGATTGCAGTAACCTGAACTAACCACACAACTAGAGGTAGCCGTGGAGCGTTCCAACGTTGATCCTAGACGCCTCGTCACAGCCTGAGAGATAACTACACCTAAAGGCAGAAAGATGAAAGCTATCTGCCCCGGAGCAGATCCCCAAAGAAAATAGGAAGCCCCCAAACATGTAATGGCGGTTAGACAAGAAGAAGCACGGACACAGACAGAAAATAGAATGAGCAAACGCTGGGGCCCATTCTGTCTAGACAGAAAAGTACAGGAAAGGATACTCACTGCAATCAAAAAAAACCTAAAAAATACCAACTCTTCTGATTGCAAAAACACCTGAGATCACACGATCTCTACCACCTAAATCAGATCTCTGGTGTAACAAAACTAAGCCGCAGCCACTGAAAAAACAGGAAAAAGCAAATGAACAAATAACAGTGGCTTCAGATAAACTGAGAGGAGCACAATCCCCCCGGAGGGGACCTGGCTGAACTCAACAGAAGTCCAGGGAACAATGCAAAAAGCAAGCACAAAAATAAAAGCAGAAAATATCTTATCTGATAGCAGAAGATGCAGGCAAGACTCAGAAAACTTCCAAATGAACCAGGAACCACAATTGAGACAAGAACAATTGATCACCGGCAACCATCATGGGAGGGAACCTCCCTTATATCAGACCAGTCAGAGATCCCAGATTGCCATTCCTCGCTGAAAGGTTCAGTACTGTCTGTAACCACCAGAGGGAGCCTCTGCTCAGAAATCATCTCTAGTGTTGTGAATGTTTTAGAAATGAATTCTGAGCAGAAGCTACCTCTGGTGGTTACAAACAGTACTGAACCATTCAATGAGGATTGGCAATCAGGAATCACAGACTGGCTGGATATAAGGGAGGTTTTCCCCCATCATGGATGCCGGTGATCAATTGTTCTTGTCTCAACGTTGTTTCCTGGTTCACTTGGAAGCTTAGAGCTGAGAGAACAAACCAGACATTGGAGACTTATCTGAGATGCTTTGTGTCTGCTGATCAAGATGACTGGGTCTCTTTTTTGCCTTTGGCTGAGTTTGCTCTTAATAATAGGGCAAGCTCTGCCACTTTGATGTCTCCATTTTTCTGCAATTTTGGGTTTCACCCTCGATTTTCTTCGGGACAGATGGAGGCTTCTGTCTGTCCGGGTGTTGACTCTGTTGTGGAGCGTATGCAGCAGATTTTGGACCAGGTAGTGGAGAGGTTGTCCCTCTCTCAGGAGAAGGCCCAGCGGTTTGCCAACCGGCGTAGGACTGATGGTCCTCGGTTTAAAGTGGGGGACTTGGTCTGGTTGTCCTCAAGAAATATCCCTATGAGAGTTGCATCTCCTTAGTTTAAGCCTAGGTTCATTGGACTTTATAAGATCATGGAGAATCTTAATCCTGTTTCCTTTCGTTTACTTCTTCCAGGGACATTTAAGATCCATAACGTGTTCCACAAGTCCTTATTGAAGAGGTTTGTCAAGCCAGTGGTTCCTATGGTTGCGCCTCCTGACCCTGTTTTGGTTGAGGGCAATCTGTAGTATGTGGTTGAGAAAATATTGGATTCTCGTTTTTCTAGACGGAAACTCCAGTATTTGGTTAAGTGGAGAGGTTATGGTCAGGAGGACAATTCTTGGGTGTTTGCTTCGGACATCCATGCTAGGAGACTGATCCGTGCGTATCACAGAGCTCATCCTGACCGACCTGGTTGCAGAAATGAGGGTTCGGTGACCCCTCCTCAAGGGGGGGTACTGTTGTGAATGTTTTAGAAATGAATTCTGAGCAGAAGCTCCCTCTGGTGGTTACAAACAGTACTGAACCATTCAATGAGGATTGGCAATCAGGAATCACAGACTGGCTGGATATAAGGGAGGTTTTCCCCCATCATGGTTGCCGGTGATCAATTGTTCTTGTCTCAACGTTGTTTCCTGGTTCACTTGGAAGCTTGCTGAGTCTTGCCTCTTCTCCTGCTCTCAGATAAGATATTTTCTGTTTTTTGTTTTTGTGCTTGCCATTGCATATTTCTCTGCATTTCTGTGAGGTTGGCCAGGTTCCCCTCCCCGGGGGGGCTTGGTCTCCTCTCGGTTCCTCTGGAGCCACTGTTGTTTGTTCATTTGCCTTTTCCAGTTTTTTCTGTGGCTGCGGCTTGGTTTTGTTACACCAGAGAACTAATTTAGGTGGTAGAGGTCGTGTGATCTCAGGTGTTTTTGCAATTAGTAGCGTTGGCTTTTTTTCTTTTCTGTCTAGGCAGATTGGGCCCCAGCGTTTGCTCATACTATTTTCTGTCTGTGTCTGTATTTCCTCTTGTCTAACCGCCATTACATGTTTGGGGGCTTCCTATGTTCTTTGGGAATCTGCTCCGGGGCAGATAGCTTTCCTCTTTCTATCTTTAGGTGTAGTTAACCTCTCAGGCTGTGACGAGGCGTCTAGGACCAACGTAGGAATGCTCCACGGCTGCCTTTAGTTGTGGTGGTTAGTCAGGGTACTGCAATCCAGAAGATTCCAACCTCTCTGGTGTATTGCCGTTTTTGCCTGCTCTCCTCAGCTACCAAAACATAACAGTATCACCGGCCACACTGAAAATTATATGGTACTCACAGAAGGGAAAAATAGTGTGGAAACAAAAAAGGTTGTCAGAGTTATCAGAGATTTTTTTTTTTTCTCTTTGTTGCATTTTTTCCCTCTTTTTCTCTAGGTGCTGAGGAGGATTATTTTTTTTTTCTCAATGGAGTTTGCACAGTTGTCTGGCCGTGTGGATCAGCTTGCCACTGAGGTTCGGAATATTGCTACCTATCTTGCTAGGTTGCTAGTTGTGGAACCCAGGATCCCCATGCCAGATTTGTTTTTGGGGGATCGAGCTAAATTTCTGAATTTCAAAAATAAGTGTAAGTTGTTTTTTGCCTTAAAACCTAAGTCCTCAGGGAACGCAGCACAGCAGGTTCAAATTGTCATCTCTCTCCTGCGCGGCGATCCTCAGGATTGGGCTTTTTCCCTGACACCTGGGGACCCTGTTTTGAGTAATGTTAATGCATTTTTTCTGGCTCTGGGGTTATTGCACGATGAACCTAATGTCACTGATCAAGCTGAAAAAACCTTGTTGGCATTGAATCAGGGGTTTGAGGACGCTGAGTTGTACTGTCAGAGATTCCGAAAGTGGGCAGTCCTGACCAAATGGAATGATGATGCTTTGGCAGCCCTTTTTCGGAAGGGTCTGTCAGAGAATGTAAAAGATGTTATGGTGGGTTTCCCTGCTCCCTCTGGTCTCAATGATTCTATGTCATTGGCGATTCAAATTGACAGACGTTTGCGTGAGCGTAGAAGTATGCGTGGAATATTGTTGCCTGGTGAACCAGCTTCTGAACCCATGAAGTGTGATAGAATGGCTTCTGGGGCACAGCGTCATGAGTTTCAAAAACGCAATGGGTTATGTTTCTACTGTGGTGATGTCTCTCATTCTATTTCAGTCTGCCCTAAGCGGGGAAGACATTTTGCACGCTCAGTTGTCTTGGGTAGTGTTCAGACTAAATTTCTGTTGACTGTTACCCTGATTTGCTCCCTGTCCACATTTTCTGCTCAGGCTTTTGTTGATTCGGGAGCAGCTATTAACCTGATGGATTTTGATTTTGCTAAACGTTGTGGGTTTCCCTTGATACCCCTACGGAAGTCTATTCCCCCTACTGGGGATTGATTCTACCCCTTTGGCTGAGAATAAACCCCAGTTCTCTACTCAGGTGATAATGAGGGTTGAACCTGATCATCAGGAGAGTTGCAAATTTTTGGTGCTGTATAATCTGCATGACATTATTGTACTAGGCTTCCCTTGGTTGCAGTCTAATAATCCTGTTTTGGATTGGAAATCTGTGTCTGTAACCAGTTGGGGCTGCCAATGTGTTAATGCCAACACTCCTGTTTTTTCTGCCTCTCCCCAGGCTCAAGATGTTCCTGACTTTTTGACTGATTTTTCTGATGTGTTTAGCGAAAGTAAATCTGCATCCTTGCCCCCCCATAGGAGCTATGACTGCGCTATTGAATTAGTGCCTGGTAGTAAATTCCCTAAAGGTCGCCTTTTTAACTTGTCTGTACCTGAACATGACGCTATGCGGTCTTATATCAAGGAGTCTGTAAGGTTCTGTGTACATGTTCCTGAAACTCAGTTTGTTCGTCAGCCATTTTACTTTCTGTCTTGCTGCAGCTATCTTGCCCTCAGTCAAAATGGAGTTTCCAGCTTGCATGTTCCCGCCCTGATTCTCTCCTTTTGCTTCTTAAGCAGCCACAGCTGAGCAATCAGTGCTTCAGAATCTAGCCTGCAGTGAACCTGTGACCTGACTCCTAAAGCCTTGGACCTTGTACTCCAGCTATTCCTACTGAGGAACTCTGAAGCACTTGTGGACTCTGAACCCTGCTCTTTGAAAGACCCACGTTTGTATGGACTTACGGTAACAGAGAAGAAGATCCTGAACCTGTTGTGGAGAGTGATTGCTGAGCTTAGATTACTCTGGCCTGCTGTGTCTCCTGCTTCTGTGTCTGCAAACTGTGTGACTATTTTTGCCAACTTGTATGAAGTAATACAAGACTTTCTATATCAAACCTGTGTCTCATGTATTTTCATCGCACCCAAGCACAAGACGCTATATGAACTGTACTACATACATTACAAGATTCTGAAGCCAAAACGTTAGTGTCTGCTGGGTCTGGAAAGGCTGTGTCTGCTGTAACTGTGGATATCGGATGTCCGGTTGTACTTTCTGTGATGACAGTGGTTGTGACTTCTCACAACCATTCCAGGTGAGCAATTCCCTTAAGTGTTTTTTTTTTCTGCAGTGTTACCACAGGTAAACACTATTGTTTTTTTTTTTTTTTACTTTTCTCTTTTTTGTCTGCTGTAACTGTGGATATCAGATGTCCGGGTGAACTTTCTGTGATGATAGTGGTTGTGACTTCTCACAACCATTCCAGGTGAGCAGTTCCCTTAATTTTTTTTTCTCTCTGCAGTGTTACCACAGGTAAACACTATTGTTTTTTTTTTCTCCTCTCCTCTTCTTCCAGTACTCCTGTCTTAAAAGATCTGGAAAATGGAGGCCCGCATAAAGGAACTTTGCGGAGTGACTGATAATATCCTTGCAGATTTGCAGAATATAAAGACCCGTTTTTCAAGCCTACAGGACCTCACTAATCACAATTTGCAAGTGTTTGGACAGACTGCCCAGGATTTGCGAGCCAGGATTGAGGTTCTAGAAGAGCGAGTCCAGGCTCCTGCCGTAGCCCCGAGTTCTGGGATTCCCAAGTTGCCCCCTTTTCGTTTTGGCGGTGAACGTGAGAAATTCAGGGGATTTATTAATCAATGCAATCTTTTTTTTTCTGCACATGCTTCACAATTTCCCACTGAACGATCTAAGGTGCTTACTATAATTATGTTGCTTACCAACAAGGCTTTGATGTGGGCAAACCCTCTGATTGAGACTGAGGATGATTGTTTGAATCACCTTGATGCTTTTATTTCAGCCATGGGGCAGGTGTTTGATGACCCCAATCGAGGTGCAACAGCTGAAGCAGCCATGTTAGCTTTGCGCCAAGGTAAGCACTCGGTAGCTGAATATGCCTTGGATTTCAGGAGATGGGCCCTTGATACCACCTGGGACAGTTCCGCCAAAAAATCTATTTTTCGAAAGGGGTTATCTCCACTGATTAAGGATGAACTTGCTCGTGCCGACCCTCCCACTGCGTTAGGTGACTTTATTAACTACTGCATCCGTATTGATACTCGTCTGACTGAACGCAGGCAAGAGAGATGGTTCGAAAGCAATCGCACTAACCTTTTCCTACCTTCCTCTCCAGCTAAGGAACCTTTGAGTAGGATTACACGGGAACCTGAACCCATGCAGGTAGACTCTTTACAACGACGGGTTAGTGATGCACGCAAGGAACATCGTTTTAAGGAGAATCTATGTTTCTATTGTGGTAAGTCAGGGCACTTCATTATAAACTGCCCCAGCCGTTCTCGTAAGACTACTGCAGCACTCATTCATTGTGAGTGTTGCGAGAGGGGATCTGTCAGGTCCGAGCCTCAGGCTCCAGAGAGATCTGCAGCAACATATCTTGATTTCTCGGACTTAAACTCCGTTACCTCTGAGGACGTTGACTGTGTAAACGCTGCCATTTTTCAAGTTTCCTCAGCGGTGTCCCAGCTGAGTTGTAAGAAAAACAATTCTCATTGCTTTCTTTCCATCAAACTCTGGGTTGACTCAGCTTGGGTGTCTAGCTCTGCTATGATCGACTCAGGGGCAAGTGGAAATTTTATGGATGTCTTCTTTTCTCTGAAACAGGGGATACGTTCAGTGAAGAAGGCTACTCCAGTACAGATGGAAACTGTGGATGGCTCCCTGCTGACCTCTGGACCAGTGGATCAGGAAACAGAGCCTTTGAGGGTTCTTATGGGTAAAGATCATCAAGAGAAACTGTCCTTTATGCTTATCTCTTCTCCCCACTTTCCCATTATTCTAGGGCTACCATGGCTGCAGGCTCAGAATCCTACCATTAACTGGGAGACCAAGGAATTACACTTTCCAGAGAAACAGATGAGTCCAAAAGTTTCAGCTTGCTCTGTTCCTAAAGGAACCATGTCAGTCCCTGAACTGCCAGCTGTATACCAGGACTATGTGGATTTATGTGACAAGAAGAACGCTGACCAGCTTCCTCCTCACCGTCCATATGATTGTCCAATTGAATTATTGCCTGGAGCAGAGATACCTTTTGGTAAGATCTACCCCCTGGCGGGGCCCGAGCTAAAGGCTTTAAAGGATTACATAGACGAAAATCTAGCCAAGGGCTTCATACGCCCCTCTTCATCTCCTGCAGGTGCACCAATCTTCTTTGTAAAGAAGAAAGATGGATCTCTGAGACCATGCGTAGACTATAGGGAACTCAATAAGGTTACTATTAGAAACCGTTATCCATTGCCTTTAATCCCTGAGTTATTGGAGAGAGTGCGACATGCCAAAATTTTCTCTAAACTAGATCTTCGTGGGGCCTATAACTTAGTCCGTATTAGACCTGGGGATGAATGGAAGACTGCATTCAGGTCACGCTATGGACACTTTGAATATCTAGTTATGCCTTTTGGTCTGAGTACCGCCCCAGCCACTTTCCAACACTTGGTGAATGACATCTTCAGGGATCTCCTAGATACATTCGTGGTAATTTATTTGGATGATATTCTAATTTTTTCTAACTCCACAGAGGAACATCATGGACATGTGAGAATGGTCTTGGAACGTCTAAGACAAAATCATCTTTACATCAAACTTGAAAAGTGTGAATTCCATAGGACCGAAATTCAATTTCTGGGGTATGTACTGTCTACACAAGGAATTAGTATGGATGGAAGCAAAACCCAAGCCATCAAGGATTGGCCAAGTCCTAGAAATGTGAAGGAGGTACAGCGCTTCATCGGGTTTGCCAACTTCTATAGACGTTTCATTAGAAATTTCTCTGAGGTAGTGTCACCTATCACCCAACTTACCCGGAAAGAGTCTAGGTTCTCCTGGACTCCCCAAGCCCAGGAAGCATTTTCCCGTCTAAAAGATAAATTTACCACCGCACCTATCTTAGTACATCCCAACCCCGAGCTTGCCTTCATAATAGAGGTGGATGCTTCAGACTGTGCCGTTGGAGCTATACTCTCTCAGAGAACAGGTGAGAAGAATGTCTTGCATCCCTGTGCCTTCTTTTCCCAGCAGTTGTCTTCGGCTGAGAGGAACTACGATGTGGGCAATAGAGAGTTGTTGGCCATTATTGCCGCCTTCAAAGAATGGAGACACCTTCTTCAGGGAGCTGCACAGCAAATAGTCGTCCTGACAGACCATCGTAACCTTGAGTTTATCAGGTCGGCTAAGTGCCTGACTCCTCGCCAGGCTCGCTGGAATCTTTTCTTAAACCAATTTAATTTTATCATTTCTTATAGACCAGGATCGCGCAATGGAAAGGCTGATGCACTCTCTAGGATTTACTCAGCAGAGACACGTCCAATTACTCCTCCTAAGACTATTCTTCCTGACTCTAGATTCCTAGGAGTAATTCATAATCAAGACCTACTTAAGGACATCAAGGAAGCATACCATGCGGATTCCTTTTTGGCACAACCCCCAAGGGACGTAAGTCTTGTCTTTAAGAATGGTGTGTGGATTCAGGGACAACGCCTGTATATTCCTGAAACAGTCAGATTGAGAGTATTGCAACTCATTCACGATTCCAAGATAGCTGGGCATAGAGGAATTCTAAAGACACAGGAATTTCTCTCTCGTTTCTTTTGGTGGCCCACTTGCAGGAAGGATGTTTTAAACTATGTCACTTCATGTGAAGTCTGTGCAAGATGCAAAACACCTCGCTCCTCACCAACTGGTCTGTTACAGCCTCTTCCCACCCCGTCCCGCCCGTGGGGATCCATTTCTATGGACTTCATTGTGGAGTTACCAACCTCTCAAGGGAAGAACACCATTCTAGTGGTGGTTGACCGTCTAACAAAGGCAGCTCATTTTATCCCTTGTGTCGGCTTACCCACTGCAAAACAGACATCAGATTTGATGATTAAAGATGTGTTTCGCTTACATGGAGTACCGGATGAGGTTATTTCGGATCGAGGGGTGCAATTCACTTCTAGGTTTTGGCAAAATTTCTGTGCAGCATTGGACATTAAAGTAAACCTTTCTTCTGCTTTTCATCCCCAGACTAATGGACAGACCGAACGAACCAATCAAACCCTGGAGCAGTATCTCCGCTGCTTTATCTGCCACCTACAGGATGATTGGGTGGATCTACTTCCATTAGCTGAGTTCTCGTATAACAACTCTCAGAGTGCCTCCACTAAGCAGTCTCCTTTTTACTCTAATCTAGGTTATCATCCTAACATTCTACCACGATTTCCCATAGAAACGCCTTTACCAGCAGTGGCTGAAAGAATCACGTCTTTACAGAAGAATATGGATCTTCTAAAGGAGAATCTGGAATCGGCTCAGGAAAGGTACAAGAAAGCAGCAGATAAATTTCGTAAACCTGCACCAGCTTTCAAGGTAGGAGACTTGGTCTGGCTGTCAACCAGAAATCTTAAGTTAAGGATTCCATCGTCTAAGTTGGGACATAAGTACATTGGACCCTATAAAATCAGTAAAATTATAAGTGCCGTTGCTTGTCGTCTTCAACTGCCCAGAACTATGAGAATTCACCCTGTCTTTCATGTATCCCTACTAAAGGCTGCGACACCCAATACGTTTCCTGGACGTTCTTCTCCTTGCCCTGACCCAGTGCTAGTCGATGGTCAGGAAGAATTTGTGGTGGAAAGGATTTTAGATTCCAGGTTGTATAGAAATCAGTTACAATATCTGATTAAATGGCAGGGCTACCCAGTGGAGGACAACTCATGGGAACCAGTCAATAACGTTAATGCTCCTCGCTTGCTCCGTCAGTTTCATCAGAGGTACCCACACAAGCCTGGCCTGAGGTCATCCGGAGGTTGTCCCTAAGGGGGGAGTAATGTAAGGTTCTGTGTACATGTTCCTGAAACTCAGTTTGTTCGTCAGCCATTTTACTTTCTGTCTTGCTGCAGCTATCTTGCCCTCAGTCAAAATGGAGTTTCCAGCTTGCATGTTCCCGCCCTGATTCTCTCCTTTTGCTTCTTAAGCAGCCACAGCTGAGCAATCAGTGCTTCAGAATCTAGCCTGCAGTGAACCTGTGACCTGACTCCTAAAGCCTTGGACCTTGTACTCCAGCTATTCCTACTGAGGAACTCTGAAGCACTTGTGGACTCTGAACCCTGCTCTTTGAAAGACCCACGTTTGCATGGACTTACGGTAACAGAGAAGAAAATCCTGAACCTGTTGTGGAGAGTGATTGCTGAGCTTAGATTACTCTGGCCTGCTGTGTCTCCTGCTTCTGTGTCTGCAAACTGTGTGACTATTTTTGCCAACTTGTATGAAGTAATACAAGACTTTCTATATCAAACCTGTGTCTCATGTATTTTCATCGCACCCAAGCACAAGACGCTATATGAACTGTACTACATACATTACAGAGTCATTGGAGAAGGGTCATATCAAACCATCCTCTTCACCCTTGGGTGCCGGTTTTTTCTTTGTGGCCAAAAAGGATGGTTCATTAAGGCCGTGTATTGATTATCGTCTCTTGAACAATATCACTGTGAAATATCAATATCCGTTACCCTTGATTTCTGACCTGTTTTCCAGGGTGAAAAGTGCTACTTGGTTTACCAAGCTTGACCTCAGGGGGGTGTATAACCTTATTCACATTAAGCACGGGGATGAATGGAAGACGGCGTTTAATACCCCAGAGGGGCATTTTGATTACCTAGTGATGCCCTTTGGGCTCACTAATGCTCCTTCCATCTTCCAGTCCTTCATGAATGACATTTTCAGGGATTTTGTGGATAAATTTCTGATTGTTTATTTGGATGATATCTTGATTTTTTCCAATGACTGGGACTCTCATGTGAAACATGTTCAGACTGTGTTCCAGATTTTGAGAGAGAATGCTCTGTATGTGAAGGGATCAAAGTGTCTTTTTGGCGTACAGAGGATCTCATTTCTGGGATTCATTTTGTCTCCATCTTTTATTGAAATGGACCCGGTCAAGGTTCAGGCCATCTGTGATTGGGTCCAACCTACTTCATTAAAGGCTCTTAAGAGATTCTTGGGTTTTGCCAATTTTTATCGTAAATGTATTGGTAATTTCTCTGTTATTGTTAAACCATTGACTGATTTGACCAAAAAGGGTTCTGATGTGGTGAATTGGCCTCCTGAGGCAGTCTCTGCATTTCAGGAACTTTAACAGAGATTCACTTCTGCTCCTGTTCTACGGCAGCCTGATGTTTCTCTGCCATTTCAGGTGGAGGTTGATGCCTCTGAAATTGGGGCAGGTGCCGTTTTGTCCCAAAGAGATCCTGAGACCTCTAAAAGTAACCCTTGTGCTTTTTTCTCTCGAAATTTTTCTCCAACTGAACGTAATTATGACGTGGGTAATCGGAGTTATTGACCATGAAGTGGGCTTTTGAAGAGTGGAGACATTGGCTGGAGGGAGCCAAACATCAGGTGGTGGTCCTCACGGACCATAAGAATCTGGTTTATCTGGAATCAGCCAGGCGACTTAATCCTAGACAGGCCAGGTGGGCCTTGTTTTTCACACGTTTTAATTTTGTGGTTTCCTTTCTTCCTGGCACTAAGAATGTTAAGGCGGATGCCCTCTCGAGGAGTTTCCTTGCGGACTCTCCTGAGTTATCTGATCCTGCTGTTATTTTGAAAGAGGGTGTAGTTCTTTCCGCCATCTCGCCCAATTTGAGACTGGCTCTGGAGGGGTGTCAGGAGGATAAACCGAGCGCTGCCCTGTTGGGAAATTGTTTGTCCCAGACCAGTGGAAGAAGAGTGTGATGTCTGAGATTCATTGTTCCGCGTTGGCTGGTCATCCTGGAATATTTGGTACCAGAGACTTGGTGAGTCGGTCTTTTTGGTGGCCTACTTTGTCTCGTGACGTCAAAGAGTTTGTGCAGTCCTGTGGGACTTGCTCTTGATCCAAGCCTTGCTCTCGCTCTAGTGGTTTGTTGATGCCATTGCCTGTGCCCAAGAGACCATGGACCCATATCTCTATGGATTTTATTTCCGACCTCCCTGTTTCTCAGAAAATGACCGTTATCTGGGTGATTTGTGATAGGTTTTCCAAGATGATACATCTTGTGCCATTATCTAATTTGCCTTCCTCCTCTGAATTGGTGCCTTTGTTCCTTCAGCACGTGGTTCGGTTACACGGCATTCCTGAGAACATTGTGTCTGACAGAGGAGTCCAGTTTGTTTCCAGATTTTGGAGGACTTTTTGTTCTAAACTTGGTGTTCAATTGTCTTTCTCCTCTGCTTTTCATCCTCAGACCAATGGACAAACTGAGAGAACAAACCAGACATTGGAGACTTATCTGAGATGCTTTGTGTCTGCTGATCAAGATGACTGGGTCTCTTTTTTGCCTTTGGCTGAGTTTGCTCTTAATAATAGGGCAAGCTCTGCCACTTTGATGTCTCCATTTTTCTGCAATTTTGGGTTTCACCCTCGATTTTCTTCGGGACAGATGGAGGCTTCTGTCTGTCCAGGTGTTGACTCTGTTGTGGAGCGTATGCAGCAGATTTTGGACCAGGTAGTGGAGAGGTTGTCCCTCTCTCAGGAGAAGGCCCAGCGGTTTGCCAACCGGCGTAGGACTGATGGTCCTCGGTTTAAAGTGGGGGACTTGGTCTGGTTGTCCTCAAGAAATATCCCTATGAGAGTTGCATCTCCTTAGTTTAAGCCTAGGTTCATTGGACCTTATAAGATCATGGAGAATCTTAATCCTGTTTCCTTTCGTTTACTTCTTCCAGGGACATTTAAGATAACGTGTTCCACAAGTCCTTATTGAAGAGGTTTGTCGAGCCAGTGGTTCCTATGGTTGCGCCTCCTGACCCTGTTTTGGTTGAGGGCAATCTGTAGTATGTGGTTGAGAAAATATTGGATTCTCGTTTTTCTAGACGGAAACTCCAGTATTTGGTTAAGTGGAGAGGTTATGGTCAGGAGGACAATTCTTGGGTGTTTGCTTCGGACATCCATGCTAGGAGACTGATCCGTGCGTATCACAGAGCTCATCCTGACCGACCTGGTTGCAGAAATGAGGGTTCGGTGACCCCTCCTCAAGGGGGGGTACTGTTGTGAATGTTTTAGAAATGAATTCTGAGCAGAAGCTCCCTCTGGTGGTTACAAACAGTACTGAACCATTCAAGGAGGATTGGCAATCAGGAATCACAGACTGGCTGGATATAAGGGAGGTTTCCCCCATCATGGTTGCCGGTGATCAATTGTTCTTGTCTCAACGTTGTTTCCTGGTTCACTTGGAAGCCTGCTGAGTCTTGCCTCTTCTCCTGCTCTCAGATAAGATATTTTCTGTTTTTTGTTTTGTGCTTGCCATTGCATATTTCTCTGTATTTCTGTGAGGTTGGCCAGATTCCCCTCCCCGGGGGGCTTGGTCTCCTCTCGGTTCCTCTGGAGCCACTGTTGTTTGTTCATTTGCCTTTTCCAGTTTTTTCTGTGGCTGCGGCTTAGTTTTGTTACACCAGAGAACGAATTTAGGTAGTAGAGGTCGTGTGATCTCAGGTGTTTTTGCAATTAGTAGCGTTGGCTTTTTTTAGGGTTTTTTTGGATTGCAGTAAGTATCCTTCCTATCCTTTTCTGTCTAGGCAGATTGGGCCCCAGCGTTTGCTCATACTATTTTCTGTCTGTGTCTGTATTTCCTCTTGTTTAACCACCATTACATTTTTGTGGGCTTCCTATGTTCTTTGGGGATCTGCTCCGGGGCAGATAGCTTTCCTCTTTCTATCTTTAGGTGTAGTTAACCTCTCAGGCTGTGACGAGGCGTCTAGGACCAACGTAGGAACGCTCCACGGCTGCCTTTAGTTGTGGTGGTTAGTCAGGGTACTGCAGTCCAGTAGATTCCAACCTCTCTGGTGTATTGCCGTTTTTGCCTGCTTTCCTCAGCTACCAAAACATAACACTCTAGCACATTCATAACACCTGCCCCAGCAAGTGACACTGACTTCCTAATGAACCCTCTTGCCAGATATTCCTGAATGTATTGGGACATAGCCTCCGTCTCCAGGAGAGAGAGAGAGGATAGACCCTTCCCCGGGGAGGTTCTGCTCCAGGCAAGAGGTCAATAGGACAGTCATAGGGGCGGTGAGGCGGAAGCGTCTCAGCAGCCTTTTTGGAGAACACGTCTACATAGGACCAATAGCACTTGGGCAGGGAAGTGAGATCTGCGGGTATCCCTGTAGTAGCAACCTGAACACATTCCCTCATGCATCTACCTCTACAAGACTCACTCCAACCCTTATCTTCCCAGAGGACCACTCAATATGTGGGGAGTGAAGACGAAGCCAGGGTACTCCCAGCAGAGCCTCATCTATACCCTCAGGAAGGACAAGGAAAGAAATAATCTCCTGATGGGAAGGAGACATAGCTAATGTGAGAGGGATTGTCTGATGTGTGATCTGTGAGGGCAGTATGGAGCCATTCACCACTCGAACAGTCACCGGTTTGGCGAGCATCACCTGAGGTATTGTGTGGCGGAGAGCAAAAGAAGAGGACATAAAGTTCCCCTCTGCTCCAGAATCCACACAAAGCTCAACTGTCAGAGTGGATGGACCAAAAGAGATTGTCCCTTTAAAGGACAGCTTGGAGGCAAATGCTGCTGACTCCAGTGAACCTCCTCCCATGGTCACTAGACGCGATCGTGTTCCCGATCGCTGGGGACATCTATTGGCATAATGTCCTAACTGCTGACAATTGTTACAAACCACGGGCCGAAAATTAGGTCCCGTTCGAACAACCTACATGACCTCTGGGGAGTCGGGCGCCTGAATGGGAGATTCTAGAGGTTTGGCAAAGGTGGGAGCTAGCCGAAACCTCCGTCTACACTGGGCCCGCTCCAATCTCCGCTCGTGAAAGCGAAGGTCGATGCATGTAGATATGCAGATAAGCTTCTCCAGTGAGGTAGGAATCTCCCTGGTGGCCAAGGCGTCCTTTACATGGTCAGCCAGACCTCTCCAGTATACCGGTATAAGGACCTTATCCAGCCACTCTAACTCAGAGGCCAGAGTTCAAAATTGGACTGAAAACTGACTGACCAAGCTCGAACCCTGTGACATTGCCAGCAGTTGGAGCGCTGAATCGTGGGTGACCTGAAGGCCTAAAAAGACCTTTTTAAGAGCCTCCAGAAACCGAGGAGCACTCCGCACCACGCGATCGTCACGTTCCCACAGCGGCGTTGCCCATTCCATAGCTCAGCCCGACAGAAGTGACACTATGAAACCGACTTGTGACCGCTCTGTGGGAAAACGTGCGGCCAGAAGCTCGAGCTGTATAGAGCACTGACTCACGAATCCCCAACAATGTTTGCCGTCGCCAGAAAACTTGCCTGGAAGCGGAAGATGGGACAAGGTCGGAGCAGAGGTGTTGGAGGACAAACTGGCTGCCGCTGTGCTAGCAGCCTGAAGAGCGACTGCGCTCACATTCACAGCTGAGGTTGTGCGCTCGAGAGCCGCCAACCTACCCTCCAGCTGCTGGATGAACTGCCGTAGGTGCTGGTCGTCCGCCATTTTACTAGCCAGACCTGTTGTGAATGGACTTGAAATGAGTTCTGAGCAGAGGCTCCCTCTGGTGGTTACAAGCGGTACTGGACTGTCCAGTGAAGATTGTGAGGATTGGGAATCAGGTGTTACTGACTGGTCTTATATAAGGGAGTCGCCTTCCCATCAGGGTTGCCGGTGATCAATTGTTCTGGTCTCAATCCTTGATTCCTGTTTCCTTTGTAGCCTGCTGTGTCGTGTCTGCATCTCCTGCTAACAGATAAGACATTTTATTCTTTTTGTTTTTGTGCTTGATTTTTGCATTTTTGTCCTGCACTTCTGTGGGGGCCTTCAGGGTCCCCTCCGGGGGCTTTTGCCCTCTCCGTTTAGTTCAGCCACTGATGTTTGTACATTTGCTTTTTCCAGTTTTTTCAGTGGCTGCTGTTTTGATTTTGTTACACCAGAGAACTAATTTAGGTGGTAGAGGTCGTGTGATCTCAGGTGTTTTTGAAATTAGTAGAGTTGGTGCTTTTCAGGGTTTTTTGGGATTGCAGTAAGTGCCCTTCCTATCCTTTTCTATTTAGGTAGTTTGGGCCCCAACGTTTGCTCATACTATTTTCTGTCTGTGTCTGTATTTCTTCTTGTCTAACAGCCATTACATGTTTGGGGGCTTTCTATGTTCTTTGGGGTTCTGCTCCGGGGCAGATAGCTTTCCTCTTTCTATCTTTAGGTGTAGTTAGTTTCTCAGGCTGTGACGAGGCGTCTAGGACCAACGTAGGAACGCTCCACAGCTGCCTCTAGTTGTGGTGGTCAGTCAGGGTACTGCAATCTCATAGATTCCAACTGCTCTGGTGTATTGCCTTTTTTACCTGCACTCCTCAGCTACCGAAACATAACAGTATCACCGGCCAAAAAATTGAAAATTGTATGGTACTCACAGAAGGGAAAAAAAAAATTGTGAAAGAAAAAAGGTTGTCAGAGTTGTCAGAGATATTTTTCTGTTTGTTGCATTTTTTTTTTTTTTTCCCTCTGTATCTCTGGGTGCTGGGGAGGATTTTTTCTCTCAATGGAGTTTGCACAGTTGTCTGGCCGTGTGGATCAGCTTGCCACTGAGGTTCGGCGTATTGCTACCTATCTTGCTAGGTTGCCTGTTGTGGAACCTAGGATTCCCATGCCAGATTTGTTTTTGGGGGATCGAGCCAAGTTTCTGAATTTCAAAAATAATTGTAAATTGTTTTTTGCCTTAAAATCTAAGTCCTCAGGGAACGCAGCGCAGCAGGTTCAAATTGTCATCTCTCTCCTGCGCGGCGATCCTCAGGATTGGGCTTTTTCCCTGACACCTGGGGATCCTGTTTTGAGTGATGTTGATGCATTTTTTCAGGCCTTGGGGTTATTGTACGATGAGCCTAATGTCACTGATCAAGCTGAAAAAGCCTTGTTGGCATTAAATCAGGGGCTTGATGACGCTGAGTTATACTGTCAGAGATTCCGTAGGTGGGCAGTCCTGACCAAATGGAATGACGACGCTTTGGCAGCCCTTTTTCGGAAGGCTCTGTCAGATAATGTTAAGGATGTTATGGTGGGATTCCCTGTCCCCTCTGGTCTTAATGATTCTATGTCACTAGCGATTCAAATTGACAGACGTTTGCGTGAGCGGAGAAGTATGCGTGGAATAGTGTTGCCTTGTGAACCTGCTTCTCAATCCATGCAGTGTGATAGAGTGGTTTCTGGGCACAGCGTCATGAGTTTCGGAAGCGCAATGGGTTATGTTTCTACTGTGGTGATGCCTCTCATGCTATTTCAGTCTGCCCTAAGCGGGAAGACATTTTGCACGCTCAGTTGTCTTGGGTAGTGTTCAGACTAAGTTTTTATTAACTGTTACTCTGATATGCTCTCTGTCCTCATTTTCTGCTCAGGCTTTCGTTGATTCGGGAGCAGCTATTAACCTGATGGATTTTGATTTTGCTAAACGTTGTGGGTTTCCCTTGATACCCCTACAGAAGTCTATTCCCCTACTGGGGATCGATTCTACCCCTTTGGCTGAGAATAAACCTCAGTTCTCTACTCAGGTGATAATGAGGGTTGAACCTGATCATCAGGAGAGCTGCAAATTTTTGGTTCTGTATAATCTGCATGACATTATCGTGCTGGGTTTCCCTTGGTTACAGTCTCATAATCCTGTTTTGGATTGGAAATCTGTGTCTGTAACCAGTTGGGGCTGCCAATGTGTTAATACCAAAACTCCTGTTTTTTCTGCCTCCCCCCAGGCTCAGGATGTTCCTGACTTTTTGACTGATTTTTCTGATGTGTTTAGCGAAAGTAAATCTGCATCCTTGCCTCCCCATAGGAGCTATGACTGCGCTATTGAAATAGTGCCTGGTAGTAAATTCCCTAAAAGTCGCCTTTTTAACTTGTCTGTTCCTGAACATGATGCTATGCGGTCTTATATCAAGGAGTCATTGGAGAAGGGTCATATCAGACCATCCTCTTCACCCTTAGGTGCCGGTTTTTTCTTTGTGGCCAAAAAGGATGGTTCATTAAGGCCGTGTATTGATTATCGTCTTTTGAACAATATTACTGTGAAATATCAATACCCGTTACCCTTGATTTCTGACCTGTTTTCCAGGGTGAAAAACGCTACTTGGTTTACCAAGCTTGACCTCAGGGGGCATATAACCTTATTCGCATTAAGCACGGGGATGAATGGAAGACGGCATTTAATACCCCTGAGGGGCATTTTGAGTACCTTGTGATGCCCTTTGGGCTCACTAATGCTCCTTCTGTCTTCCAGTCCTTCATGAATGACATTTTCAGGGATTTTGTGGATAAATTTCTGATTGCTTATTTGGATGATATCTTGATTTTTTCCAATGACTGGGACTCTCATGTGAAACATGTTCGAACTGTATTCCAGATTTTGAGAGAGAATGCTCTGTATGTGAAGGGATCAAAGTGTCTTTTTCGCGTACAGAGGATCTCATTTTTGGGATTCATTTTGTCCCCATCTGTTATTGAAATGGACCTGGTCAAGGTTCAGGCCATCTGTGATTGGGTCCAACCTACTTCATTAAAGGCTCTTCAAAGATTTTTGGGTTTTGCCAATTTTTATCGTAAATTTATTGGTAATTTCTCGGTTATTGTTAAACCATTAACTGATTTGACCAAAAAAGGTTCTGATGTGGTGAATTGGCCTCCTGAGGCAGTCTCTGCATTTCAGGAACTTAAGCAGAGATTCACTTCTGCTCCTGTTCTACGGCAGCCTGATGTTTCTCTGCCATTTCAGGTGGAGGTTGATGCCTCTGAAATTGGGGCAGGTGCCGTTTTGTCCCAAAGAGATCCAGAGACCTCTAAAAGTAACCCTTGTGCCTTTTTCTCTCGAAAATTTTCTCCTACTGAACGTAATTATGACGTGGGTAATCGGGAGTTATTGGCCATGAAGTGGGCTTTTGAAGAGTGGAGACATTGGCTGGAGGGAGCCAAACATCAGGTGGTGGTCCTTACGGACCATAAGAATCTGGTTTATCTGGAATCTGCCAGGCGACTTAATCCTAGACAGGCCAGGTGGGCCTTGTTTTTCACACGTTTTAATTTTGTGGTTTCCTTTCTTCCTGGCACTAAGAATGTTAAGGCGGATGCCCTCTCGAGGAGTTTCCTTGCGGACTCTCCTGAGTTATCTGATCCTTCTGTTATTTTGAAAGAAGGTGTAGTTTTTTCCGCCATCTCGCCCAATTTGAGACTGGCTCTGGAGGGTTGTCAGGAGGATAGGCCCGAGCGCTGCCCTGTTGGGAAATTGTTTGTCCCGGACCACTGGAAAAAGAGTGTGATGTCTGAGATTCATTGTTCCGCGTTGGCCGGTCATCCCGGAATTTTTGGTACCAGAGACTTGATTAGTCAGTCCTTTTGGTGGCCTACCTTGTCTCGTGATGTCAGGGAATTTGTGCAGTCCTGCGGGACTTGCTCTCGCTCCAAGCCTTGCTCTCGCTCTAGTGGTTTGTTGATGCCATTGCCTGTGCCCAAGAGACCATGGACCCATATCTCTATGGATTTCATTTCCGACCTCCCTGTTTCTCAGAGAATGACCGTCATCTGGGTGATTTGTGATAGGTTTTCCAAGATGATACATCTTGTGCCATTACCTAAGTTGCCTTCCTCCTCTGAATTGGTACCTTTGTTCCTTCAGCACGTGGTTCGTTTACACGGCATTCCTGAGAACATTGTGTCTGACAGAGGAGTCCAGTTTGTTTCCAGATTTTGGAGGACCTTTTGTTCTAAACTTGGTGTTCAATTGTCTTTCTCCTCTGTGTTTCATCCTCAGACCAATGGTCAAACTGAGAGAACAAACCAGACATTGGAGACTTATCTAAGATGCTTTGTGTCTGCTGATCAGGATGACTGGGTCTCTTTTTTTGCCTTTGGCTGAGTTTGCTCTTAATAATAGGGCTAGCTCTGCCACTTTGATGTCTCCATTTTTCTGTAATTCTGGGTTTCACCCTCGATTTTCTTTGGGACAGACGGAGGCTTCTGTCTGTCCAGGTGTTGACTCTGTTGTGGAGCATATGCAACAGATTTGGGACCAGGTAGTGGAGAGGTTGTCCCTCTCTCAGGAGAGGGCCCAGCGGTTTGCTAACCGGCATAGGACTGATGGTCCTCGGTTTAAAGTGGGGGACTTGGTCTGGTTGTCCTCAAAAAATATTCCTATGAGAGTGGCATCTCCTAAATTTAAGCCTAGGTTCATTGGACCTTATAAGATCATGGAGATTCTTAATCCTGTTTCTTTTCATTTGCTTCTTCCAGGGACATTTAAGATCCATAACGTGTTCCACAAGTCCTTGTTGAAGAGGTTTGTTGAGCCAGTGGTTCCTACTGCTTTGCCTCCTGACCCTGTTCTGGTTGAGGGCAATATGGAGTTTGTGGATGAGAAAATTTTGAATTCTCGTTTTTCTAGACGGAAACTCCAGTATTTGGTTAAGTGGAGAGGTTATGGTCAGGAAGACAATTCTTGGGTGTTTGCTTCGGACATCCATGCTAGGAGACTCATCCGTGCGTATCATAGAACTCATCCTGACCGACCTGGTTGCTCAGGTGAGGGTTCGGTGACCCCTCCTCAAGGGGGGGGTACGGTTGTGAATGGACTTGAAATGAGTTCTGAGCAGAGGCTCCCTCTGGTGGTTACAAGCGGTACTGGACTGTCCAGTGAAGATTGTGAGGATTGGGAATCAGGTGTTACTGACTGGTCTTATATAAGGGAGTCGCCTTCCCATCAGGGTTGCCGGTGATCAATTGTTATGGTCTCAATCCTTGATTCCTGTTTCCTTTGTAGCCTGCTGTGTCGTGTCTGCATCTCCTGCTAACAGATAAGACATTTTCTTCTTTTTGTTTTTGTGCTTGATTTTTGCATTTTTGTCCTGCACTTCTGTGGGGGCCTTTAGGGTCCCCTCCGGGGGCTTTTGCCCTCTCAGTTTAGTTCAGCCACTGATGTTTGTACATTTGCTTTTTCCAGTTTTTTCAGTGGCTGCTGTTTTGATTTTGTTACACCAGAGAACTAATTTAGGTGGTAGAGGTCGTGTGATCTCAGGTGTTTTTGAAATTAGTAGAGTTGGTGCTTTTCAGGGTTTTTTGGGATTGCAGTAAGTGCCCTTCCTATCCTTTTCTATTTAGGTAGTTTGGGCCCCAACGTTTGCTCATACTATTTTCTGTCTGTGTCTGTATTTCTTCTTGTCTAACAGCCATTACATGTTTGGGGGCTTTCTATGTTCTTTGGGGTTCTGCTCCGGGGCAGATAGCTTTCCTCTTTCTATCTTTAGGTGTAGTTAGTTTCTCAGGCTGTGACGAGGCGTCTAGGACCAACGTAGGAACGCTCCACGGCTGCCTCTAGTTGTGGTGGTCAGTCAGGGTACTGCAATCTCATAGATTCCAACTGCTCTGGTGTATTGCCTTTTTTACCTGCACTCCTCAGCTACCGAAACATAACACAGACCCTGGCGCTAGTATTATGTTAGGGTCTGCGGAACGCACCTAATAGATATTGTAGAGAGGTGCGTTCGCAGCCCGTGGTCCACCGTGCAGGCGAAGCCCGCTGCTAGTAAGATGGCGAAAGTAGCGAACTCTGTTATCCCACAGAGTCGCTAAAATAAACGCCGTAGCACGCTGTGGCAGTTAGTGCGAACTCTGTTAATCCCCAGAGCCACTAACGGGAATGCCACAGTGCTATATGGCGATAAGTGCGAACTCACTTAGCTTCAGTGAGCCGCAAAGTAAAACGCTAGGGCGCTGAACCAGTGTTATAAAACGAACTGTTATGTTTTGGTAGCTGAGGAGAATAAGCAAAAACGGCAATACACCAGAGAGGCTGGAACCTATTGGACTGCAGTAACCTGAACTAACCACACAACTAGAGGTAACCGTGGAGCGTTCCTACGTTGATCCTAGACGCCTCGTCACAGCCTGAGAGATAACTACACCTAAAGGCAGAAAGATGAAAGCTATCTGCCCCAGAGCAGATCCCCAAAGAAAATAGGAACCCTCCAAACATGTAATGGCGGTTAGACAAGAAGAAGCACGGACACAGACAGAAAATAGAATGAGCAAACGCTGGGGCCCAATCTGTCTAGACAGAAAAGTACAGGAAAAGATACTCACTGCAATCAAAAAAAACCCTAAAAAATACCAACTCTTCTGATTGCAAAAACACCTGAGATCACACGATCTCTACCACCTAAATCAGTTCTCTGGTGTAACAAAACTAAGCCGCAGCCACTGAAAGAACAGGAAAAAGCAAATGAACAAACAACAGTGGCTCCAGATAAACTGAGAGGAGCACAAGCCCCCGGAGGGGACCTGGCTGACCTCCACAGAAGTGCAGGGAACAATGCAAAAAGCAAGCACAAAAATAAAAGCAGAAAATATCTTATCTGATAGCAGAAGATGCAGGCAAGACTCAGCAAACTTCCAAATGAACCAGGAACCACAATTGAGACAAGAACAATTGATCACCGGCAACCATCATGGGAGGAACCTCCCTTATATCAGACCAGTCCGTGATCCCAGATTGCCATTCCTCGCTGAAAGGTTCAGTACTGTCTGTAACCACCAGAGGGAGCCTCTGCTCAGAAACCATCTCTAGCACATTCATAACAGCGAACCCTGTTGCGTCACAGAGCCGCTGAGAAAAAGACTGTGTCCTGTTAGAATCACAGGTGTTGTGAATGGACTTGAAATGAGTTCTGAGCAGAGGCTCCCTCTGGTGGTTACAAGCGGTACTGGACTGTCCAGTGAAGATTGTGAGGATTGGGAATCAGGTGTTACTGACTGGTCTTATATAAGGGAGTCGCCTTCCCATCAGGGTTGCCGGTGATCAATTGTTCTGGTCTCAATCCTTGATTCCTGTTTCCTTTGTAGCCTGCTGTGTCGTGTCTGCATCTCCTGCTAACAGATAAGACATTTTCTTCTTTTTGTTTTTGTGCTTGATTTTTGCATTTTGTCCTGCACTTCTGTGGGGGCCTTCAGGGTCCCCTCTGGGGGCTTTTGCCCTCTCAGTTTAGTTCAGCCACTGATGTTTGTACATTTGCTTTTTCCAGTTTTTTCAGTGGCTGCTGTTTTGATTTTGTTACACCAGAGAACTAATTTAGGTGGTAGAGGTCGTGTGATCTCAGGTGTTTTTGAAATTAGTAGAGTTGGTGCTTTTCAGGGTTTTTTGTGATTGCAGTAAGTGCCCTTCCTATCCTTTTCTATTTAGGTAGTTTGGGCCCCAACGTTTGCTCATACTATTTTCTGTCTGTGTCAGTATTTCTTCTTGTCTAACCGCCATTACATGTTTGGGGGCTTTCTATGTTCTTTGGGGAACTGCTCCGGGGCAGATAGCTTTCCTCTTTCTATCTTTTGGTGTAGTTAGTTTCTCAGGCTGTGACGAGGCGTCTAGGACCAACGTAGGAACACTCCACGGCTGCCTCTAGTTGTGGTGGTTAGTCAGGGTACTGCAATCTCATAGATTCCAACTGCTCTGGTGTATTGCCTTTTTTACCTGCACTCCTCAGCTACCGAAACATAACAGTATCACCGGCCATAAAAAATTTAATGGTACTCACAGAAGGGAAAAATATTGTGAAAGAAAAAAGGTTGTCCGAGTTGTCAGAGATATTTTTTCTGTTTGTTGCATTTTTTTTTTTTTCCCTCTGTATCTCTGGGTGCTGGGGAGGATTTTTTCTCTCAATGGAGTTTGCACAGTTGTCTGGCCGTGTGGATCAGCTTGCCACTGAGGTTCGGAGTATTGCTACCTATCTTGCTAGTTGCCTGTTGTGGAACCTAGGATTCCCATGCCAGATTTGTTTTTGGGGGATCGAGCCAAGTTTCTGAATTTCAAAAATAATTGTAAATTGTTTTTTGCCTTAAAATCTAAGTCCTCAGGGAACGCAGCGCAGCAGGTTCAAATTGTCATCTCTCTCCTGCGCGGCGATCCTCAGGATTGGGCTTTTTCCCTGACACCTGGGGATCCTGTTTTGAGTGATGTTGATGCATTTTTTCAGGCCTTGGGGTTATTGTACGATGAGCCTAATGTCACTGATCAAGCTGAAAAAGCCTTGTTGGCATTAAATCAGGGGCTTGATGACGCTGAGTTATACTGTCAGAGATTCCGTAGGTGGGCAGTCCTGACCAAATGGAATGACGACGCTTTGGCAGCCCTTTTTCGGAAGGGTCTGTCAGATAATGTAAAGGATGTTATGGTGGGATTCCCTGTCCCCTCTGGTCTCAATGATTCTATGTCATTAGCGATTCAAATTGACAGACGTTTGCGTGAGCGGAGAAGTATGCATGGAATAGTGTTGCCTTGTGAACCTGCTTCTGAATCCATGCAGTGTGATAGACTGGTTTCTGGGACACAGCTGTCACGCTGTCTAGCAGATGTATAAATATATAATGTCAGTAATCTATCAAGTGGGACAACATTCTATATAACATATAAATAGGTAACATGTATATATAGTATAGTATTACCTGACATAATATCCTGTGGGTCAATACTGAATCCTTTTCACGCTGTCTCTGGCTAGAGGTGGACCGGGGTCTATGCTGACCCTAAACTGGGGTCCTGACTAGTCCCTCTACCTGGAGGTACTGTTAATGGTACAGAGGTCCAGGCCACCAGCGTAAACCCTGTCTCCTATAAATCCCTGACCACTGTAATCTAGTCCTTAGAAGGACCCTGATTACCACCATAGGGAATGGACAGGTAAAGGTTAACAAACAGTATAGACAAACGAGACAGACAGGGGATAAAGTAAATACTGTCTTGCATACAACATTAAAACACAGAGGGAACACCAAAGGTCTAGGAGATAAACTATAAGCAAGGTGAGGAGAAACAACAAAAGAGCTCTTAGCTTAAGTCTTCTCAGAACCGATCCTATCTGCAGTCTGTATGAATGCTTTCACCGGCATCTAACCATCAGACTGGCAGCTATATAAAGGAAGCTAATTAGAACATAATCAAAAGCAGCCGGGCGAGGCTGGACCTAGTCTTAGCAAAGAGCTAGGTAAAATTAACTCCCTCATTACCAAACACAAAGAAACAGCAACTCAGCTGCGAGAAGTCAGAATGTGCAATCGCGACAATCTTCGTGGTGATGCACCCATGACAGTACCCCCCCTTCTACGAGGGGCCTCCGGACCCTCAGGGCCAGGTCTGTCCGGGTAAGTCGTGTGGAAGGTCCGAACCAATCGATCTGCGTTAATCTCAGACGCAGAGACCCACGTCCTCTTCCTCAGGACCATATCCCTTCCAATGAACCAAATACTGAAGGGACCGGCGATTCAGACGTGAGTCAATGATCTTCCACACTTGAAATTCTAAGTTACCATTGACCACCACTGGAGGAGGAGGTAGAAGTGACGGTATAACTGGCGCCACGTACCTCTTAAGCAACGATTTGTGGAATACATTATGGATTTTAAACGTAGGAGGGAGGTCCAGACAAAATGCCACAGGATTAATTATAGAACTGATCCTGTATGGACCGATGAACCTGGGACCCAGTTTCCAGGAGGGAACTTTGCGTTTTATATTCTTGGTAGACAACCACACCAGATCGTTCACACCTAGGTCCGGACCAGACACTCTCCTCCTATCAGACCTCCGCTTGAAACAGTTCCCCATAGCACTCAGACCATTCAGCACTCCTCTCCAAACTGAAGCAAGTGACGACGAGAATCGTTCCTCCTCAGGAACCCCAGATGGACGGGTATGTGGGGTCTTAGAGCGAGCACAAACTCCACAGGACGCGACAAAAGTTATTACCTCTTTATTTAAGTTAGGCCACCAAAACCGGCGAGAAAGGAGATCCACAGTTGCTTTACTCCCTGGATGTCCTGCTAAAGCAGAACAATGATGTGCCTCGATAACTTTTTGTCTTAACTGATTAGGAACAAACAGTTTCCCTGGAGGTCCTACAGGGGCGTCCCCCTGAGCCTCCAACACCTCCTCCTCAAGCTCAGAGCACACAGCCGACACCACCACTCCTTCCTGAAGAATAGGAACCGGGTCATCCGTCTTTCCGGCCCCTGGGAAACTACGAGATAAGGCATCAGGAAGCTATTTTATTGAGCAGTCATACGTGCGATGAGGAGGTAACTTTTGACACCCCTCCTCTGAGAACATCTCCCCAAAGTCCTCCAGAAAAGGAGGCAAAGGGCCTAGGGACGCCGCACCGAGACCGGTTCATGCGTTATTCTTGCAAAATTTACCCCACGCTTTTCTTTCTGGGTTCCATCAAACACTGGGTTTTTGTTTAGCCAACCCGGGGAAATCCCAACACAATAGGGGTAGGAAAAAACCCCCAACACATAACAAGACAACTGTCTTTATGATTGCCCCCCACTCGAAGGCTATGTTAGAAAAGCTGTACAAAGCTACTTACCGAAGGTCTGGCTCAATAAAAAAAGGGAACGGTTTGGCCCAAACACCAGGCAACCTGCCCTGGGCAAACCGCGCCACCATATCCCCGACCCCTATCAAAAGAACAGAAATCCCTCAAACCCCCACCACCCCCATCCGCAGGCACAGAAAGAACGGACCTGGGAAAATACCACTCCCAGGTTTTCGTCCCCACACAACCGGGATAACATTTTTTCGGTGACTTTTTTTGCTCAAAGAGGGACGGAAGACACCCCCCAACCAAATGTCCCCCTCCCCCAGAAAAAAACCTTTTTGTCTTTCGGCGCACCCCGTTTCCCCCACAAAAGAAAGCCCACCCCAAAGCAAAATTCCTCAGAAAAGACCAGGG
>JARQOD010000001.1:435479377-435492506 GCA_033576555.1 Oophaga sylvatica | reverse complement strand
AAATTGTAAAATATCTCAGTGCACAGCAAAAGGCCAGATTTACTGATGCCAGGATGGGTTAAGGGGTTAAAAATCAATTTTCAACAGTATGCATTAAAAAAAATTATTTCTGGCCATTATATTATTTGCATGTTCTATCTTTTGCACTTTTTCCCTCTGCAAGGTCTAGTCGTAAGGAGGCAGACCGGGCTGCGGGCAACTGTACTGCGCCGGGTCCGGAACCGTTGAGGCTGCGTCCCAGGTTGTCCAGGGGAAAGAATAAGGATCGTAGCGTGGGCGGCTTCATGCGAGCACGCCACTGAGACCAGCAGCAGAGGAAAGGTTGTGAGCTCCATTAAGCTGAGTGTCGTGTTCAGGACTGTTCATTGTGGCCCTCTTTGCCGGACAGCACACAGCAGATCTCCCTCGACAGTAGACTGTACGCTGCTCCCTTGACTTTGGCTGCACCAGTTTATGGACTATTGGCTCAGCGGGTAAAACCTGAGACCGCTTGTTGCCGCCAGAAGATATACTGTGAGCTGTGGAATCTCCCCTGAGGACATTGCACCAGACCGGGCTGCGGGCACCTGTACTGCGCCCGGTCCGGAACTGTCGAGGCTGCGCCCCAGGTTGTCCGGGGGAAAGAATAGGGAACCAGAGAGCACTTGTCACCTAGAAGCAGGGGGCGTGGCAGAGAGAAAAGCGAGCGTAGCAACGGGTAGTTTCCCGCCGACGAGGACAGAGCAGGTGTGCTCCGCTTAGAGTCCAGCAGCAGCATCGCAACGTACTGCGGGCAGCTTTACGCAAGCACGCCACGGAGACCAGCAGCTGAGAAAAGGCCGTGAGCTCCGATAAGGTGAATGCCGCATGCGGGCATAGGAACGGAGGCCGTGTTGAGTACTGTTCGCTGTGGCCCTCTTTGCCGGACAGCACACCGCAGATCTCCCTCAACAATAGACTGTACGGCGCACCCTTGACTTTGGCTGCACCAGTTTATGGACTATTGGCTCAGCAGGTAAAACCGGAGACCCCCTGTTGCCACCAGAAGATATACTGTGAGCTGTGGAATCTCCCCTGAGGACATTGTGTGTAGCCCTGGTGTAAGGCACACGCAGTACCCTGGAGGATGTGTGGAGAGATAGCAGTTTAATGCTCAATGAACATTCATTTCAACACACACACTTAGACACGCCCACAGGTATATAAAGTCTAGTCACAGTCAGGGAGTGTGCAGTGTGAGGAGGGGAGTCGAGTTCAGTCATTCAGTGAGTCAGACAGCAGCAGAGCTAAGTGCAGTCTGTGTGCAGTTCAGCAAGTGGAGGCCAGTACAGGTGAGCCAGATCACCTCAGCCTGGTCAGAGCTGTGCCCCACTAGAAGACAGACTGAGACATTTATTAAGAAGAAAGAAGTGAGTTGCAGATATACTTCAGTCTCCTGTCCCAAGGACGGTGAAGGTTCAGAGACGTGCTCCTGCCTGGAAGATTACTGAGAGTCTGGCAACAAGCTCAAGAAAGGAATTAAGTAAGGGACTGACTTTGTTAACCTGTGAAGTGAGAAATGCTTATGCTACCAGCGAGGACAAGGCGAAAGGCACAGTGGTAGAAATTCTGAGTGCAATAGGATTGGAGAAGTCCTGCACGTTGTTACCGGTCACTGGAGACCGAAGCATCACCATAGCTTCATGCATGGTGGTAGGAAACCCAGAGGCTTACCGGACCTTAGGTAGCGGAAAGCAGCCCCTAAATAGTCGGTACGTAACTGGGGTCAGGGGGAGTGAGAACCTTGAGCCTGATCAGCAAGAATAGGAACTCAGCTCTCTCACAGGAAGGCTCCGACCACAAAACTGACTGGGCAGTACAGCTTTGGAATAGCTGGAGTTATAGAGGGAACTACGCTTCATGCTGGTTGTACTCATCGTTGTGAAAGTAAAGGAGGCCCCTAACTTGTCCAGCTGCTATCTCGAAATACATTCTCCTTGGATCAGCCTCCCTGGGACCTGCCTTACCATCTTACAAGTAAAGGTATGGAAAGACGCTGACCGTGTGAGACTGAGTTATTTACTTGCATGCCTGCACAACCCTATCATTACCATCGACCTGAGGGAAGAGTCCTACCTGTAGGGGACCCGACATCTAGCTGCCTCACCATCCCCTCAGAGCTCTACAGCAGCGCTGGTATAAATTACCAGAAGACTACAGGTGGCGTCACGAACTGTAAATATATCTATCCCCTGTAAATATTCCCCCAACATACGCCAGACCGCTAGGGCCACAGACCGAGCCACCGCTACCTGTGACAAACCCCATAGACTTTCATGGGCTCGGCTCTGAGTACCCCATTGCCCTGGTAATCCACAATTGTGGTGGCGGGTCGAGACAAATTGGCGTCACGAACAGGATGCGAAACTCGCAAAATTGCGAGCCCTGTGTGCCTATGGAGTTGTTTTTGTGAAAAAGGACTGTTTGCACTTTTGGCGCCAAAAATCGCCATCTTTGTCACCATATTCGCGCCCTCAGGCGCTGGAGAAGGTGGGCGTACCTTCGTGGGCGTGTACCCCCCTGTGGCGCGAAGAAAATGCCTGCCCTCTCAAAGTGCTATTACAATATGCGATCCTGCCCTACAGCAAAAGAGGTCCGCCTCCTCTTCACCTTTCCTGCAAAGAGGAGGAGACGCAAACCCCGCCTCCACGGAAGAGACCGGACGTCTCTGGAGGAAGAAGAAAGAATCTTCTGGAACATCATGGAAGCAGGACGTGTGCAGCCGAGCAGGGAAGCGGAGGAAGGCAGGCCCCGTGCCCCAGCCAAGCTGCCACCAGCACCGGAGTCATCCGTGGTCCTGCACCTGCAGCAAGCATTGCTGGAAGTTAAAGAGGAAAATGCACGACTAAGAAAGATGATTTTGCCACAACCTGGATTTGAAGAGATCGAGAGACGCCGGCGTACCCTGGAGCAGCGGCGGCTGTGGGACGCGGTGTTCTCCCCCTTCGATGATCCCCTACGTCTGGAGTTACCAAAACTTCTGCTGCCCAAGGCAAAGGAGCAACCGGAGGCTGCCCCCGAAAGTACCAATCCTGATCCCACCGGTGAAGCGGTGGAGGCGAAGGAGGTTGAGGAGGTACCGCCAGTTCCGGAACGCCCGCCCGGCCAGGAGGCCGCAGCAGATGATCGATCCCCGGTAGGGACACCGGAGGGGTCCTGTCCGTCGTTACCAGACGTGGACTGGGACGAGATGGTGCGCCTGGATGACGTCGCCTATACCGCCCAGTGGGAATGTGAGTGGCAGCGTCGTGAGGAGAAGCAGCAACGCCAGCAGGAGGAAGAGCGGGAAGCTCAGCGGAATCGACAGCGGCAACATGCAGAGCTGATCGCGGACAAGGAGAGTGTCCGGAGAGAGAAAGGTACCCTGAGGGAACCGCGGCGGCAGGGGTGTGTGACAGAGTTCCAGCTCCGGAAGGGCTGGGGCTTCATAAGAGAACCGGGCCTCTACCCAGGGGTCTTTGTCAGCAGACGTGATGTAGAATCCCACCTACCGCAAGGTCATCCCGGGAGGGACTTAGTTAATGGAGACATTGTTACATACACACGGCACTGGGGAATGAAGGGATGGTATGCCCTTAACGTCACCATCGTCCGTGACCCCGTCCCAGACGCAGGTAACGTCACCATTACCGCAGCGTCCCCGTCTCCAGCTCAAACAGCATCCGGCCGTGCCCCAGCATCGCCCCCTGCAGGCTCATCGCAAATGGAAGCAATGTCTACATACTCTTCGTCATCTAGTCATCCTTCTGCATCGCAACTTGCGACCCAGTTTCCATCGCAATCTATGACACGATCAATATCGCTAACTGTAACGCAAATTGAAACGCAATCGGTGTCTCGCAAGGAGAAAGTACCCGTTGCGCCCCTAGAGGTTCGCACGAGAACTGTGGCGACCCAGACCCTAATAGCAGCACACGACTTGTTAGTTATGGGATCTAGGGACCATCGCATTGTTCCAGCCCCCGGGGTGGAAAATGTATTTGAAATAATTAAACAGTAAAAGAAAAACCGGTGAGATCCAGATAGGGGTCTACCATAAGTAATGTTGTAAAAAGTTTAAGAATGTTTGCCAATTTTTGCACAAGTTAAATGTGTATATAACGTATATATATATTGCCAAAAATAGAATGCCCGGCTGGGTAATCAGATAAAAAGTTTTTGCACTTTATTATGATGTGATTTGATATAATGTGTCTTTGTTTTACAATGGACTTCGAGGTTGAGGACTGTGCCAGCCCAGAACTTATCTGTATATAGTTGCGCTTCGGTGCCTAATCTTGGTTTTACATAAAACCAGCACAATTACCTCTGAATACAAAACCCGTGTGGTGTGGCACTGAGTGAGGTCTGCATTCGGATGTCCTGCAGCCCACCCAGGACCCACGTTGAAGGTTTGGTGCGGGTCCTTCACAAGCATATTGTCTATTTATATGAAAATGTTATTTAATATTTGTACTTTTCTATATATAATGTTTTGTTCGCAACGTTCAAGAAATCCTTACCTCCCGGATGGGACGAATTAATGTTTAATGTTGATGTTTAATGCATAAACAAAATTGTCTCTTTGTATTTTACAGCCCGGGAGTGCTGTCATTTACCATGGGGGAATGTGTAGCCCTGGTGTAAGGCACACGCAGTACCCTGGAGGATGTGTGGAGAGATAGCAGTTTAATGCTCAATGAACATTCATTTCAACACACACACTTAGACACGCCCACAGGTATATAAAGTCTAGTCACAGTCAGGGAGTGTGCAGTGTGAGGAGGGGAGTCGAGTTCAGTCATTCAGTGAGTCAGACAGCAGCAGAGCTAAGTGCAGTCTGTGTGCAGCTCAGCAAGTGGAGGCCAGTACAGGTGAGCCAGATCACCTCAGCCTGGTCAGAGCTGTGCCCCACTAGAAGACAGACTGAGACATTTATTAAGAAGAAAGAAGTGAGTTGCAGATATACTTCAGTCTCCTGTCCCAAGGACGGTGAAGGTTCAGAGACGTGCTCCTGCCTGGAAGATTACTGAGAGTCTGGCAACAAGCTCAAGAAAGGAATTAAGTAAGGGACTGACTTTGTTAACCTGTGAAGTGAGAAATGCTTATGCTACCAGCGCGGACAAGGCGAAAGGCACAGTGGTAGAAATTCTGAGTGCAATAGGTTTGGAGAAGTCCTGCACGTTGTTACCGGTCACTGGAGACCGAAGCATCACCATAGCTTCATGCATGGTGGTAGGAAACCCAGAGGCTTACCGGACCTTAGGTAGCGGAAAGCAGCCCCTAAATAGTCGGTACGTAACTGGGGTCAGGGGGAGTGAGAACCTTGAGCCTGATCAGCAAGAATAGGAACTCAGCTCTCTCACAGGAAGGCTCCGACCACAAAACTGACTGGGCAGTACAGCTTTGGAATAGCTGGAGTTATAGAGGGAACTACGCTTCATGCTGGTTGTACTCATCGTTGTGAAAGTAAAGGAGGCCCCTAACTTGTCCAGCTGCTATCTCGAAATACATTCTCCTTGGATCAGCCTCCCTGGGACCTGCCTTACCATCTTACAAGTAAAGGTATGGAAAGACGCTGACCGTGTGAGACTGAGTTATTTACTTGCATGCCTGCACAACCCTATCATTACCATCGACCTGAGGGAAGAGTCCTACCTGTAGGGGACCCGACATCTAGCTGCCTCACCATCCCCTCAGAGCTCTACAGCAGCGCTGGTATAAATTACCAGAAGACTACAGGTGGCGTCACGAACTGTAAATATATCTATCCCCTGTAAATATTCCCCCAACATACGCCAGACCGCTAGGGCCACAGACCGAGCCACCGCTACCTGTGACAAACCCCATAGACTTCCATGGGCTCGGCTCTGAGTACCCCATTGCCCTGGTAATCCACAATTGTGGTGGCGGGTCGAGACAATTGCACCGGCCGTTGCTAGGACTATAACCCTCATCGGATCATCCGTGGCCGAGGAAGCCATGATTCGAACACGATAAGTTTATCGAGTGGACTGTTATCACATTGTTGTCTATTTCCTTATCATTTACCATTTAACTGTTCATCTCCCTGCGAGGAGCATCTTTACTGTTTAAATAAATTGTTAACCCTTGCTCTGCCTTTCTTGCATCCCTGCATCCCGCAACCTGCTTACATAGTCATTAGAAGAGTCTGCTGATTCTCCGTGTCTCTGCTTGTGCCTCACTTCAGCTCCTCCTCCATCGCCTATCCATAGACTTTTATAGGCAGTAGGTATAATTTTATCCCTCAAAGAAGTTAGATCTGTAGACAGATTTGATCAGTTTTTGAGACTGAATGATCAGTGATGGAAGGCAGAATTACTGATATATAGGAAAGATGCCTTTTTCCTGTAATAGGACACACTAAAAAGATAATTCTCTTTCTTTGTACTACACATTTATGAAAAGAAAACATTAAAGAATAGCTCTTCTTTAATCCAATATCTTCAAGTTATCCCTCATCCTACATGTTACTGCAGGAGCTTTCCCCTTACACAACTTATAAAGGATCTTTTGTTTTCCTTCCTATCTACAGGCTGAGCTGTTCACATGCAGGTAACGCACAGTGTCTGGTTCACAGCCTATTAGTCACGCACATACTCTTTAATTAGGCGGGCTGGCCAGCACTCTCTAAATGCATCCCATGTGAACACCCCTGTATACAAGACCCAACATGCTGGGCTTGGCTGCACCCTGAAAAATAAAGTGCACAAAATACATATAAATATGTGAGGTATTGGTCGATATTTTGGCAAGCTCACAACCCAATGTCAAGGGTCCTAACGCTTGTGATTCCTAACTTAGTAGCAAAGCCACAAAAGAGGACTAAAAATCCTCCAAAAATTCAAAAGTACAGCTGAAAAGGGGCAGCACCGCTTACCTGTCCAGGTCTCTGAACAAAATGCACTACAGTATGCAGCCAACCCATATAGCAAAGATGTTTCAAAACACAGGTGCAAAATTCTAAATAGACAGCCACTCACCACCTACCCATTCATGGAGGGGGTGACTGCTTAGCACACATTTGCACAGTAAAGGCCTGTATAGGGCACTGTTCACATGCAGGTAATGCAGAGTGTCTGGTTCACAGCCTATTAGTCACACCCATACTCTTCGATTAGGTGAGCTGGCCAGCACTCTATAAATGCATCCCATGTGAACACCCTTGTATAACACCCCTAGGCAGGTAAGCGGTGCTGTCCCTTTTCAGCTGTATTTTTGAATTTTTGGAGGATATTTAGTCCCCTTTTGTGGCTTTGTTAAGTTTAAATCCACCAACCGCCTACTGTAATAATAACCAACAACAACTCCAGCTATACAGCATAAGCTAGCTTTGACAATGATTGCTAGCCATGGCCTAGTTTATATAAGAAATGGGAGTGGCTAGCAGAGGCTCCAGGAGCTCTCAACTGAGCAGATTAACTACTGCACTGCCAAAATAAATTTACACCTTTAAATAAGAAGGTGAAGTGCTTGTAATCAGTGGAGCAGGAGAAATCAGACGCTGCGGTCTTCTGGCTCCTCTGTAAAACGGTAAGCCCTGACATGTCAGTTAGATAGGTGAATGACTTACACACTGAAGAAGGAAAATTATAAGATTTTTTTTATGAAGATGATTTAGAAAGTTTATGAATACAAAGTGGGAAGGAAGGGCGACACTCAGTAAAAATTTGGTAACTTTATTTCATACAAAAATGCTTTGATGTACTTTCACTATCAGATTTACAACAAAATGGCTGCTTCAATTATTATTTCTGCTTTTATACAAGCTATGATGTGACAGCTGCAAAACATTATGAGGAAGTCAGAACAGTGTATCTGAGGTAACATAGTAAGATAGATAGCAAGGCCGAAAAAAGACATTTGTCCATCCAGTTCAGCCTATATTCTGTCAGAATAAATCCCACAAATCTACGTCCTTCCAAAGAACCTAATAACTGTAAGATACAATATTGTTACGCTCCAGGAAGACATCCAGGCCTCTCTTGAACCCCTCAACTGAGTTCGCCATCACCACCTCCTCAGGCAAGGAATTCCAGAGTCTCACTGCCCTAACAAAGGTCATGTGATCATTCTCTGGTTTATGCAATCTTCTGTAATATATAAAACGGTAGCAGTCATGATAGGCAATTTTTGCAAATTGTTTGAATTTTTCAGGTTCAGCAAATTATTAAAAATGTTACAGTTAGATTTGCACTGAATAGATTCAATCATCTCTAGTAGATAAGTGTATTTTGAAATATCTTCAAATGCCTTCCTGAGAAAAACCACCACTGATGTAGATCACATTTTTTCATGTTATCTCATTGCAACTCTGGGTGGTTATCTTAAATAGATTTTCACTGTGTTCTTAAAGCGAATCTCTCTGCAAGTTTTTGTTATTTACTCTGAAGGGTATGCCACACTAAAGCCTGGGTCTCACATAGCGATACACCAGCAATCCCGACAACGATCAGGATTGCTGGTGTATCGCTACATTATCGCTGCTGAGCTGCCAAACAGGCAGCTCAGGCAGCGATCAGCACAGCGACACTGCGGTAAACATTGCTTAGTTACCCGCAGTGTACCTTGGATACCAGCGCCCTGATGCAGGGAGCTGGTAACCAAGGTACACATCGGGTTTCCAGGCGCTGCGCGGTGCCTGGAAACCCGATGTGTACCTTGGTTACCAGCGGATCGCTGGTCTCCCGCCTGTCACACACAGCAATGCGTGCCTGTCAGCGGGAGACCAGCGATCAAAAAAATGTCCTGGCCTTTCAGCGACGATCAGCGATACCCAGCAAGGGGGCTGATCGTCGCTGAATGTCACACACAGCGATATCGCTGGTGAGCTCGCTGCTGCGTCACAAATCTAGTGACTCAGCACCGATCTCGCTAGCGAGATCATTGTGTGAGACTGGGGCTTAAGTGAGATCGCTAACGAGATCGCTAACGAGATCACTAAAATGTCACTATTTAGCGATCTCGTTAGCGACATCGTTGTGTGTGGCATGTAGCAACGATGTGGCCCCTGCTGTGATGTCGCTGATCGTTCACTAGCGTTCTGGACCGTTTTTTGATTGTTGGCGTCCCGCTGGCGAGCCTATATCGCTGTGTTTGGCACCTTTTGCGAACAACGAGCGACCTCATTTGTGACGCATGAGTTTAGCGTCACGGAGTGGATCGCAATATCTGTATGTTCTCTTTTGCGTCACAGAGAGGATCGCAGAAGTTGCAAAGCAGGCTAGCAGGACGCAGAGAGCAGGAGCGATGCTGGAAATTCCTATGAATCAGAAGTGCTCAGTACATGCTAATGACAGATCCTAACGACCGCCAAAGTCGTTAAAGAGATCACTGACCGCTGATGAGTCGTTTATGAGATCTCCTGTTTGGCAGCTACTAGCGACCTAAAAGAGATCACACCAACGATCTCGTTAGCTTGCGTCATTATCGAGATCGCTAACGAGATCGCTAAGTGTGGCAGTACCTTGAGAGCAGCATGATGTAGGGGCAAAGTGTCACTTACTGGGCTGCTTGGTGCAGTTTTGATAGAATCCCTGTTTTCTCTGCGGTAAATGTAGCAGAGCTATGACTGTTGGGCTGTGTATAACCCCGCCCACACCACTGATTGGTATCTTCTTATGTACAGTGTATATTGCCAGCAAGCTGTCAATCAGTGGTGGGGATGGGGTTACACAGATTATCCTGACTGCCTAGCACAGGACACCTAATACTGCAGCGATAATCTCTTGCAAATAAAAACACTGATTAAATTGAAACTACAGCAAGCTGCTGAACAAGTCATACATCCCTGGAATCAGGCTCCCTGCCCCTCCATTATGCTGATCAAAGATCAAAAACTTCCTAACAAATTCCCTTTGTAGTATGACCATAGTGCACTTTTTAGCAGTCTTAATTGTCAGAACTTCTGTATTGTTTATTAACATTTTAACCTAACACAAGCAAACTTTCATAAAGTACTTTTTCATACATATTCTTAAAGGAAAATTAGGTTTCTTGTATACATTGTTTCAACCATCACTAGTGGCTTATATTAGTTATCCCCAGAGTAAATGGACCCTTTAAAATGGAGTCATTCAGCGTTTACATTCTTGTCCAACTGCCTCTTATTCTCCAGCTTTGTGATAAGTCAGCGGGATGCACATCTTGATTGTGTAATTGTTTGAGAAATGTTTTGATGACAGTTTTGAGCACTGGATAATGACTGTTTTATAAAATAGCATCTCCAGAATAAAAGACAATTGAGATAATTAGTTATTTATGAACAGATCCAGTTTTTTGTTTATTTCTATCTAGTAAATATTTTAGGAAAAAGACAATAAAGCTCAATTTTCTTCATTCCTTCTTCCATTCTTTGGTGAAATACAATTAATAGACAAGCTACATAACATTTTTAGCTAGTTTAGTTAGAGTAAGTTCATTTATGAAGTAAAAAAACACACGAGAGCTTACTTGTCAACGAATGGGGTTGCGTCCTCAGCTGCTAAGGTCAAATGAGGGTAGGTGTCAGTCCAAACTGAGTTAAAATAACAAAAACGTGAAATTGACCTGCGCTCGAGGACACAATGCTAGCCTGAATAGTGGAAGCCCCGCTAAGGGTATATACAATAGCAACCAAAAAGCAGTAGTTAATGGAATGCAATGCAATCAATAAAAGACCTGCTGGAAAATATAAAATGTACATTGACTGTACAGATCGTTCTATTGTTATTAAAAAACACTGAGAATAACAGGGTTATCATGAGGCTACAGATTGTAAAATGCCCCACAACCTTACATAGCATTAGAAAGCATTAATCACCGTGCCTGTAATAAACCTACGTCTCATGGGTAATGGCACAGGCAAGCAGAAATCTCATTACACTCACCGGGACTCAGGGTGTGCAGGAGAAATTTGCGGTGGCTATGGCTGGTGAATGACGTGTGAAGTTGCAGGGTCACAAACCGAGGCGGCAAAAGCCACAAGATGTCTATTCACGGCGGTCAGTCTTCCTTGTTACAGGAGTGCGCGCGAGGCAGAGAGGGAGCGGGGAAGCAGACGGCGCTGGGTAGAGCCAGGTGAAGCTCCGGCCGGAAGCGTCCCTGGTGACCCGCTAGGAAACAGCATCCGAGAAGTACCTGAGCGTGTGACGTCACAGCTAGTACAGAGCTGCGCAAGGACCAAGAAACAGACCAACGTGTTTCGAAGGCACAAACAGCCTTCTTCGTCAGGGTGCTTGTGCTCAAGGTTCAGCGCCTATAAGTACCCTCGGTAACTGACCTATTAACCCCCGCATACCCTGTTGAACACAGTAAAGAAGAAATAAAATGAGGTTTACCATACACAATCCTAGTTTTGGGGCCAACATAGGAGAAAAACATGAATAAATGAAAAGCTGGATGTACTTATCAATCACTTAATTAAGATAAAAGAAAAAATGTTTATTATTATAGAGTTAAAAACATATATTTATACAAAAGCTATACAGGACCATAGAAAAAAATGTATATATACTGTAACTAAAAAATACAAGAGTCAAAATTGCGTAAATAGAAAAATATAAGAGCAATAATACTCAAATATTAGCTTATATCACACTAACCATCATCAGGCTAATCAATAAATAGCTAAAAAGTTAAAAAACTAGAGTAGTTAAAATAGTTTTTTAATACATTTTTTAGAATTTTTTACAACATTTTTTATGAGTAATAGGCCGGTAAGCTCAACCTAAGTGTGAATATAGGTTTAAACACTTGGGAAGAAAACCCCACATGGGTGTATTCCGCTCATTTTGCCAATATGAAATCACTACAATATAAACAGTCGCCCATTACATAAACTCGGCGAAATGGAGACACATTTAAAATAGTAAGTTTGATACAAGAAAAATTGTTAAAACAAAAAGTTATTGTACAAATGATTTTTTAAACAGGTTTAACCCACTCATAAAGGATATTTATAAAAATATGTATATACATACATACAGAAGATAAATCTACAAATATGTGTGAGTAGTAAAAAATTCATAAAACTGAATGAATTAGAAGATAGTGTAATGTTGAAAACGGGGTTCTATGTGTCAGAAATAAACATTTGAGATAAAATAAAATAAATAATGGCGACAATGAGTAATTGTAAATCTTAATACATCATAGTGAATTACTGGAAAGCATAAATTTCCAGCTTGTGGTTTAAGCCTTTTGGGGCCAAACAGTCAAGAGTGTATATCCATTTGGACTCTGCTCTGGACATTGCCTTAATAAAGTTACAACCTCTGGGATTCTGATACACTTTTTGGATAGCACAGAATAGTACACCCTAGGCTGATTGATTGTGAAAATCTTTAAAATGAAGCGACAGTGGGTGTCCAGTATAGCCCTTTTGAATGTTGACAAGGTGCTCTTTAATACGGACCATGAGTTTCCTTTTTGTGCGTCCAACGTATATATAGCCTGTTTGCACCTGAGTCCATGAATGTGGACCGGCGAATTTTCTTAAACGTCGTGATGGTGCAACAGAAACAGGTGTCACATGGTGTGAACCCTGACCGCAGGTTGAATGGAGTTTTTGGTCCACATTTTTTAAATTCTGTTGAATAGTAGGGGCTACAAGATTTCCTAATGTTTGGGCTTTTTGATAAATAAATCTGAGAAAGGCTGGCAAACTGTCCCCTATGGTTTTGTCCTTCTGAAGTATAGCCCAATGTTTTTGAATAATCCTCCTAAATCTATGATGGCCTTGGTGGAATTGGGTAATAAATGGAAGCTGTTGAAACTGTTGGTTGATACTCATGTCCGTTGTGGTACCAGTTTTTGTTTTTTGTATTAGGGATTTCCTGGATATTGTATCTACTTCTCGTTTTGCCTGCTCCAATAGTGGAATAGGGTAACCTTTCTCAACAAATTGCTGAGCTGAAAAGTCAGATGCTTCATTGTAATCCGCAAGATTTGTACAATTACGCTTAATGTGGGTATACTGACTTTTAGGGATGTTAGTCAACCAGACCAGGAGGTGACAACTAGAAATATGTATAAACCCGTTAGAGTCAACCTCCTTGCGATAGCATTTCGTACATAAACGATTCCCTTCTGTATAAATGGTCAAGTCTAGGAAATTAACACTGGTATTGCT
>JARQOD010000001.1:435408889-435479277 GCA_033576555.1 Oophaga sylvatica | reverse complement strand
AAAATTTAAAAGGGCAAAAACCCATGCATTTTAAATAGGACATCCCGGGGACAACCTTTTTTTTGTCCCCGAACCTCTTCAACTCCTGTAAGGGGAAGGGGGATTGACTGAAGATACAGTTTTGCATGAAAAAATGGTCCTTTTTGGAAACCCAATTTCATTGAATTACTTATGAACCGGTAAAAAAGGAGGAAAAAAAAAAATCTGTTTAAAACATCACACTTTTAATACAAGCTGCTTTAAATTTTAATACATTAAAATATTTTCAACCTTTTAAACAAAGTCCCATAAAAAACAAATTTTTTTATGAAGAAATCTCAAAAGACAAAATTTACATTAGTTATTGCTCGAAAAGGGCTCCTTCTTTTCCCCGACATTTGTCGCCTGTTTATCTCCTCTTCCTTTTCATCCCTTTTATTTAGGAAACAGAAACAATACCTTTTTTAAGAGATGGTTGGGGGCCTTCTAAATACTCGTTTTTGATGGGGTTTGCAAAACCTTATTGCTTCGTTTTAAAAAACAGATTTAAAAAGGGGTCCCCCGGAATTTTCTCCCGGGAACCCCTTTAAAAACCTTAAGATATCACATTTCTTTTATTTTTTCTTGAAAAAAAATAAAATTTTTCTGGCGCACCAAACCCCAAAAAAATTGCCCGCATTTCCCCAATTTTTAAAAACATTTAAGGGGCCCCAAAAAAAAAAAAAAAGGGAAGGGTTTTTTTTCTCTGCACAATAATTTCTCTGCTAACGAGGTTGTCCCATTTTTCTCTTCCCCCACAAAACCAAAAAAAATCCAAGACAGGGGAAAATTTTTTCATACTGTGTTTTAAAAATTTTTTAAACCCCTCTGCTAAAGTTACGTTTTGGAAAAAAATTTCCCCGGATATTTAAAAGTTTCTTTTAAAATTTTGGCTCATTTTAAATTTTTCAATACATCTGGGGAATTGCAAAAAAAACAAAAAATCCTTTTTTTTTTGGGGCCTTTTTTTTAAAAAAGCTTTTTTTCTTGTGGGTCATTTTCTGGCAGTGATACAAATTCAAAAAAGCAAAAACATAAATTTTTTTTTCCCAGCATTTTTTTTTGGGTAAAAAATTTTCCACCTGTCATCTTGATACTATTTTTAAAAACCCCTAGATAAGTGACGGAAAAATTATTCAAAAACAAAAACAGTGATGCATTTTTCCGTCTGGGGTTTCTCTAGGGCTTATCGTTATGTATTACCCCGGGCCAAAACAAAATTTAAATTTCCCGGGGGTAGATCGGATATATTTCCTCAAAGGGGTTTGCATCCGTAAATGCTTTTCCCCCAAAGGGCCAATCTGGACATTTTTTCTAAAGGGTTCTTTTGGGTCATTTCCCTTTTTGTTTAAAAGGGGGAGCCGGTTCCTCGGGGGTCTTGGTATCTTTTTCCCCTTTTTTAGTTTTTCCCCCAAAATTGGCCTCAGGGGCCCAGACTTTATCATTTTTTTGGGTTTTTTAAAATTGCACGGGGGAGAGAACCTGGGGGAAATTTTTCCCCGAAAATTTTATCACTAAGGAAAAAATTTAGAACATAAACTTTTTGGGGGGCCCCTGGGGGGGGGGTTTTTTAAAAAACCCCCTGGGGGTACTTTTGATACATATTCCTGGGGGGAACATCAGTGTCCCATTTTTTTTGGGGGTACATCCTGATATTTAACCTTAGGTGTTTTTTTTTCGTGCTGAGGAGTCGGGGAAAAAAGCAAAACCCAAGCTTGGGGAAACATAAAATTTTTCAGTACCCTGACAACCACCAAACGAGGGAACCGGGGGGCGCCCCACTTGGTCCTAACGCCTCGCACACCCGGGAGAAACTAACTACACCAAAAATAAAATAGGAAAGAAAAATTTCCCCGGGGGCAGAACCCCAAAATAATAAAAAACCCCCCAAATGTAAGGGGGTTTAGAAAAGGGAAATACGAACAGAAAAAAAAACATAGCAAACCTGGGGCCCAAATTTCCCAAAAAAAAAGGGGGGGAAGGGGTACTTACTGAAACCCCCAAAAAACCCGAAAAGAAACCAACTCTCTTTTTTTCAAAACCCCTGATTTCAACACCTCTCCCCCCAAAAAAATTTAAATTCTCTGGTGTAAAAAAAAAAAAACACAGCCCAAAAAAACTGGAAAAAGAAAAGGGAACAAAATCATGGTAAAAAAAGGGGGGAAAAACCCCCCCGGGGGGCCCCCAAAGGCCCTGTATGTGGGGCTCCCCACGAAACCCCCCCGGGGTTTTGCACATTCGATTCCCCACAGTGGTTGCTGTTTTTTTTTTTTGGGGCAGTGGGGGAGTTAATTTTTCTGGCTCTTCTGGGGGGGGGTTTTTTTTCTCCCCAAAAATTTGATTTTTTTTTTTTGGGGGTTTCCCCTTTAAACCCGGGGGTTTGTTTTTTTTGGGGATTCCCAAAAAAAAATTCTTATGCAGCCACAGTTGGAATTGAATCTGTATAGACTTAATTTAAAAAAACTCCTTTTTTTTTTAAAGCTAAAATTTTCTTATTTTTTTATACCCCAGACCATTTATTTTCCCTTTCCCTGTTTTTGGGTGTAGCGAGCGGGTTTTTTTCCCCTTCGCCCTATATGCCCAATCTGTGTATTTAGCAAATCAGCCCATACCCTTTGGTGGAATCGGGCCCTTTTTGGGGACGGGTTGGGGGGTTTTGGGGGGACTTAGAACTGGGGACGGAGACTTTGGGCCCTTGAACCATTATTTATACCCCCCAAAGGGGGAGGGATTAGTTAGGACCCCGTTTTGGGGGGAGGTTGCCCCCGGCCCCCCTTTTTTCCGGGGCACTATAAAAACCCCCCCAAAATTTTAAACCCCCCTTAAAGGGGTAAACGTTCAGGGAAATCTATTTATTTTTAAAGCGAGGTTGCTAAACTATATTTTTAAAAAGTTTGTTTTTTTAAAATAGTTTACTGCCCTCGAAAAACCCCTTCAATTTGACAGCTTGCATTTTCAAGGGCCCAAAAAAAATTTTCCCCTTCCCCTGGATCCTACCCCAGTTGGGTTGCGTTGCGGGGTTTTTCCCTTTGGGGGCTAGGGGGAAATTTTAATTTTTAAAATTTTGTCCCCCCTGGACAAACCAGTTTTTAACCCCAAAGTGCCTCCGGGCGGTTTTAAATGGGGGGCCCAAAAAATTTTTCCATTTGGGGGGAAAAAAAGTAAATTTTTATTTTCGGCTTCCCTCGTCATCGGGAGTAAAAGGAGAGGGGGGAATTTTATTGTCCCCACAAACCCTAAAACCCGGGATTTCCCTTTTCCTTCCCCGGATCCCCCCGGGGGTACATTGTTTTAAAAAATTTTTTTTTGCCCCGGGGTTTTGGGGGATTTGACCCAGATCGGGTTTTCCCTTTCTGAGACAAAAAAACGTAAGATACAAAAGGGGGGGAAAAATCCCGGGGAGGAATTTTCTTCTGATTTTTCCAATGGGCCACAGTACTCGGGGAAAAACCAGCCTTAGGATTAGTTTTTCCTGGGGGTTTTTACAAATTAAAAAGGGGGTTTGGGGGAGATAAATTTCCTCCTCACTGGAGGCTGTATGGCCCCCTATCCTATGAAAAACGGGGGGGGAGAGGGGGAAAAATCCCCCCCCGGGGGTTTTTTCCCCCTACTCAAAAGTCCCTTATGTTGGGTTTTCCCCCTTTTTTGTTTAGAGGGGGTATGATTGGGGGGACTATTTCGTAGGGGGGGTTTTGGGGGGACAGAAAGGTAGAAGGGGTTTTTTTTTCGGGGGAAAAAAGGGGGAAATTTGGGTTGGGGGGGGGGCCCTTCCGTTTTCCCTTTTGGCAAAAAATTTTCCCCCAAAATGTTAAAAAACCCCCCTTTTTTGGGGGGGGGCAACCCGGGGGGTGATTTTGTCCCCTAGTTTTTTCTCAGTTCCCCTTTTTCCATTGGGGGGGTGGTTTGGGGGAAAAGTGGGGAAAATTTTTTGTTCTTCCCTTTAAAAAGGGCCGGGGTAATCTGGTTTTTCCCCTCAGTTTGCTCACTCAAAAGGGAAACCCCCGATGTTTTTTGGCCCCAAAAACCCATCCCTAAATTTCCCCCCTTGACGCCAGGCCCTCTCGGTAAGGAAACTTTGTTTTGAGGGGCCCTAACATTGATATTGGGAAAGGGGGATACTTGGGGGAAAAATTATCTTTTTTTTTTTGGGGGGGTTTCCCCTCCTATTTTTGGGGTTTCCTTTTTTTTAAAAAAAACCCCCGTGTTTAAAATTTGGGAGTCCAAAGGGGGGAACCAAAGGGGGGATTTTTTCAAAAGTAACTGAAATGAACCAGTCTCAGTGGGGTGTCCCCAGTACATTGCCCCCTTTTTTTTAGGGCTTTGGGTTTTTTCTCGAGGGGGTGTAGGATTGCCTCCTCATCGCTTTAGACTGCTCTTTAATTTACTTCCTGTGAAAATTCCAAACTATTTATATACCTTTCGGGCCCCTGAGAGGCGGCTAAAAAAGACTAATTTCGGAAGCGGCCCCAAAGGGGCAATTAGCCTTCATCTTCCCAGGGCCGGGGGTTCTTCTTTGTGAAGAAAAAAGAAAGGGTCCCCTTTTGCTTGGATTTCCGCGAATAAGGGGATTATTTTTGGGATCCTTCCCCCCCTTTTTATTCCTACTTTAATCAATTGGGGGCCCAAATGGTTTCTAAATTGGATCTCGGGGGGGCGATAATTTGTTAAAAAAGGGGGGAGGGGGGGAAAGGGGGTTTTTAACACGCCGGGGGACATTATAAACCCTTGTCATCCTTTTTGGTCTGACTCCCCGCTTTTCCAAATTTGTTAAGATTTTTTTGCCCCCTTGGGGGGTTTTTTCGTATTTTGGGGTGACATTTTAATTTTCCATTTGGGGTTTCTCCCAAATGTGGACTGTTTGCAGACTTGCGAGACAATAAACTTACGCCAAACTGGAAAAGTGTGTATTTGCTGTACAGGAATTCGTTTTGGGGTTTTTGGGTGTCAGCCCCGGGGTTTGTTGGGGACCCTAAAAAGTGGAGCACTTAAGGGGGATCAGCCAAGGTTTAAAGGGGCCTCAGGTTTTGGGGGTTTGTAACTACTACCAAAATTTTATTTTAATTTTCTCAATTTGTCAAACCTCCATGACATGACAAAAAGGGGGACGGATTTTTCAATGGTCACAAAGCTTGCCAATTTTTTCCTTTGAAAAAAGTTTGCTTGGGCACCCTTTTCCAACAGATGCATCCAGCCGTTCATTTGGGGGTGGGGCGTCGACGTAGGGGGGGGCAATATTGTCCCAGGGTTCGTCCCTGGTAAAGGGCATCCGTGCGCTTTCTTTTCTAAAAGTTGTCGTCCCCGAAAGGAATTATGATATGGCAATAGGAACTTTTGGCCATTAATTGGCTTTGAAGAATGGCGTCATTTTTGGAGGGGGCAGTCCACCCGGTCACCGTCATTACTGATCACAAAAACCTGCTGTATTGGAATCTGCTAAGCGTCTGAATTCCAGACAAGCTCGATGGTCGTTGTTTTTTTACCAGGTTTAATTTTGTCGTCACATATCGCCCTGGGTCTAAGAATGTTAAGGCTGATGCCTTGTCTCGCAGTTTCCCAGGGGCCGGGAAAACGGATGACCCATTCCTATCCTTCAGGAGGGGTGTAGTGTCGGCTGTATGTTCTGAGCTTGAGGAGGAGGTATTAGAGGTCAGGGGGACCCCTGCAGGACCTTCAGGGAGACTGTTTGTCCCAAATCATTGAGACAAAAGTTATTGAGGCACATCATAATTCTGCTTTAGCAGGACATCCAGGGAGTAAGGCTACTTTAGATCTCCTTTTCTCGCCTTTTGGTGGCCTAAACGTTTAAAAAGATGTTATAACTTTTGTCGCGCTCCTGTGGGGTTTGTGCTCGCTCTAAGACCCCGCATACCCGTCCGTCTGGGACCCTCTTACCCTTGAAACTTCCGGAGCGTCCATGGACTCATTTGTCTATGGACTTCATTACGGATCTTCCTCCGTCGTCAGGGAAAACTGTCATACTGGTGGTTGTTGACAGGTTCAGTAGATGGCACATTTCATTGCTCTTCCTGCCCTCCCTAATGCTAAAACTCTGGCGCAGGTGTTCATTGGGGAGATTGTGAGACTTCATGGGTTGCCTTCTGATGTGGTGCAGATGGGGGTCTCAGTTTGTGTCTAAATTTTTGGAGGGCTTTTGTTTACGTCGGGGGATGCAATTGTCATTTTCCTGGCTTTTCATCCGCAGACCAATGGTCAGACAGAGCGTCTGAATCAAAGCCTTAGACTTATCTTCGGTGTTTTGTCTCAGAGAACCAGGAGGACTGGTCTTCTTTCTTGCCTCTGGCAGAGTTCCTCTTAACAACAGGCGGAGCGAGTCCACGGTAAATCCCCATTTTTTGGGGCATATGGTTTTCATCCCCAGTTTTGTACTTTTCAATGGGGGGGCCCTTCTGGGGTCCGGGAGGAGCGTTTCTCGTCGTCACTTGCTTCATGTGGAGAGGTGTTTGAATATCTGAGTGCTAGGGAACCGTTATAAACGAATGGCTGATAGGAGGAGAGTTTCTGTCCAGATCTGAAATGTGAACGATCTGGTATGGTTGTCTACCAGGAATATAAAACTTAAAGTTCCCTCCTGGAAACTGGTCCCAGATTCATCGGGCCGTACAGGATCAGTTCCATAATTAATCCTGTGGCATTTCGTCTGGACCTCCCTCCTACGTTTAAAATCCACAATGTGTTCCACAAGTCATTACTTAAGAGGTACGTGGCACCAGTCATACCGTCACCTCTACCTCCTCCTCCAGTGGTGGTCAATGGTAACTTGGAGTTTCAAGTGTCAAAGATCATTGACTCACGTCTGAATCGCCGGTCCCTTCAGTACTTGGTGCATTGGAAGGGGTATGGTCCAGAGGAGAGGACGTGGGTTCCTGCGTCTGACATTAACGCAGATCGTTTGGTTCGGACCTTCCACAGAACTCACCCGGGCAGACCTGGCCCTGAGGGTCCGGAGGCCCCTCGTAGAAGGGGGGGTACTGTCATGTGTGCATTGCCACGAAGATCGTCGCGGTTGCACATTCTGACTTCTCACAGCTGAGTTGCTGTTTCTTTGTGTTTGGCAGTGAGGGAGTTAATTCTGTCTGTGCTCGGTTCTGGGACTGGGTTCAGTTTCTCCCGGCTGCAATTGATTATTTGTTGATTGGGTTTCCTTTAAATCCCTGGTTGTCTGTTTTGGGAGTTGCCAGTGAAATTCTTCATGCAGACCACAGATAGGATTGAATCTGTATAGACTTAAGTTAAAGAGCTCCTTAGTTGTTTTAAGCTCAACTTGCTTAGAGTTTTATATCCCAGACCATTTATGTTCCTTCTGTGTTTGAGTGTGTATGCGAGTCTGTGTTTTCTCCAGTCTGTCCTATATGTCTAATCTGTGTATTTAGCAGAGATCAGCCCATATCCCTTTGGTGGTAATCAGGGTCCTTCTTAGGACTGATTACAGGGTTCAGGGACTGATAGGAGACTAGGTTAGGCTGGAGACTTGGACCTCTGAACCATTATCAGTACCTCCAAGGTGAGGGATTAGTTAGGACCCCAGTTTTAGGGTCAGGTTAGACCCCGGTCCTCCTCTTTCCTGTGACAGCGTATCAAGTCCTCAAGATTAACCCTGAGTTCAACGGATATCGTGTCAGGTAAATCTATTCTATATTTACATGCTGAGGTTGCTAAACTATATGTTGTATAGAGTGTTGTTTCTGTAAGAATAGTTTACTGACATCGTACACATATCATTAGACAGCGTGACAGGCCCCCAAAGAAGTGCAGGACAAAATGCAAAAATATAGCAAAAACACAAAAGAAGACAAAGTCTTATCTGTTAGCAGGAGATGCAGACACGACACAGCAGGCTACAAGGGAAACTGGAATGAAGGATTCAGACCAGAACAATTGATCACCGGCAACCCTGATGGGAAAATGACTCCCTTATATAAGACCAGTCAGTAACACCTGATTCCCAGTCCTCACAATCTTCACTAGTACCGCTTGTAACCACCAGAGGGAGCCTCTGCTCAGAACTCATCTCAAACCCATTCACAACAGTACCCCCCCCTTGAGGAGGGGTTACCGAACCCTCATTTGAGCAACCAGGTCGGTCAGGATGAGTTCTATGATACGCACGGATAAGTCTCCTAGCATGGATGTCCGAAGCAAACACCCAAGAATTGTCTTCCTGACCATAACCTCTCCATTTAACCAAATACTGGAGTTTCCGTCTAGAAAAACGAGAATCCAATATTTTCTCAACCACATACTCCAGATTGCCCTCAACCAAAACAGGGTCAGGAGGCACAGCAGCAGGAACCACTGGCTCAACAAACCTCTTCAACAAGGACTTGTGGAACACGTTATGGATCTTAAATGTCCCTGGAAGAAGCAAACGAAAAGAAACAGGATTAATAATCTCCATGATCTTATAAGGTCCAATGAACCTAGGCTTAAATTTAGGAGATGCTACTCTCATAGGAATATTCTTTGAGGACAACCAGACCAAGTCCCCCACTTTAAACCGAGGACCATCAGTCCTATGCCGGTTAGCAAACCGCTGGGCCTTCTCCTGAGAGAGGGACAACCTCTCCACTACCTGGTCCCAAATCTGCTGCATACGCTCCACAACAGAGTCAACACCTGGACAGACAGAAGCCTCCGTCTGTCCTGAAGAAAATCGAGGGTGAAACCCAGAATTACAGAAAAACGGAGACATCAAAGTGGCAGAGCTAGCCCTATTATTAAGAGCAAACTCAGCCAAAGGCAAAAAAGAGACCCAGTCATCCTGATCAGCAGACACAAAGCATCTTAGATAAGTCTCCAATGTCTGGTTTGTTCTCTCAGTTTGACCATTGGTCTGAGGATGAAATGCCGAGGAGAAAGACAATTGAACACCCAGTTTAGAACAAAAAGTCCTCCAAAATCTGGAAACAAACTGGACTCCTCTGTCAGACACAATGTTCTCAGGAATGCCGTGTAAATGAACCACGTGCTGAAGGAACAACAGCACCAATTCAGAGGAGGAAGGCAACTTAGGTAATGGCACAAGATGTATCATTTTGGAAAACCTATCACAAATTACCCAGATGGTGGTCATTCTCTGAGAAACAGGAAGATCGGAAATGAAATCCATAGAGATATGGGTCCATGGTCTCTTGGGCACAGGCAATGGCATCAACAAACCACTAGAGCGAGAGCAAGGCTTGGAGCGAGAGCAAGTCCCGCAGGACTGCACAAACTCCCTGACATCACGAGACAAGGTAGGCCACCAAAAGGACTGACTAACCAAGTCTCTGGTACCAAAAATTCCGGGATGCCCAGCCAATGCGGAACAATGAATCTCAGACATCACACTCTTTTTCCATTGGTCCGGGACAAACAATTTTCCAACAGGGCAGCGCTCGGGCCTATCCTCCTGACACCCCTCCAGAGCAAGTCTCAAATTGGGCGAGATGGCGGAAAGAACTACACCCTCTTTCAAAATAACAGAAGGATCAGATAACTCAGGAGAGTCCGCAAGGAAACTCCTCGAGAGGGCATCCGCCTTAACATTCTTAGTGCCAGGAAGAAAGGAAACCACAAAATTAAAACGTGTGAAAAACAAGGCCCACCTGGCCTGTCTAGGATTGAGTCGCTTGGCAGATTCCAGATAGACCAGATTCTTATGGTCCGTAAGGACCACCACCTGATGTTTGGCTCCCTCCAGCCAATGTCTCCACTCTTCAAAAGCCCACTTCATGGCCAATAACTCCCGATTACCCACGTCATAATTATGTTCAGTAGGAGAAAATTTTCGAGAGAAAAAGGCACAAGGGTTACTTTTAGAGGTCTCTGGATCTTTTTGGGACAAAACGGCACCTGCCCCAATTTCAGAGGCATCAACCTCCACCTGAAATGGCAGAGAAACATCAGGCTGCCGTAGAACAGGAGCAGAAGTGAATCTCTGCTTAAGTTCCTGAAATGCAGAGACTGCCTCAGGAGGCCAATTCACCACATCAGAACCCTTTCTGGTCAAATCAGTTAATGGTTTAACAATAACCGAGAAATTACCAATAAATTTACGATAAAAATTGGCAAAACCCAAAAATCTCTGAAGAGCCTTTAATGAAGTAGGTTGGACCCAATCACAGATGGCCTGAACCTTGACCGGGTCCATTTCAATAACAGATGGGGACAAAATGAATCCCAGAAATGAGATCCTCTGTACGCCAAAAAGACACTTTGATCCCTTCACATACAGAGCATTCTCTCTCAAAATCTGGAATACAGTTCGAACATGTTTCACATGAGAGTCCCAGTCATTAGAAAAAATCAAGATATCATCCAAATAAACAATCAGAAATTTGTCCACAAAATCCCTGAAAATGTCATTCATGAAGGACTGGAAGACGGAAGGAGCATTAGTGAGCCCAAAGGGCATCACTAGGTACTCAAAATGCCCTTCAGGGGTATTGAATGCCGTCTTCCATTCATCCCCGTGCTTAATGCGAATAAGGTTATACGCCCCCCTGAGGTCAAGCTTGGTAAACCAAGTAGCGTTTTTCACCCTGGAAAACAGGTCAGAAATCAAGGGTAACGGGTATTGATATTTCACAGTAATATTGTTCAAGAGACGATAATCAATACACGGCCTTAATGAACCATCTTTTTTGGCCACAAAGAAAAAACCGGCACCTAAGGGTGAAGAGGATGGTCTGATATGACCCTTCTCCAATGATTCCTTGATATAAGACCGCATAGCGTCATGTTCAGGTACAGACAAGTTAAAAAGGCGACCTTTAGGGAATTTACTACCCGGCACTAATTCAATAGCGCAGTCATAGCTCCTATGGGGAGGCAAGGATGCAGATTTACTTTCGCTAAACACATCAGAAAAATCAAACAAAAAGTCAGGAACATCCTGAGCCTGGGGGGAGGCAGAAAAAACAGGAGTGTTGGTATTAACACATTGGCAGCCCCAACTGGTTACAGACACAGATTTCCAATCCAAAACAGGATTATGAGACTGTAACCAAGGGAAACCCAGCACGATAATGTCATGCAGATTATATAGAACCAAAAATTTGCAGCACTCCTGGTGATCAGGTTCAACCCTCATTATCACCTGAGTAGAAAACTGGGGTTTATTCTCAGCCAAAGGGGTAGAATCGATCCCCAGTAGGGGAATAGACTTCTGTAGGGGTATCAAGGGAAACCCACAACGTTTAGCAAAATCATAATCCATCAGGTTAATAGCTGCTCCAGAATCAACGAAAGCCTGAGCAGAAAATGAGGACAGAGAGCATATCAGAGTGACAGTTAATAAAAACTTAGTCTGAACACTACCCAAGACAACTGAGCGTGCAAAACGTCTTCCCCGCTTAGGGCAGACTGAAATAGCATGAGAGGCATCACCACAGTAGAAACATAACCCATTGCGCTTTCGAAACTCATGACGCTGTGCCCCAGACACCACTCTATCACACTGCATGGGTTCAGAAGCTGGTTCACAAGGCAACACCATACCACGCATACTTCTCCGCTCACGCAAACGTCTGTCAATTTGAATCGCTAATGACATAGAATCATTGAGACCAGAGGGGACAGGGAATCCCACCATAACATCCTTTACATTATCTGACAGACCCTTCCGGAAAAGGGCCGCCAAAGCGTCGTCATTCCATTTGGTCAGGACTGCCCACCTACGGAATCTCTGACAGTATAACTCAGCATCATCAAGCCCCTGATTTAATGCCAACAAGGCTTTTTCAGCTTGATCAGTGACACTAGGCTCATCGTACAATAACCCCAAAGCCTGAAAAAAACGCATCAACATCACTCAAAACAGGATCCCCAGGTATCAGGGAAAAAGCCCAATCCTGAGGATCGCCGCGCAGGAGAGAGATGATAATTTGAACCTGCTGCGCTGCGTTTCCTGAGGACTTAGATTTTAAGGCAAAAAACAATTTACAATTATTTTTGAAATTCTGAAACTTAGCTCGATCCCCTAAAAACAAATCTGGCATGGGGATCCTAGGTTCCACAACAGGCAACCTAGCAAGATATGCAGCAATACTCTGAACCTTAGTGGCAAGCTGATCCACACGGCCAGACAACTGTGCAAACTCCATTGGGAGAAAAGATCCTCCCCAGCACCCAGAGATACAGAGGAAAAAAAAAATGCAACAAACAGAAAAATATCTCTGACAACTCTGACAACCTTTTTTCTTTCACAATATTTTTTCCCTTCTGTGAGTACCATACAATTTTCAATTTTTAGGCCGGTGATACTGTTATGTTTCGGTAGCTGAGGAGTGCAGGTAAAAAAGGCAATACACCAGAGCAGTTGGAATCTATGAGATTGCAGTACCCTGACTAACCACCACAACTAGAGGCAGCCGTGGAGCGTTCCTACGTTGGTCCTAGACGCCTCGTCACAGCCTGAGAAACTAACTACACCTAAAGATAGAAATAGGAAAGCTATCTGCCCCGGAGCAGAACCCCAAAGATAATAGAAAGCCCCCAAACATGTAATGGCGGTTAGACAAGAGGAAATACTGACACAGAAAGAAAATAGCATGAGCAAACGCTGGGGCCCAAACTATCTAAATAGAAAAGGATAGGAAGGGTACTTACTGCAATCCCAGAAAACCCTGAAAAGCACCAACTCTACTAATTTCAAAATCACCTGAGATCACACGACCTCTACCACCTAAATTAGTTCTCTGGTGTAACAAAATCAAAACAGCAGCCACTGAAAAAACTGGAAAAAGCAAAAGAACAAAACTCAGTGGCTGAACTAAACTGAGAGGGCAGAAACCCCCGGAGGGGACCCTGAAGGCCCCCAAAGAAGTGCAGGACAAAATGCAAAAATATAGCAAAAACACAAAAGAAGACAAAGTCTTATCTGTTAGCAGGAGATGCAGACACGACACAGCAGGCTACAAGGGAAACTGGAATGAAGGATTCAGACCAGAACAATTGATCACCGGCAACCCTGATGGGAAAATGACTCCCTTATATAAGACCAGTCAGTAACACCTGATTCCCAGTCCTCACAATCTTCACTAGCACCGCTTGTAACCACCAGAGGGAGCCTCTGCTCAGAACTCATCTCAAACCCATTCACAACACTAGGGCTACATCGGTGATACATATTCCTCTAGGGCTACATTGGTGATACATATTCCTCTAGGGCTACATTTGTGATACATATTCTTCAAGGGCTACATTAGTGATACATATTCTTCAAGGGCTACATTAGTGATACATATTCCTCTAGGGCTACATTAGTGATACATAACTCTCTAGGGCTACATCGGTGATACATATTCCTCTAGGGCTACATTGGTGATACATATTCCTCTAGGGCTACATTAGTGATACATATTCTTCAAGGGCTACATTAGTGATACATATTCTTCAAGGGCTACATTAGTGATACATATTCTTCAAGGGCTACATTAGTGATACATATTCCTCTAGGGCTACATTAGTGATACATATTCTTCAAGGGCTACATTAGTGATACATATTCCTCTAGGGCTACATTGGTGATACATATTCCTCTAGGGCTACATTAGTGATACATATTCCTCAAGGGCTACATTAGTGATACATATTCCTCTAGGGCTACATTAGTGATACATATTCCTAGGTCTATAGCAGTGATATATAATTCTCTAGGGCTACATCGGTGATACATAATTCTCTAGGGCTACATCGGTGATACATAATTATCTAGGGCTACATTGGTGATACATATTCCTCTAGGGCTACATTGGTGATACATATTCCTCTAGGGCTACATTAGTGATACATATTCCTCTAGGGCTACATTAGTGATACATATTCCTAGGTCTATAGCAGTGATACATAATTCTCTAGGGCTACATCGGTGATACATAATCCTCTAGGGCTACATTAGTGAATATAATCCTCTAGGGCTACATTAGTGATACATATAAAAACAATAATACTAGAACAGATATCATAGTTATACAGACCATCAGAGTAGATTCCCTATACCTATAGGTTAGTAGGCCTAATGTATTATGGACACTCCATAAATACTATTCAAAACACCAAAAAAACACGGAGTAACGGTCCATTTAAAAATTGTTACAAAGTTACAAAAACGTATTTAAAGACAGGTATATAAACATGTACATTATATATATGAGGACAAGGTGATATGAAGGGCTCAGTGAGAACAGGAAGACCAACTCATCCATGAAACAAGTGTGGTGGATATGGCAAATGAGCCATGGAAAAATACTGTATTAATGCAAAATGCCAATCATAAAGTGCTAGTGCTTTAGCATTTCAAATAATCCCAATATAAGGCATGGTGTTACTGGTAAGAGTAAAATTCAGTCAAAATAAGTTTAAATATCAAAAAGACTATAATGGGGAGAAAAATCCCAGCCAGTACAAACAAGCATGTTTTGAGAGTAAAGTATGTCCATTAATCCAAATTCTTACCCATAATGTCACACCAGGATGAGTCAGCAGCCCCAACGCGCGTTTCGCCTAGGCATCCTCAGGGAGCTGTACCTGACTATGTGCCATGGCCTACATGATATAGTACTGACCTCAGGTGTACATTAATGTAGTTAATGCAAACAATTAATAGCTGGATCAAAGCCTAACCTATAGTAGGATAATTATAGATACCAATATACGAAAATGTATATCATAATAGTGAAATATGGTAAATTATTAAGGAGATGAAATGCAGTGAAAACTAATATGCAGTATTTTATTTATTTTACAAACTTATTTAGCGCCATTAATTCCACAGCGCTTTACAGACATTATTGGCACTGTCACCCATGGGGCTCACAATCTAGGTTCCCTATCAGTATGTCTTTGGAGTGTGGGAGGAAACCTGAGAACCTGGAGGAAACCCCCACAAACACGGGAGAACATACAAAGTTCTCACAGATGTTGTCCTTGGTAGTATTTGAACCCATGACACCAGTGCTGCAAAGCTGCAGTGTTAACCACTGAGCCACCATACAGGCTAACCACTGAAGCACAGTGCTGCCCATTTAGGCCATTGAAAGTGCTACATGCAAAAATATTATATATACATTCAGGCTACACATAATGCAATATCAAAAAATATCAGTGCTATTTTAAGGGAAATGTATCCATAAACATCCAATAGAGTCACATATTGATAATAAAGAGAAAACAACATTCAATCAGGTACTCAAGACATACCTATATATGTATATATTGTAGTGCATCGGTAGAACACTTGTGCAGTGATGAGGCAGTGACCCACAAAGTTCAAACACAAAGTCTCTTTAATGTGTTCACTTCACAACATTAAAGGTCCAATCCACACAAGTGCATAGTATTATTAGTGTTCATTTCATAGCACTACATACAACACGGCTGTAGATTACAGCCCCCAAACACACTGGACTTCCCTGTGACCGGTTTTCGTGGGCGGTTAGTTTGCAATCACTACACATGCCAGTCCTCCTCTGACCAGTTACTGCGGGTGACCGCTCCGCTGTGTCCATGTCTTTTTACTCACGCAAACAGCCGTACACAGTACTTGATATCCTCCGGATCGCAGCTGGGCACCATATCCACCTATTTGCAGCTGTTACACACGCCGGTCCTCCTTCAGGCACAGGAACTGTCTACCTCTGGTTCACCTCTCGGCACAAGACATCCACATCGGAGACCAGTCGCCATGGATTGCAGCACCACTGTATACGCTGTGGGTGCCAGGCCTATGGGCTCCACTCACAGGTCATGCTCTGCACAGCAACAAGCACTAACTCACTCTGGCCCTGACACTGACACCCCCATACCCTATACTACAGGGCTTTTAATATAGAAACCTGTGGCCCTCTGCCACATGGAAAATAAGGGCAGGAAATGAAATGGACTGCACCACTAACATACTGCAGTCAGTTTCAAAACACACTTCCAGAGCCAGTTTTCCCTACATCTGCCTTGGACACAAGCATGTCAAAGACTAGCACATATTTTTATCATTTTTAGTTTCCATTGCAGTCACAGCTACGCTCTTGACTGCCATGGATTCCTATGGCCTTCATACGCCTCCGTGTGCATCCTGGGGAGAACAAACAGTGACCCCCTACCTGTGACAGACGGGTCACTGCCTCACAAAATAATAAACAACATTCACAATACATGTAAGATAAACAATTACAGTGTGGATGAACAAACAGGAGTATTCCATATCTTGGACACATTAGAGATGTCCAAAGAAGAGATTTGTCCCGTGGCCAGGAGATTAGTTGGAGTACCTGTGAGTCATGGGGGGTTAGTAGGGCTGTTTCTTAAGGGTATGCCACACTAAACAATATCGCTAACGGGATCGCTAAAAAACGTCACTATTTAGCGATCCTGTTAGCGATGTTGTTCAGTGCGGCAGCTGCCAGCGACGAGCTTCCTGCTGTGATCTCGCTCGTCGCTGGAATCGTTCCGGACCCTATTTTCTCGTCGGCGCTCCCGCTGGGTAAGTATCTAATCGCTGTGTGGCACCTTTTCTTAGCGATTTAGCGGTACTTTTGTACCGCTAAAGTCGTTAAGAAGATCGCTAACGGCGATAGCGTCGTTAACTATATCGCTAAATGTGGCCGCATTTAGCGATATAGAAACAATCCCGCTAGCGATCGCATTAGTATGCGTCGTTATTGTGATCGCTAGCGGGATTGTTTAGTGTGGCAGTACCTTTAGGATCACATCACACATATTGTCCATATAGTTGAATGCAAATTCAATTCACAGAGAGCAGACAGAAGCATCATACAAGCCTTGGGGTGATAAGACAATTAAAAACTAGAATACAAAAGACACACATACAGTTAATTAAAATAAATCCAAAGAAACCAGAATTAAAGGAACGGAAGAAAACTAAGGAGCTCATTTAAACCTGCTGGTGGTATGGTCCCTAGAACCGTTACCCATCTACACTCTCTTTGCGCTAACAGATGTTGGCTATCACCTCCTCTGATACCCATCCTAATCCTATCAATGCCTCATATTTTTAATTCACTGGGGTTACAGTTGTAGAGTCTCCTAAAGTGCCTCGGGATCGCTTTGAGGCTGCTCACATCGTCCACGTCTTTTGCGGCTTTAGAAATGGCTTTATAGCCTTTTCCAGTCTGATAGATCTCAATTACTTTGTTTCTCATTTGTTCCAGAATTTCTTTGCATCACTGCATAATGTCTAGCCTTTGAGGATCTTTTGGTCTACTTCACTTTGTCAGGCAGGTCTTATTTAAGTGATTTCTTGATTGAGAACAGGTGTTGCAGTAAACAGGCCTTGGCGTGGCTAGGGAATTTTAACTCTACTTCTCAAAGATGTGATAAACCATTTGTATAGACACATTTTAGTTAGTAGTCGGTTTCTCTTGCTCCTCTATTTTCATTCAGAGTTTGTCGTTTTTGTTTTTACTTTTCACTTCTAACAGCAGGGTTCTCAAAAGAATTAATTGGCTGCATATTTCTTCCTGGCCGTATATTTCCCTATCCTATATTGCTCTCCTGATGAGTAGAGTTGAGTGAATATCTTCGGTTCCCCGCTTATTCGGTGAGCTATAGCGCTTGCCGAATAAGCTACAGCTGTAACTCGGCTTCCTGGATCGCGCTGGCTGAACAGCTGATCGCCGCCGCAGCTGCATGTGTCACCGCTGTGTCACTGTCACAGCACATGCATGGAGAGCCTGTGTGTTGGGCTATACATGCATGTGTTGTGACAGTGACACAGCGGTGACACATGCAGCTGCGATCCAGGAAGCCGAGTTACAGCTGTAGCTTATTCAGCAAGCGCTATAGCTCACCGAATAAGCGGGGAACCGAAGATATTCGCTCAACTCTACTGAAGAGTGTAGCAAGGTGTCTACCAAATATGTGTTTCCCTTGGAAACAGTTTATCAGAATGGAGTTCATAATGTCGTTTTTTATATATCTTTCTTGCAAAAAGAAGAATATCTTTCACGGCTATGAATGGATCTAAACAATTGGATGGATAAAAAGCTATTCCCCTCTCCAAAAACTCAAGTTGTTCATTGCTCAAGGAATGTGAGGAAAGGTTCACTACCTTAGGTTGATCTCTTTTCCTCCTGCTCGCTTAGAAGAAAATATCAGGGTGCGTCCTTTTACCCCCATTCATGGGCCTAAGGTTGATGTCACTATTCTCTGCCAGATTACCTGTAGAACCATTGCTATCCTTTCTAGAGAAATCGAACATTCTGATAGATTCCTAGCATTCATATGCGTGCTGGGAATATTTTATCTATTTTTAATATTTGTAGTGTTTTTAATGATTTTAATTTGTTTATCTTATTTCCATGATACTAGATTAGTGACTCTGAACTTCAAGTATTCAGATATAAGCATGAGGACCGCCATTTTCGTGCATCTTGTCCTTTCTTTTTTATATACTGACTATATTGATGTCATGCTGGAATTTATATATTTGGTTTTATGTCATATCACTTACTCACTGCCCCTTTTCACATGTTTTATCTACACTTGTATATATAGCATATGCAGTGTTGGTACTTGTTACATTCCTCCCTTTCATTATCTCCTTGCATGGATAGGTGTATATGTTGACGGGGTTTAATAATTACTTATACCCTTACACCAGCACTTCACCAATCTGTGCATTTTGTTAATGATATGGTGTATATGTAACTATAACACAAACATTCTGTGAATTCCATAACGTATCGCTTATGTATTTAGCTGATTCCTTTGTAATCTTTTGTGAAAGTAAACGCAACAATATTGTTCTGATTTCTTATATGCCCTTCCATGTCTTACTCCTCATTGGGCTTGATGCCTTGTCACTTTAATAAGGGTATGTATGGATTAATACTGTTCAGGGTTCCCTTCAGCATTTTTCTAGGAGGAGACAGCAGTACGCATGCACTGTCTGTTAGCCTCAAAAACTTCTTGGTACGCGGCATTACGTTACTGCTTGCGTTCTACACCAAGCATGAACAGGAAGTCCCTTTCAATATAGTGAGGCAGTGCAGACGTGCTACTCTCACACGCTGACCGCGTCGTCAAAGTTGTGACTTGCATCTTTCCCTCACTCTGACACGCCCTCTGAAGAAGCTGGGCGAAACGCACATCAGGGTGTAGGGACACAGCACCAGATACATCTTGTGGCTTTAGCTAACAAGTTATTGGTACCCTCATCTATAATATAATGCTAGGAGCATCACTCTGTCCGAAGCCTTTATAGACTGTGCAAGCGCGACGCGCCTGCGCAGTCTGGACCCCACAGAGTTACGCATCTGGGGATGAGGATTGTGGCCCAGGAGATTGCAGTATGCGTAAGCACTGAACGCATACCGCGATCTCCGGCACAACAACTTACCTATCTGGTATTGCCGCAGGGCAATTTTGTTGGTGGGCGGAAAATATTGAAATAAGGCCGTGATGTCAGGAGAGGGCGGGTTGTGGCGCCAGAATCGGCGCCTGTGCAGTCCGCGCTTTCCGGCACCATTTTTTTTCAACAAAATGGCGCCAGAAAGCACGGACTGCGCAGATGCCGATTTCGGGGTGCAGGATGGGAGCACAACATGACAGGATTGGGGTGCAGGATGGGAGCACATGACAGGATTGGGATGCAGGATGGGAGCCCATGACAGGATGAGGGCACAGGAAGAGATTAGCACATGACAAGATGGAAGCGCACAAAACAGGATGAGGGCGCAGGATGGGGGCTGCACATGACAGGAAGGGGGCACAGGATGGGAGCAGCATATGACAGGATGGCGGCGCAAGATGGTAGCAGCACATGACAAGATTAGGGCGCAGGATAAGCAGCACATACCAGGATGGAGACCATATACCAATACAAATGCTCACCACCCGGGCGTAGAACGGGTTCAATAGCTAGTTTATTTATAAGTCTACAGTCATGGACAAAAGTTTTGAGAATGACACAAATATTAATTTTTTACAAAGTGTACTGCTTCACTTTTTCTAATGGCAATTTGCATATACTCCAGAATGTTATAAAGAGTGATCAGCTTAACAGCATTTACTTGCAAAGTCAATATTTGGCTAGAAAATGAACTTTATCCCCCAAAACACATTTCAACATCATTGCAGCCCTGCCTTAAAAGGACCAGCTAACCTCTTTTCAGTGATTGCTCCATTAACACAGGTGTGGGTGTTGATGAGGACATGGCTGGAGATCAATCTGTCATGATTAAGCAAGAATGACACCACTGGACACTGTAAAAGGAGGCTGGTGCTTGGCATCACTGTTTCTCTTCTGTTAACCATGGTTATCTCTAAAGAAACACGTGCAGTCATCATTGCAATGCACAAAAATGGCCTAACAGGGAAGAGTATCGCAGCTAGAAAGATTGCACCTCAGTCAACAATGTATCGCATCATCAAGAACTTCAAGGAGAGAGGTTCCATTGTTGCCAAAAAGGCTCCAGGGCGCCCAAGAAAGACCAGCAAGCGCCAGGACCGTCTCTTAAAAGTGTTTCAGCTGCGGGATCGGGCTACCAGCAGTGCAGAGCTTGCTCAGGAATGGCAGCAGGCAGGTGTGAGTGCATCTGCACGCACTGTGAGGCAGAGACTCTTGGAGCAAGGCCTGGTCTCAAGGAGGGCAGCAAAGAAGCCACTTCTCTCCAGAAAAAAACATCATGGACAGACTAATATTCTGCAAAAGGTACAGGCAGTGGACTGCTGAGGACTGGGGTAAAGTTATTTTCTCTGATGAATCCCCTTTTCGATTGTTTGGAACATCAAGAAAACGCCTCATTCGGAGAAGACAAGGTGAGCGCTACCACCAGTCTTGTCTCATGCCAACTGTTAAGCATCCTGAAACCATTCATGAATGGGGTTGCTTCTCAGCCAAGGGAATCGGCTCTCTCACAGTCTTGCCTAAAAACACAGCCATGAATAAAGAATGGTACCAGAATGTCCTCCAAGAGCAACTTCTCCCAACCCTCCAAGAGCAGTTTGGCGATCAACAATGCCTTTTCCAGCATGATGGAGCACCTTGCCATAAAGCAAAGGTGATAACTAAATGGCACAGGGAACAAAACATAGAGATTTTGGGTCCATGGCCTGGAAATTCCCCCGATCTTAATCCCATTGAGAACTTGTGGTCAATCATCAAGAGACGGGTGGACAAACAAAAACCTAAAAATTCTGACAAAATGAAAGCATTGATTGTGCAAGAATGGACTGCTATCAGTCAGGATTTGGTCCAGAAGTTGATTGAGAGCATGCCAGGGAGAATTGCAGAGGTCCTGAAGAAGAAGGGTCAACACTGCAAATATTGACTTGCTGCATTAACTCATTCTAACTGTCAATATAAGCTTTTGTTACTCATATGTTTGCAATTATATTTCTGTCTGTGATAAAAACATCTGTCAAAAAAACATAAAAACCAGAGGGCAGCAGATCATGTGAAAATATAATATTTGTGTCATTCTCAAAACTTTTGGCCATGACTGTACACACTAACCACACTGTGTACTATTGACTATGCGCCAAACAAGTTAATATAATGGTGGGATTGGTGTATTTCATATATCCACTGTATCTTTCCTCTCCTCCTGTAATATTATGTTTATTGACCTAGTTTCCAGAAGTTCTAGGTATTTGCTGTGTTCCTTAGTAAGGCATTATTTAAATTTCAATGTTTTTTTGCATTTAATAAATTTACACTTACCGTATATACTCGTGTATAAGCCGAGATTTTCAGCCCATTTTTAGGGCTGAAAGTCCCCCTCTCGGCTTATACGCGAGTCATATACCGGGGGAGCAGGGGTGTCGGATCATACTCACCCCTCCGCCGGCGCGTCTCTGCAATCCCCCTGCTTCTCCCACGATCTCCGGCTCCTTCCTGCAGCGGTCACATGGTACCGCTCATTAAAGTCATGAATATGCACATAATGAGCGGTACCACGTGACCGCTGTAGGAAGGAAAGAGCTGCGGAGACTGCCGGGAGAAGAGGAGAGGCTGCAGAGACGCACCGGCGGAGGGGTGAGTATAGCGATATTTACCTGTCCCCGGACCACCGCTGAGCTGCTCCCTCGTCCGACTCCTCTGGCTGTAAATGTTCAGGCAGAGGGCGCGATGACGTCGTTAGTGCGCGCCGCGCCCCCTACCAGATTATTCACTGCCGAGGACCCGGAAGAGGGAGCAGCGCAGCGGTGGACCGGTCCGGTGACAGGTAAATATCGCAGGTGCCGGGGCCCTGAGCGAGCGGTGACACCGGCACCTGTCCCCCATAGCGCGCCGGTGCCACCGCCCACTCAGGACACCGGCACCTGGCCCCCAGCGACGAGAGGTGAGTATGTCATTTTTTTTTGCAGCAGCAGCAGTGCGGCAGCATAAGGGACCTATAATATACTATGGGGCATAATCTGTGGAGCATATGGGGGCATAATCTGTGGAGCATATGGGGGCATAATCTGTGGAACATATGGGGGCATAATCTGTGCAGCATATGGGGCATAATCTGTGCAGCATATGGGGGCATAATCTGTGGAGCATATGGGGTATAATCTGTGGAACATAAGGGGTCATAATCTGTGCAGCATATGGGGGCATAATCATTTTTCACCCTAGGCTTATACGCGAGTTAATAAGTTTTCCCAGTTTTTTATGGGAAAATTAGGGGGGTCGGCTTATACACGGGTCGGCTTATACATGAGTATATACGTTATCTAATACTAGTTGATGGTTCTCTTCTTTTGTCCTGGAATTCAATTCCTTATTTTCAAGCTGTGTTTATTCTATGTCATAGACACTTCAGTCAGGATTTTTGACAGTTGGGTTCCATGTGCTGCAACTAAAGAGCTAAAATGTAGGGGGAACAATCACAAGAGTTCAGCTGAGGATTGCTTTCTTTCAAGATAACATTATAATTTTTTTAATTAAAAAAGTGTAAAAGCCATACCACCGTGACAAGGTGTATGCCAATCAGGATGGTCCTTAACTCTAGCGTATCAGCTTGCTATGCAGGGACGGTGTCACCACCCGGTGCACCCGTGAAACTGGTGGGGCTCTAAGCAAGCCGGGGGCCACTCGCCATCGGGGACACTGGCACGCTATGGGGCCTATGAGTTATAGGGCCCAGTGCCAGCACCCACGCTGGCAGTGGGCTTTCCCCCGTGCTTTAAACAGCTTGCAATAATCACCTCTCCTCGTTCACCGCTGGCCGCAGGTCCAGTGTCATCCGCATGACTCTCTTGACATCTCAGGGTAGAGGGTGTGATGACATCACTACAGTGCACCCTCTGTGTTGAGCAGTGCAGAGAGCCAGAATAGGCTGAAGACACCGGCGCTGAGGATACCGGAGCTGCAGCCAGCGGGGAACAAGGAGAGGGAAGCATTCGATTATTTAATTTTTATGTATGAAGCCCATTCTCTATGGAGCATTATATGGAGACCATTATATAAGGAGCATTACATGGGGCCCATTCTGTATGGAGCATTATATAGGTCCCATTCTGTATAGAGAATTATATGGGGCCCATTCTCTATGCAGCATTATATGGGGCCCCTTATTCTGTAAGTGTAAAGGGTTACAAGGACTGTTGTATTCCCCAAACACGTCCTGGTTAAGTATTAGTGCTGTACAAATTAGTGTATATATTCTTGTGACTTGTACTGTATATATTCTTGTCTTTATGTTTAATGTTGCCTTGTAATGCTGCTATGTATATAGTATTGTATTTCTATAGTTGTCTAGGGACAGTGTAGTTTCTTAGTTTGGCCACTAGATGGGGCACATGACACCTTAAGTATAATGAGCAGTGTATATAGTTAACTGTAGGAGGGGTTACTGTGGGTAAAGCAGGAACAGTTTCCTGGTTAGAGTTAGTAGGGCCAGAGCTCATACAGCTCGGGTGGGCTTAAAGCCCGAGCTACCTAGTGACCACGCAACGTTGAAGGGTGAAGCCCAGCCATCCAGGGCCCACTGGGCCAGAAGAGCAGTGTTAGTAGCCGTGTGACAGCAGTGTGGAGTAGTACAGCAGAACTTTCGCGACCCCGATGGGACCCTGACGGTGCAGAGGGTGAAACAAAAGTATGCTGCAGAGGCAACAGTATTTTCATGTGATTTTCATGTGATGGGAGGCCAGGGCTCGCCAGAGCCACTAGCCTCAGCCACTACTACGGCTCTGGCTGTGCCTCTCACATAAGCAGCATTATATGGGGCCTATTATTCTGTATGGAACATTATATGGGGCCAATTATTCTGTATGGAGCAAAATATGGACTGTATTGGACTATGTGGTGCCAATAATACCGTATAGAGGACTATTCTGTCTAGGCTAAAATGAAAATTTTGAATCCCCCAGGGCAAGCACTGTGCACTGTGAGGACAGGGCTGCCACTAGGAATTTCGGGGTCCCATACTGGCAAAATTTATGGGGCCCCCCTTGAGACTCCATCCAGGCTCCACCCCCCAGTTCCGCATCCACCCTAGCTCCTCCTCCACCACGCAAACCTTCCAAAATTCCTCCGCCCTTTCATGGAAAAACTTCACTTCTGCACCATGCCCTCACCAATGACACATTAACACCAATCACTCGAATATGCAGCATTTTGCTTGTTTAGTATAATACACCCCATAGTCCTCCATATATTATAATGTGCACCACAGTCCTCCATATTGTAAAGTGCACACCCCATAGTCCTCCATATAATATAATGTATCCATAGTACTCCATATAGTATAATACACTCCTAATAGCCCTCCATATATTAAAATACACTCAGTCATTCATATAGTATAATACACTCCTCATAGTGCTCCATATAGTATAATGCACCGCCATAGTCATCCATGTAGTACAATTCACTTCCCATAGTATAATGCACCCCATAGTTCTTCATATGGTATAATGTATTCCCCATAGTCCTCGATACAGTATAATGCAGCCCACATATAGTATAATGCAGTCACCCTATAGAGCATAATGCAGCCACCCTATAGAGCATAATGCAGCCACCCCACAGAGCATAATGCAGCCACCCCACAGAGTATAATGCAACCACCCGAGAGTATAATGCAACCACCCCACAGAGTATAATGCAACCACCCCACAGAGTATAATGTAAACCCCCCATAGAATATAATTGAGCCCCTCATATAGTATAATGTAGCCCCTCTATAAAATACAATGTAGCCCTCATATAGTATAATGCAGCCCCCATAGAATATAATGTAGTTTCCTCATAAAGTATAATGAAGCCCCATACAATATAATCTTGCTCCCCATAGAATACAATGTAGCCACCTCATACAGTATAATGTAGCCCCCTCATAAGAGTATGATGCAATCACCCCTCATAGAATATAATAAATATAATACAGCCCCTCATAGAATATAATGTATCCCCGAATAGAATATCATACAGCCCGCCTCCCCAAAGGAATATAACGTAGCCCCCCATAGTATATAACACAGCCACAAAGTATATAACACAGCCACCCTATAAAATAGAATATATCTCCCAATAGTATATAACACAGCCAACATAGTATATAGCACGGCCCACATACTATATAGCGCAGCCCACATAGTATACAGCAGGACCCACATAGTATACAGTACGACCCACATAGTATATAGTAGCAGGGCCCACATTGTACAGCAGGGCCCACATAGTATACGACAGGGCCCACATAGTATATAGTAGCAGGGCCCACATTGTACAGCAGGGCCCACATAGTATATGGCAGGGCCCACATAGTATATAGTAGAAGGGCCCACATTGTATACGGCAGGGCCCACATAGTATATAGTAGCAGGGCCCACATAGTATATAGTAGCAGGGCCCACATTGTACAGCAGGGCCCACATAGTATACGGCAGGGCCCACATACCATATAGTAGCAGGGCCCACATTGTATACGGCAGGGCCCACATAGTATATAGTAGCAGGGCCCACATAGTATATAGTAGCAGGGCCCACATTGTACAGCAGGGCCCACATTGTACAGCAGGGCCCACATTGTATACGGCAGGGCCCACATAGTATATAGTAGCAGGGCCCACATTGTACAGCAGGGCCCACATTGTATACGGCAGGGCCCATATAGTATATAGTAGCAGGGCTCACATTGTACAGCAGGGCCCACATAGTATATGGCAGGGCCCACATTGTATACGGCAGGGCCCACATAGTATATAGTAGCAGGGCCCACATTGTACAGCAGGGCCCACATAGTATATGGTAGGGCCCACATAGCATATAGTAGAAGGGCCCACATTGTATACGGCAGGGCCCACATAGTATATAGTAGCAGGGCCCACATAGTATATAGTAGCAGGGCCCACATTGTACAGCAGGGCCCACATAGTATATGGCAGGGCCCACATAGTATATAGTAGCAGGGCCCACATTGTACAGCAGGGCCCACATAGTATACGGCAGGGCCCACATAGTATACGGCAGGGCCCACATAGTATATAGTAGCAGGGCTCACATTGTACAGCAGGGCCCACATAGTATATGGCAGGGCCCACATAGCATATAGTAGCAGGGCCCACATTGTACAGCAGGGCCCACATAGTATATAGTAGCAGGGCCCACATAGTATATAGTAGCAGGGCCCACATTGTACAGCAGGGCCCACATAGTATATAGTAGCAGGGCCCACATAGTATATAGTAGCAGGGCCCAGATAGTATACAGCAGGGCCCACATTGTATACAGCAGGGCCCACATAGTATATAGTAGCAGGGCCCACATAGTATATAGTAGCAGGGCCCACATTGTACAGCAGGGCCCACATAGTATATAGTAGCAGGGCCCACATAGTATATAGTAGCAGGGCCCAGATAGTATACAGCAGGGCCCACATTGTATACAGCAGGGCCCACATTGTATACAGCAGGGCCCACATAGTATATAGTAGCAGGGCCCACATTGTACAGCAGGGCCCACATAGTATATAGTAGCAGGGCCCACATAGTATATAGTAGCAGGGCCCACATAGTATACAGCAGGGCCCACATTGTATACAGCAGGGCCCACATTGTGCAGCCTTCATCTCTCCTCCACCCACCCACAGTTCAGTAAAGCACAGACAGCTTTATAAAAAAAAAACAAAAAAAAAAACACTCCTCACCTCATCCTCATGCCCGCGCTGCTCCCAGCTCCTGTCTCCTGCTCTGCCCGGCACACAGTGAGCGCGCTGTGTCAGAGGCAGAGCGGGGAATGATGGGAGAGGGAGCGTCAGCTGACGCTCTCTCCTCCATCATCGCTTTGAACTGTACTGGCAGACGCCGGTATAGTTCAAAGCAGCGGTGGGGGGAGTCAGCGCTGGGGGCAGGCGGGCCCCCCTGCCTTACAGGGGCCCCCATAGCGGCTGCGTGATGTGACGCTAGCTGGGGGCCCCTTGGGGAGCAGGGAGAGCCTCAAAATGTAACTGCAAGGTGAACCATTATTGATGAAGAAGGAACTGGATCTAAGCAAATGGGTCTGACTAAGCAAATGGGATGAAGTGAGCGGACATACGTAATAGAAATTTTGGGGTACAAACCCAAAGAGAACTGTTGATATTAAGCAAGGAGAGGACTAGGAAATCCCTTCTATCCCGTCCTTATTGAATTCAGGAGGCCAGCCTTGCTGTGATCCATTTAAGATTAATTAAGCATTCCATGATTATGATGCTAATTTACACTAGTGGCCAAAATTGTGGATACACTTCAAATTTTTGTCATTTTTTAAAGTTTTTAGCATGCAATCACACAAAGTGTTTATAACAATAATGCCACAAGTAGTCTAAAGTAGACTAGAACACCTCTACATAGAAAAAAAGGTTACCATAATACAAAATATCTCGTTACTTCTATAAGAACAGCGGAATTGCCAAATCAAAATATCGTGTCCTAATATGTTAATTTCATGCTATCCCTATGTGTTCTTTCTTTAGTAGTGTGTAGGGTATCCTTTAGCATCGATAACAGCTTTGCATCTCCTTGGCATTGATTCAACAAGACTTCTCAGTTTATCTGTGGCTATAACATGGTACCAGGAACTGATGACAGCTGCAATCAATGCCTGTTTGTTGCTCGGTAGCTTACTAGAAACCAATCGCTTTAATCTTGACCATAGATTTTCGATAGGGTTCCGATCAGGACTGTTTCCTGGCCATGAAAGCACAGAAATTTGTTTGCTTTCAAAACATTTTAGACATTGCCTTGTACAGTGTGACATGGTGCACCATCCTGTTGAAAAATAATTTCGGTCTGTTCCTTGCCAAGGTCACGAATTGATGGGATGAGCTTTGGTTCAAGGACATCATGAATATATTTCGAAGCATTTACAGTTCCTTCAAGGACCTGTATTCTCCCAATTCCATTCCAGGACATACAGCCCCATGTCATAACACTCTCAGGATGTTTCATTGTAGCTGTCATACACTCTGGAAAACAGTCTTCCTTTGGCCTTCACAGAGCATAACGCGCTACCAAAAATTGATATTCTCGTTTCATCACTCCAAATTACTCTCTTCCAATCTTCAGTTGTCCAGCTAAGATGTTCTTTGGCCCAGGAAATTCTCTTACTTGTCAGTTTAAGATTTAGGAATGACTTTTTCCTTGGTGTTCGTGCTTTCAGACCGGCATCAATTAATCAGCAACGTACTGTTCTATCGACACTGAAATCCTCCATCGTGCAGAACTGTTGAGTTCCTGCTGTGCTCTTTGTTTTGCAAGCTACCTAATATTTTGTCTGTTTGCAGTTTCACTATTAGTTTCATGCTGCACTATCAGCAAATGTAACACAGCTTTTGCACTCAGAGCAGTGACTCACACTATCTCTAGCATTTCTCTGAAACTGTATCCTCTCAGTTTCGGCGATATAGTTCGGCCTCACTTTCAGGCTGATATACGCATTCTATAATGCTGTATATCTGCCACCAACCCGACCTGTAAGGGAAGAAAAATAACATTTTTTATACTCACCCGCTGGTCTTGGTCGGCCGGCGCCTCCCATCTTCATGTGATGCCGCCCTCCTGCTTGCTTCATGTGGATGACGAGTCCCTGCATCATCCACACAGTCTCCTCGGCACTGCTCTCCTGCGCAGGTGTACTTTTCTGACCTGTTGAGGGCAGAGCAAAGTTCTGCAGTCCGCAGGCGCCCAGGCACATTGACTTTTCTCAGCACCTGTGCACTGCAGTGCTTTGCTCTGCCGTCAACAGGTCAGAAAAGTACGCATGCACAGGAGCGCGACACGAAGCAAGCAGGAGGACGGCATTGCATGAAGATGGGAGGCGCCGGACCAAGACCAGCGACACCCCTCGGACAGGGCCGTCCCGCAGGTGATAAAAGTTATTTTTCTTCTCTTACAGGTTGGGTTGGGGTCAGATATACAGCATTATAGAATGATGTATATCAGTCCTGAAAGGTGATGGTAGTAGCTTATATCAGCCAAAACTGGTGACAGGTACCCTTTAAACCACTTTGTTACCATTTTGGCAGTATGCTTCGGGTCATTTGGAAGATCCAGTTCCACCCAAGCTTTAACTTCCTGCTGATGTCTTGAGATATTGCTTCATTATTGCCACATAATCTTCTTTTCTTATGATGCCATCTATTTTGTGAAGTGCACAAGTCCCTCCTGCAGCAAAACAACCCCACAACATGATGCTGCCACCCCTGTGTTTCACAGTTGGGATGGTGTTCTTAGGCTTCCAAGCTTCTCCCTTTTTCCTCCAAACGTAACGATGGTCATTACGCCCAAAAAGTTCAATTTTAGTTAATTTAATATCTTCAAAAGTTAAGGTCTTTGTTCCTGTGTGCATTTGCAAACATTAATCTGGCTTTTTATGTTTCTTTTGGGGTAGTGGCTTCTTCCTGACAGAGTGGCCTTTCAGCCCATGTTGGTACAGTACTCGTTTCACTGTGGATATTGACACAATCTTACCAGCTTCCGCCATCATCTTCACAAGGTCTTTTGCTTTTGTCCTTGGGTTGAAATGCACAAGTCGGACCAAAGCACGTTCATATCTGAGACACAGAACCCGTCTCCTTCCTAAGCGGTATGATGGCTGGACATTCCTATCTTGTATGTACTTGCATATAATTGTTTGTACAGATGAACGAGGCACCTTCAGGTATCATGAAATTGTACCTGTAGCGCCGGCGTCCCTGCCCTCTGCCAGGCAGGGACGCTGTTCCCCTGCGCCAGCGTCCTCTGCCAGGCAGGGACGTCGCCCCCCTTACCCACGCTCGGCGTCCTCCTTCCGCCCTGCTGGGGTCGCGCGCTCCTTCCCTGCTGCTGGACTTAGGGCGCGCGCTCGCGCGCTCCCCCGCTCTTAAAGGGGCCGCGCGCATCTTTCAAAAAGGTCCCCGGCCAATGCCGGAGGACTCCACCCTATATAAAGTACTCCCTCCTTAATGGAGGTGCCCGAGCAATGTTGTTGCACTGTTTACTCTGCTTCAGCCCTCAGGTTCCGTTACCAGTTACCTGCCTGTTATGTTACGGTAGCTGAGGAGTGCAGGTAAAAAAGGAAATACACCAGAGCAGTTGGAATCTATGGGATTGCAGTACCCTGACTAACCACCACAACTAGAGGCAGCCGTGGAGCGTTCCTACGTTGGTCCTAGACGCCTCGTCACAGCCTGAGAAACTAACTACACCTAAAGATAGAAATAGGAAAGCTATCTGCCCCGGAGCAGAACCCCAAAGATAATAGAAAGCCCCCAAACATGTAATGGCGGTTAGACAAGAGGAAATACTGACACAGAAAGAAAATAGTATGAGCAAACGCTGGGGCCCAAACTATCTAAATAGAAAAGGATAGGAAGGGTACTTACTGCAATCTCAGAAAACCCTGAAAAAACACCAACTCTACTAATTTCAAAATCACCTGAGATCACACGACCTCTACCACCTAAATTAGTTCTCTGGTGTAACAAAAACAAAACAGCAGCCACTGAAAAAAAACTGGAAAAAGCAAAAGTACAAAACACAGTGGCTGGACTAAACTGAGAGGGCAAAAGCCCCCGGAGGGGACCCTGAAGGCCCCCACAGAAGTGCAGGACAAAATGCAAAAATATAGCAAAAACACAAAATAAGAAATTGTCTTATCTGATAGCAGGAGATGCAGACACGACACAGCAGGCTACAAGGGAAACTGGAAAGAAGGATTCAGACCAGAACAATTGATCACCGGCAACCCTGATGGGAAAATGACTCCCTTATATAAGACCAATCAGTAACACCTGATTCCCAGTCCTCACAATCCTCACTAGTACCGCTTGTAACCACCAGAGGGAGCCTCTGCTCAGAACTCATCTCAAACCCATTCACAACACCTGCCTGTCTCCTGCCAGTTTGCTGTCTGCTACCTGTCCGCAAGTCTACCTGGAGGTTCGGCCGTCACCGGTGGTGACCATCGACTATTCCAGAGAATCTCGCCTGCTCACTTGGGGGCGCTCATCTGCCATCTGCCTGCAGACCTACCCAGAGGTTCGGACGTCACATGCGGTGACCATCGGCTATTCCACAGACTCTCGCCTGCTCACTTGGGGGCGTTCATCTGCCATCTGCCTGCAGACCTACCCGGAGGTTCAGACGTCACATGCGGTGACCATCGTCTATTCCAGAGACTCTCGCCTGCTCACTTGGGGGCGTTCATCTGTCTTCTGCCTGCTAGCCTACCGGGAGGCTCCACCATCTCAGGTCGTATATATCTGTCCATCCAGAGACTGCCCCGGTCACTTGCCGTGACTACCTGCCTGTCCTTCCAGAGACTGCCCCGGTCACTTGCCGTGACTACCTGCCTGTCCTTCCAGAGACTGCCCCGGTCACTTGCCGTGACTACCTGCCTGTCCTTCCAGAGACTGCCCCGGTCACTTGCCGTGACTACCTGCCTGTCCTTCCAGAGACTGCCCCGGTCACTTGCCGTGACTACCTGCCCGTCTACCCAGAGACTGTCCCTGTCACTTGCCGTGACTTCCTGTCCGTCTCCCCGGGCGCCACCCGCTCCTTTACAAGGAAAGCCTCCTTGTATAATAAAGCTCAGAGGTTCCGCCTCCCAGACCCGTTACAGTTTGCTCGGGCCATGGAACCCGGTGGCACCCAAACCCCTTCGCTCTCTGACCTGTGTCATGAACTGTCTCGTCAGAGGTCTCAACAGGAGTCCATCCTGGGTCATCTGCGGAATGTTAATTCCCGCCTGGACACCCTGACTACTTCACCAGCAACCACCACGGCGCCATGACTCGCAATCCGGCAGTCCCGTTGCTTACCAATTCCGTGGTTTCCGTTCCTGGACCTCGACTTTCTGCTCCTCCACGGTTTGGAGGCGATCCTACTCTGGCTCGGGGTTTCATTAACCAGTGTACCCTGCATTTCGAACTCCTGGCTCACCAGTTTAACTCAGACCGGGCCAAAATTGCCTTCATTATGTCCCATCTCACCGGAGAGGCTCTGGCCTGGCTTAATCCTCTCTGGGAGAGAGAAGATCCTCTGGTGTCTGACCTGCCTGCTTTTCTCTCGGCCTTCCGGAAGGTATTCGACGAACCCGGACGGAAGACCTCCTCTGCATCATCTCTGTTGCGTCTCCGTCAGGGAAGTCTCACCGTGGGGCAATATGCCATACGGTTCCGTACCCTTGCCTCGGAGCTGGCCTGGGATAATGATGCTCTGATATCTGTCTTCTGGGAGGGTCTGTCCGGCCGTATTAAAGATGAACTTGCCGGTCGAGACATTCCAACCTCTCTCGATGACCTAATAACTCTGGCTAATCGAATTGATCTACGGTTCCAGGAACGCGCCAAAGAGGTCACCCGTGAGAGAAGGTTTCCTCGTCTAGCTCCTTCTTTTCAGAGACCTGTAACTCCTTCCGCTTCTCCCCAGGTACACACTTCTGAGCCTATGCAGGTCGACCAAACCAAGATGGTCAAAGCCCGTCAGGACTTACGCCGTGCCGAGGGGAGTTGCTTCTACTGTGGCAGTAAGGAGCACCGGATCCGTACCTGTCCGGAGAGGTCGGGAAACGCCTGTGTCTAGGTTCGCTCGGAGAGGTCAACCTAGACAAGAATAAATCCTCTTCATCTCTGCTGCTGTCAGTCTCAATACTCCTCGGTGAGAACCGTCATTTCGAACAAGCCCAACTTGATTCTGGAGCAGCCGGGAATCTTGTTTCACTGGCTCTAGTAGAGAAATATCGCATTCCTACCAAACATCTGGTTGAACCAGTATCTGTTGCTGCTGTGGACGGGGGTCTCCTACCACGTCCCATTCAACTTATCACTGAAGCCATAACCCTGCAGGTGGGAATGTTGCATTCTGAGAGCATCTCGTTTCATGCCTGGACTCTCTCATGCTTTCTTATTAGGTCTACCTTGGCTCCAAAAGCATGCACCCGTGCTCGACTGGCAGACTGGAGAGATCCTTCGCTGGGGACAGGACTGTCATAAAACGTGTTTGGTTCCTGTTCATCCCGTCCGTCCTTCTCCTACACCAACTAATCTACCAGGGCTCCCGATTCCATATTGGTCGTTCGCTGATGTCTTTAATAAAAAGGAGGCAGAGACATTACCCCCTCACAGACCTTATGATTGCCCGATCGACCTGCTACCCGGTACTACGCCTCCCCGTGGGCGTATTTACCCATTGTCTGCTGCTGAGACCAGGTCGATGTCCGAATATATCGAGGAGAATTTGGCCAAGGGATTCATCCGGAAATCTACCTCCCCAGCGGGAGCAGGTTTCTTCTTCGTAAAAAAGAAAGACGGCTCTCTCCGTCCCTGTATTGACTACAGAGGCCTAAACCTGATCACGGTGAAGAATAAGTACCCTCTTCCGCTCATTCCCGAATTGTTTGATCGTTTGAGGGGGGCTAGAATCTTCACCAAATTGGATCTTCGTGGAGCATATAACCTAGTCCGTATCCGTCGGGGAGATGAATGGAAGACGGCATTCAACACCCGGGACGGCCACTATGAGTATTTGGTGATGCCCTTTGGTCTCTGTAATGCTCCTGCAGTCTTTCAGGAGTTGGTCAATGACATCTTCCGGGACCTGCTCTACTCCTGCGTTGTGGTGTACCTAGACGACATCTTGGTCTTCTCTCCGGATCTCCAGTCTCACCGGAGGGATGTTCGTCAGGTTCTGCTCAGGCTTAGGCAGAATCACCTTTTCGCCAAATATGAGAAGTGTCTCTTTGAGCAGACCTCGCTTCCGTTTTTGGGTTACATCATTTCTCAGACTGGCCTAAGAATGGATCCGGAGAAACTATCTGCCATCGAGAAATGGCCCCGACCGGAGGGATTGAAGGCCATTCAGCGGTTCCTGGGATTCGCCAATTATTACCGCCTCTTCATACCGCACTTCTCTTCCCGGACTGCTCCAATCTCCGCGCTCACCCGCAAGAATGCTAACCCCAAACAGTGGACGCCCGAAGCAGAGGAGGCCTTTCTTTCCTTAAAACAGGCCTTCTCTTCCGCTCCAGTGCTGCATCGCCCGGACGGCAACAAGCAGTTCTTCCTGGAGGTGAACGCTTCCTCTTCTGGAGCTGGAGCGGTACTGACTCAAAAGTCTTCTTCCGGGAGGATGGTATCTTGCGGCTTCTTCTCAAACCTCTTCTCCTCTTCTGAGCGCAATTATTCCATAGGAGACCGAGAGTTATTGGCCATCAAGCTGGCATTGGAGGAGTGGCGTTACCTGCTCGAGGGGCTCTTCATCCGGTAATCATTTACACTGACCACAAGAATCTGGCTTACCTCCAGCATGCCCAGAGACTTAACCCTCGCCAAGCCCGGTGGTCCTTGTTTTTTGCCCGCTTTGACTTTCTTTTACACTTTCGCCCGGCCGACAAGAACATCAAGGCTGATGCCTTGTCCCGGTCTTTCCTGGTGTCGGATCTCGAGGAGGAACCTAAACATATCATCGATCCCGCCAGAGTGATGCACGTGGCTCCCGTGAGTCTAAATCGTCTCCCTCCTGGTAAGACGTTCGTATCGGTACCTGATCGGGAGAGGATCCTCCACTGGGGTCATTCGTCTAAACTAGCTGGCCACGCTGGTCAGAAAAAGACCCTCCAGCTCATTACCCGCATTACTGGTGGCCTACCCTGCACAAGGATGTAATAGACTTTGTTTCTGCCTGTGCCTCCTGTGCCCGCAACAAAGTTCCGAGACACCTGCCTGCCGGCCGTCTTCTCCCACTTCCTGTACCCGCTGCCCCCTGGCAGCATATAGCCATGGACTTCATAACGGATCTTCCCGTCTCTGCTGGTTGTACGGTCATTTGGGTGGCCGTTGACCGATTTTCCAAGATGGCTCACTTCATTCCCCTGCCAGGGCTTCCGTCTGCACCCGAGTTGGCTAAAGACTTTATCCGCCACATCTTCCGTCTTCATGGTCTGCCTCGTCACATTGTGTCGGATCGTGGGGTACAGTTCACCTCACGTTTCTGGAGAGCCACTTGTAAGTTGCTAGACGTCACCCTGGATTTCTCCTCCGCTTACCACCCACAGTCCAATGGTCAAGTCGAGCGAATCAATCAGATTCTGACCAGTTATCTCCGGCACTTCGTTAATGCCCACCATTCTGACTGGGTGGATCTCCTGCCTTGGGCCGAATTTTCGTACAACAATCACGAGAGCGAATCTTCCTCCAAATCTCCGTTTCTTGTAGTCTTCGGTCAACATCCTCGGATCCCTGTACCTATTTCCATCTCTGTGGACAATCCAGCTACGGAATCCCTGGTTAACGAATTTTCCTCCATATGGGAGAGTACCCGGTCCGCACTCATTCTGTCATCCGAGCGCATGAAGAGACATGCTCACAAGAAACGTCTGGATCCCCCTCAATTCCGTCCTGGGGATAAGGTCTGGCTCTCGTCCAAGTATGTTCGGCTCAAGATTCCTTCCTACAAGTTAGGTCCTCGGTTCATCGGTCCTCTGGAGATCATCAGTCAGATCAACCCAGTGTCCTATAAATTGAAACTTCCGGCCAATTTGCGGATTCCTAACTCCTTCCATGTATCTCTCCTCAAACCGGTGGTACTTAACTCTTTTGTCAAGTCTACAGGTACACCTCCTGCTCCACTGTCTGCTGAGAACGAATTTGAGGTAGAGAACATTTTGGCTACCAAAAGGATAGGAAGAAAGACCTATTTTCTGGTGGATTGGAAGGGGTTTGGTCCTGAGGAGAGAACGTGGGAGCCTCGGGAGAACATCCATGCCCCTCTCATCCTAGCTAAATTTCTTTCTGGCCTAAAAAAGGGGGGGCCTAAAGGGGGGGATACTGTAGCGCCGGCGTCCCTGCCCTCTGCCAGGCAGGGACGCTGTTCCCCTGCGCCAGTGTCCTCTGCCAGGCAGGGACGTCGCCCCCCTTACCCATGCTCGGCGTCCTCCTTCCGCCCTGCTGGGGTCGCGCGCTCCTTCCCTGCTGCTGGACTTAGGGCGCGCGCCCGTGCGCTCCCCCGCTCTTAAAGGTCAAAAAAGGTCCCCGGCCAATGCCGGAGGACTCCACCCTATATAAAGTACTCCCTCCTTAATGGAGGTGCCCGAGCAATGTTGTTGCACTGTTTACTCTGCTTCAGCCCTCAGGTTCCGTTACCAGTTACCTGCCTGTCTCCTGCCAGTTTGCTGTCTGCTACCTGTCCGCAAGTCTACCTGGAGGTTCGGCCGTCACCGGTGGTGACCATCGACTATTCCAGAGAATCTCGCCTGCTCACTTGGGGGCGCTCATCTGCCATCTGCCTGCAGACCTACCCAGAGGTTCGGACGTCACATGCGGTGACCATCGGCTATTCCAGAGACTCTCGCCTGCTCACTTGGGGGCGTTCATCTGCCATCTGCCTGCAGACCTACCCGGAGGTTCAGACGTCACATGCGGTGACCATCGTCTATTCCAGAGACTCTCGCCTGCTCACTTGGGGGCGTTCATCTGTCTTCTGCCTGCTAGCCTACCGGGAGGCTCCACCATCTCAGGTCGTATATATCTGTCCATCCAGAGACTGCCCCGGTCACTTGCCGTGACTACCTGCCTGTCCTTCCAGAGACTGCCCCGGTCACTTGCCGTGACTACCTGCCTGTCCTTCCAGAGACTGCCCCGGTCACTTGCCGTGACTACCTGCCTGTCCTTCCAGAGACTGCCCCGGTCACTTGCCGTGACTACCTGCCTGTCCTTCCAGAGACTGCCCCGGTCACTTGCCGTGACTACCTGCCCGTCTACCCAGAGACTGTCCCTGTCACTTGCCGTGACTTCCTGTCCGTCTCCCCGGGCGCCACCCGCTCCTTTACAAGGAAAGCCTCCTTGTATAATAAAGCTCAGAGGTTCCGCCTCCCAGACCCGTTACAGTACCCAAGGATGAGCTAGACTTGTGCAAGTCCATAATTCTCTTCCTGATATCTTGGCTCATTTCTTTAGACTTTCCCATGATGCTACACAAAGAAGCAATGTATTTCAAAATACATCCACAGGTGTGTCTCTAATTAACTCAGATGTTGCAAAAAAAAAACAATCAGAAGCTTCCAAACACATGACCTCATCATATGGGCAGTCCAGAATTGTTTAAAGGCATAGTAATTGTCATGATCCATTTTTAGATTCGTGACAGCTCTGGCTCTGCCTTAGTTTAAACCTTGTTTTTTGTATTTGTGCCAGCAGGGGTTAATGTCAGTTTTCCTTGCTGGAAGCTGCTAAGTTGCTAGGTCAGCTGATGTGGGTGGTGACCATTCCCACCATTCGTTAAATAGTCACATGATGCATCAGCTGACTGTTGGTGATAGAGTTATTCTATGTAGACGAACCCTGGAACGTGCAGCTCTCTGGTGTCAGTGCTGTATCAGCTACTTCTGGAGTTCGTGGTCCTGTTTCCGTGTCCTCTGCAGTGTGGAGCTTGGCAGCAGTGCCTAGAGCTAAGTTACTTGTCTACTTTCCCTATCTGTCTCGTGCTTGTACAACAGTGGCCAGGGCTGTTGTAGTCATGGCTAACGGTGGCTGCTCTGGCATACCCTGGCCTCCCGCCGCATAAACACACTGTCCCTTCTGTAGTGTACTTACTTGGAAGGCGAGGTCCTTCCTGGACTGCTGGGCCTTCTTTCCCTTCAGTACTACACAATGACAGTCAGAGTCCAAATTCAGTTTCAGCAAAACAACTTTACTCAGCTCGTCCAGTATGGTCACAGAAACAGCACAAGGTTCATCACAAAATAACACCATTCTGTTCCCTGTACTGTCCCTCACTTCTCCAGGAATATTGCAGGGTCGTACCATCACCTTCGGTACCGCAGCTTCCTGACTGGTCAGACTAACCCGCTTCAGAAGTTCCCTGTCCGCTTCACCTTAAACGTTTAGGGTTGTTCCCATGAAGTTAGCTGCTACCATATTGATGCTGCCCTGTATTCCTTCACCACGGTGTGACTGTCAGCCCATAGGCCCTGGACGACTGGGCTCCCCAGCTTAAACGTTACAGGACACAACTGTCCTGTCCTGGCTCCCAGCCCCCTTCTGACTAACTCCAGGAAGCTCCCCAACTTACTCCCAGTTGACCCCTCCTAACTAACTAAATCCTTAGTGTCTAACTAATTCCTTATTCTATTGTATTCCATTCTATTGTGCTCCCCCTACTGTCTAAATCCTGCACTTTCCCTATATCTTCACAACATAGAAACATATGAGGTACATCAGCTTTTAACATAGGAACATGTGCAAGGCGAGTGGGGCATAAACTGGCCTCCATACACCCCCTACACTTGTCACTATCCCCTGTGTTTGTATAATCTGCAGTGGTGAGGCTAGCGTCCTTGCTAGCCAGTGCACTAGCTAGAGTTAAGTGAGGTGCAGGGGCGCCGCTATAATAAGGCGACTTGAGCCTCTGCCTCAGGCGGTGGCAGCTAGGGGGCGGCAAAGCAGGAGCGCACACTGTGCTTGATCCGGCCCGTCGGCCCTGCCGACACTGAACTGACAGTTCAGTGCCGGCGGGCCCTTTAATCGCGGGCGGATGATGAGGGAGGTGGCCTTCCATATGCAGCACAGGCGACGTGATCGTCATCACGCCGCCTGCGCGCCGTGATGACGTCACGCCGCCTGTGCCAGGAGAAGACGGAGTCGAGCGCGCTTCTTCAGAGCTGCGGGGGAGATAGGTGAGTACTGGCTTTTTTTTTTTAACGCCGGGCCCGGCCTATGGGGGATTCTGCTGCTTATGGGGACTATGCCGGCTATGGGGGATTCTGCTGCTTATGGGGGATTATTCTGGCTATTGGGGGATTATGTTGGCTATGGGGGGATTATGCTGGCTATGGGGGGATTATGCTGGCTATTGGGGATTATGCTGGCTATTGGGGGATTATTCTGGCTATGGGGGGATTATGCTGGCTATTGGAGGATTATGCTGGCTATTGGGGGATTATGCTGGGTATGGGGGATTATGCTGGCTATTGGGGGATTATGATGGCTATGGGGGATTATGCTGGCTATTGGGGATTATGCTGGGTATGGGTTTTATGCTGGCTATTGGGGGATTATGCTGGGTATGGGGATTATGCTGGCTATGGGTGGATTATGCTGGCTATTGGGGGATTATGCTGGCTGTTGGGGGATTATGCTGGCTATGGGGGGATTATGCTGGCTATTGGGGGATTATGCTGGCTATTGGGGATTCTGCTGCTTATGGGGGATTATTCTGGCTATTGGGGGATTATGCTGGCTATTGGGGGATTATTCTGGCTATTGGGGGATTATGCTGGCTATTGGGGATTATGCTGGCTATGGGGGATTATGCTGGCTATTGGGGATTATGCTGGCTATTGGGGGATTCTGCTGCTTATGGGGGATTATTCGGCTTTTGGGGGATTATGCTGGCTATGGGGGATTATGCTGGCTATGGGGGATTATGCTGGCTATGGGGGATTATGCTGGCTATGGGGTATTATGCTGACTATGGCGGATTATGCTGGCTATGGGGTATTATGCTGGCTATGGGGTATTATGCTTGCTATGATGTATTATGCTGGCTATGGGGGATTATGCTGCGTATTGGGGACCTATGCTGCGTATTGGGGACCTATGCTGCTATTGGGACCTATGCTGCTATGGACCTATGCTGCATATTTGGGACCTATGCTGCATATTGGGGACCTATGCTGCTATTGGGGACCTATGCTGCGTATTGGGACCTATGCTGCCTATTGGGGACCTATGCTGCCTATTGGGGACCTATGCTGCCTATTGGGGACCTATGCTGCCTATTGGGACCTATGCTGCCTATTGGGGACCTATTCTGCCTATTGGGACCTATGCTGCCTATTGGGGACCTATGCTGCCTATTGGGGACCTATGCTGCCTATTGGGGACCTATGCTGCCTATTGAGGACATATGCTGTCTATTGAGGACTATATGCTGTCTATTGAGGACATATTGCTGCCTATTGGGACTATGCTGCCTATTGGGGACCAATGCTGCCTATTGGGGACATTTACCTGCCTATTAGGGACTCTCGCACCACACCAGTCTGAGCCTGAGCTAAAAGTGGAGTTGCGCCAATATGTGCACTGATGAGGATGAAATGATATGGATTGGCAAGGCTGCAGTGATGGGCAGTGCAGGCTGTATGTCTCTGTGTGGGCCGTTTTACTGCTGGTATATTGTTTTTGTAGCGCTGTATATATATTGGTATTTTACTAATAGCAATTTGGAATCCCTAGGAAATAATGATATCAAGAAAGAGAAAAATTGCTTCACTTGTGACAAATATGGAACCGAACATTGACCATCTCATTAACCAAAAGCAGGCCCATAGTTCCCATTGAAATACCAGTAAGTTTGTTGATTTGTAACTTTACTTGTTCTTTATTTTAAGTATTGTATTTGTTCCTGTTTCTTTTTTTTTTTTACTTCAAAATAAGAGTGTAGTATATGGTGTATACAGGGTCATACACATCGTGTGCGGTATATAGAGTGTAGGATATGGTGTATACAGGGTCATACACATCGTGTGCGGTATATAGAATGTAGTATATGGTGTATACAGGGTCATACACATTGTGTGCGGTATATAGAGTGTAGTATATGGTGTATACAGGGTCATACACATCGTGTGCGGTATATAGAGTGTAGTATATGGTGTATACAGGGTCATACACATCGTGTGCGGTATATAGAGTGTAGTATATGGTGTATACAGGGTCATACACATCGTGTGCGTATATAGAGTGTAGTATATGGTGTATACAGGGTCATACACATCGTGTGCGGTATATAGAATGTAGTATATGGTGTATACAGGGTCATACACATTGTGTGCGGTATATAGAGTGTATATACACTGCTGTATTATACTTTTCATATACAGGTTATAATGCCTCTTATTCTTTGTATAGAGGTGAGTGTGCCATGTATAATATATGGTATATACAGCGTAGTGTCGCATACACTGCTGTATTATACAACATACAACAGTTGTAATGCTCCATACCTAATATGCAGGATAATGTACAGTGTATATGATGTAACCTGTATAAGATGTGACATTGGCTTGCCCCCCTAGTTTTGATCCTGGGTACGCCCATGCTCCTGCTGCTGGCTGCTGCGCACGGTGCTGCTTCCTTGATATCCTTGTGACTCCCTCCCCTCATGTCCAGAGTTAGGAGAAGCCAGGTCGGTGACTAGTTATTAATGCAACTACTCAAGTTACTATATGGGACTTGAAAACATGATCTCCCAACAAGGGAAATACACAGGCCTGTGCAGCACTGCGGTGATTCCGGATGTGTTCAATGAGCACATCCGGATTCACCGCGCGTTCAGAAGGGGGCGGAGCTTTGTACTGATTTTACAATGGGGGGGCGCCGTTTTGCAGTTCGCCTCAGGCAGCAGAGAGGCTAGGTTCACCCCTGGTGAGGTGACAGCGAAGGACCAGGTTCGTAATTGCGGTGGGGGGGTGGAAGGACCCCCATAGGGCATTAGTCGTTCTCTACTATTGGGGTCTTCCTCCCCTCTTTTCCCATCCCGTTGCTGGTGTTTGTTGTGCCGTCTGATGTACCGACCCTTGCGGTCGTGACAGTAATCTTGGTACATGTAAACCTTTCACTTTGCAGTAAGTAATAAAAATGCCTTAAAACATTCTCTCTCTCATTATTCTGGCATTTGGCTAATATTAATAATTATAGTAATCCAAATTGACCTAAAACCAGAAAGGTTTATTCTGATTTCATGTCAGATATTGAAAAAAATATGCACATGTGTTTTTTTTATTTAGTGTATGTATACTTCTTATTTCAACTGTATTTATATGTTTATTATATTACTGTTTATATCACTGGACATTATATTTTATATTTATTTATCATCTTATAAATTCATGATTTTTTATGCATAGTGCACTTTATGTATTTCAACTATTGATGTATTATACCAATTTTTACATCCTCCCCTTTTATTAAATCCCCTTTTTTAATCATAGAATCATAGTATCATAGAATTTTAGAGTTGGAAGGGTCCTCCTGGGTCATCGTGTCAAACTCTTTGCTCAATGCAATAATCACTAAACCATCTCAGACAGATGTCTATTTTGTTCTATATGTGTGGCGGGTTTACCATGTCAGAGAGGAGACTGAAGACTGCAGAGTCTGATTTCTCCAACTCCTGCACTGATAAGAATCCCTTCACTTTCATATTAAACGGCGTAAGTTTACTTTAGCAGTGTAGGGGTTAATCTGATCAGTTGAGAGTTCTTGGAAGCTTGTTAAGGCTCTCAGCTGTGCACTGTTAGCCACTCCCATCTCATATACTCATTCCCTGAAATAACTTATGCTGCATGGATGGAGATTGTTGGTGGTTGTTATTGGAGAAGGCGTTTGGTAGATTTATCTGTGACTGTTGCTAGGTTTTGAGTGTGTGATAATTTCCTTTCTTCTCCTACTTTGGTTTAACCCCATCCTCCACTCCCCGCTGTTTACCTCTGTGGTTTATGTGTGTATATTTGTATGATTGGTATTTACCTTTATCCCAGTTTTGCATTACCTTGTTAGTCTGGTTGGTGTATTACGGTACACTACTCCCCCCTTCCCTGGGTGGGGGAAGGGTACAGACTGAACGCGGATTGAGGAGCTAAAGCAAGGTACATGGCTACGGCATCTTCACCATCAGAAGTAATCAGGGGAACTGGGCACGTTGGGCGCCCCTAGCGTTAGTGACAGGGAAGGAGCCCCTGATCCTGGGTAATTCGATAACAGAGTCGTGACATTAGTTCTGGCCAAAACCGTTTTTTGATCCATTATGGATCCTATCACTGCTCTGATAGGGAAACTGCAGCAGCTCAGCCTGGAGGTTGCAGATTTACGTAGTGTAGTTTTACAGCATCCTAAGTGTATGTTTCCACGTGCCGGATTACTTCAGACTTTGCTGCGGATTGGACGCTGAGTAGAGCCACAGCGTCCAATCCGCAGCGTCCAAATGTTACACCATAGTGGAGGGGATTTTATGAAATACCAGCTCCATTATGCGTACAAACACGCAGGTGGCAGACCTGCGTAACCTGACATGCGGCGCATCTTTCCAGACCCCAGCATGTCTATTTATCTTGCATAGACGCTCAGTCTCAGCAAGATAAATAACACAGCCTATGTATAGAATGCGATGATTCCGCATGTGTTCAATGAACACATGCGTAATCACCGCATGTACAAAAGGGGGCAGCGCTTTGGGGGGAGCCGGGTATCCACTGAGTCCAAAGCGCATATCCGGACCGTGGACACATACCCTAACACATCAGGTTTCAAGTCCGTGACTCCCAGGCAACCCTTAGTGGAGCCCAAGATTGCTTTGCCTCACAGGTTCTCTGGTGGCATGAAAAGTTTGTTGGGCTGAGGGCGGATTCAGGAGCTAAGACAAGGTATGTGGCCCCGGCGTCTCCACCATCAGAAGTTAGCTGGGGAACAGGGTGAGCTAGGGCACCCCTAGTATTAGGGATAGGGAAGGAGCCCGCGGTCCTGGGACACCCGACAACAGAAATGTGACACTGTAATGAGGTGGCACGTACCCTCAGTTGCTTCCTCCCCTTTTTGTCGTATGGCCCGTGCAGTTTATGTAAACATGTTATATTACGGTTGAATGACACTGCCTTGTATTTGTATCTAGGTTTGTTATGTATACTGCCGGTTAATGTAATATATGTTATGCATTCTATGCTACAGTATGTTTGCAATGTGTGTTCCGCCATATGTCGCACCTGTATTGTATTGTATTGTGTAATGTGGGGAGTTCCCCTTTAACTACTGTTGTTAGCTTAGGGACAGTTGAAAAAATTGGGGCTGGGCCAGCAGCAGAGAGGGAAGAAGAAGCTGCTGCTCCCGGTCAGAAGCCCGGGCACCTTAGTCCTGACCAGACGTATATTTCAGATAGGGCATTGCCTGACTCCCGGAGGTGAGAGATCTGTTGCTCCGGACCCAAGGACTTAAAAAGGACTTAAGGACCTAAGGATTAAAGGACCACAACACAAGCCCTATGACTTTGGAAGGGCCCCCGCTGAAGGGACTTTAAGCATCCAGATCCCAGTGAGTGGACTACTGCGAACTTCGGCTACTGCGGCTGTTGTATGTACGAATGTGGACAGTGTCAGGGAGAGAGCAGAAAGCCAGTGTTGTATTTTTCAACTACACCATGTTCCAAATTATTAGGCAAATTGGTTTTAAGTGTCATAGCATATTTTTTTTTTTTTGTAAATGAAACCCATTGATGGTATTGTGTCTCAGGGTTCTTTGGATCACTGAAATCAATCTCAGATACCTGTGATAATTAGTTTGCCATGTGAGCCCAATAAAAGGAAAACGGGGTGTTCCACATTATTAAGCAGGCCAGAGTTTTCAAGTAACATGGGAAAGAAAAAGGATCTCTCTGCTTCTGAAAAGCATCAAATAGTGCAATGTCTCGGTCAAGGGATGAAAACTTTAGATATTTCCCGAAAAATTAAGCGTGATCATTGTATTGTTAAGAGATTTGTGGCTGATTCTGAGCACAGACGTGTTTGTGCTGATAAAGGCAGAATGAGGAAGGTTTCTGCCAGGCAAATTCATCGGATTAAGAGAGCAGCTGCTAAAAAGCCATTACAAACAAGCAAACAGATATTTGAAGCTGCTGGTGCCTCTGGAGTCCCTCGAACCTCAAGGTGTAGGATCCTTCAAAGGCTTGCTGTGGTGCATAAGCCTACTATTCGGCCACCCCTAAACAGTGCTCACAAGCAGAAACGGTTGCAGTGGGCCCAGGCATACATGAAGACTGATTTTCAAACAGTCTTGTTTACTGATGAGTGTTAAGCAACCCTGGATGGTCCAGGTGGATGGTTGGTGGATGGCCACCATGTCCCAACAAGGCTGTGATGTCAGCAAGATGATGAGGAGTCATTTTTGGGCCGGAATCATGGGGAAACAGCTGGGTAGGGCCCTTTAAGGATCCTGAAGTTGTGAAAATAACCTCTGCAAAGTGTATAGAGTTTCTGACTGACAACTTTTTTCAATGGTATAAAAAGCAGAAATGTGCCTTCAGGAGCAAAATCATCTTCATGCATGACAATGCACCATCTCATGCTGCAAAGAATACCTCTGATTCATTGACTGATATGGGAATAAAAGGAGATAAACACATGGTGTGGCCAGCATCTTCCCCTGCCCTCAACCCTATAGAGAACCTTTGGAGTATCATCAAGCAAAAGATCTATGAGGGTGGGAGGCAGTTCACATCAAAACAGCAGCTCTGAGAGGCTTCATGCAAAGAAATACAAGAAGAAACTCTCCAAAAACTCACAAGTTCAATGGATGCAAGGATTGTGAAGGTGATATCAAAGAAGGGTTCCTATGTTAACATGTAACTTGGCCTGTTAGGATGTTTTGGAGTTAAATAGCTTTTTTGTTCAGTGAATGTGACCTCCTAATGCTGCAAATTCCACAAATGAGCATTTTCAGTTGTTTAAAACATATCAAATGTTTAGAAATTCTACTGTGCCTAATAATTTGGAACAGTGCATTTTGAGTATTCATTTTGGAGCTTATACTGTTAACATTGGGAGGTTTCTTCAATAAAATTTGATGTATACTCTAACGGGTGATGACTTTTACTAGACTGACTGCCATTTGCACCGACCACTTTGGAAAATCAGAGAAAAATATTATTTGCATAATAATTTGGAACATGGTGTATATCATCACCATTTATTAAAAGTTATTCCCTGTTGGACTACAGCTGCGATCTTGAACTCTAATTGCCGGGACTACAGTGACCAAAGGAAGAGAAGGTAACCCATGGAGGAAAAGCTGTGTCAGTCATGTGCTTTATGTGCAAGGGGCCGGGGTGTCTTCGGACTGTGTTTTGTGGGTGAGTTCGGTCAGGACTACCACCCTGGTCGCCCTTGTTATAACACTATGGTTTTTTTTTAATATGTCATTCTTTTCTAAGCAATAAAGTGGCTTGACATTTTTGCCTGGTTTTGAATACATTTTGTTGTTTCACACTTTCTGCTAGAACACTTTTGTCCATGGGTGATTTGTAGTATAACAACTCAACACTACAACCCCTGGCAAAAATTATGGAATCACCGGCCTTGGAGGATGTTCATTCAGTTGCTGTATTTTGTTGAAAAAAAACAGATCACATACATGGCACAAAACTAAAGTCATTTCAAATGGCAACTTTCTGGCTTTAAGAAACACTAAAAGAAATCAAGAACAAATAATGTGGTAGTCAGTAATGGTTATTTTTTTTTAACCAAGCATAGGGCAAAAATTATGGAATCACTCAATTCTGAGGGAAAAAATTATGGAATCATCCCGTAAATTTTCATTCCCAAAACTAACATCTGCAGCAAATTAGATCTGCTCGTTAGTCTGCATCTAAAAATGAGTGATCACACCTTGGAGAGCTGTTGCACCAAGTGGACTGACATGAATCATGGCTCCAACATGAGAGATGTCAATTGAAACGAAGGAGAGGATTATCAAACTCTTACAACAGGGTAAATCATCAAGCAATGTTGCAAAAGACGTTGGTTGTTCACTGTCAGCTGTGTCTAAAATCTGGACCAAATACAAACAACATGGGAGGGTTGTTAAAGGCAAACATACTGGTAGACCAAGGAAGACATCAAAGCGTCAAGACCAGAAACTTAAAGCAATATGTCTCCAAAACAGGAAATGCACAACAAAACAAATGAGGAACGAATGGGTGGAAACTGGAGTCAACGTCTGTGACCGAACTCTAAGAAACCACCTAAAGGAAATGGGATTTACATACAGAAAAGCTAAACGAAAGCCATCATTAACACCTAAACAGAAAAAAACAAGGTTACAATCGTGGACTGTGGATGACTGGATGAAAGTAAGGTGATGATGCTGGAACTTTTGTTTGGTGCCATTCCAATGAGATTTATAAAGATGACTGCCTGAAAAGAACATGCAAATTTCCACAGTCATTGATGATATGGGGCTGCATGTCAGGTAAAGGCACTGGGGAGATGGCTGTCATTACATCTTCAATAAATGCACAAGTTTATGTTGATATTTTGGACACTTTTCTTATCCCATCAATTGAAAGGATATTTGGGGATGATGAAATCATTTTTCAAGATGATAATGCATCCTGCCATAGAGCAAAAACTGTGAAAACATTCCTTGAAAAAAGACATATAAGGTCAATGTCATGGCCTGCAAATAGTCCGGATCTCAATCCAATTGAAGATCTTTGGTGGAAGTTGAAGAAAAAGGTCCAGGACAAGGCTCCAACCTGCAAAGCTGATCTGGCACCAGCAATCAGAGAAAGTTGGAGCCAGATTGATGAAGAGTACTGTGTGACACTCATTAAGTCCATTCCTTTAGAGACTGCAAGCTGCTGTAAAAGCCAGAGGTGGTGCAACAAAATACTAGTGATGTGTTGGGAGTAGTGTTGAGCGATACGATACTGCGAATATCGGGTATCGGCCGATATTAGCTGTATCGGACTTTCGATTCCGAGTTCCGATATTGTCGTCTTATCGGATACCGAATCGGAATTGTTACTGTTAGTGTTGAGCGATACGATACTGCAAATATCGGGTATTGGCCGATATTAGCTGTATCGGACATTCGATTCCGAGTTCCGATATTGTCGTCTTATCGGATACCGGAATCGGAATTGTCACTGTCACTGTCAGTGTCCGTCGGTCGGGTCTGTCAGGAGTCAGCAGCACTTACCTGGCAGAAGATCTCCGGCGGTCACGGCCTGGACTGCTTGATGGCCGCCATCATCTTTCCCCGGCGGTCACATGCAGTTTCTCGCGATAACTGCAGTGACTGCTGGGTAATCCCGGCCGTAAAGCAGTCAGTCCGATGACGTCACCGCCGGGGAAGCAGGTAATCAGCTGTGCTGCGTCGCGATGACAGGCTCTGCCTGGCATTCCGATGTAGCAGAGCTGGATCGTCGTGGGACATTCGTTACTATGGACTGCGTCGGACAGGTGGTATACTGTTGGTTTGTTTTTTTCCTTTTTTTACAGGAGATCGATGGCGTCGCAGGAATGAGAGTATAATAAAAGAAATGAAAACTGTGTTGTCTCTTTTATTTCATTAAAAGACTTTTTTCTTGCTTTGTCTTTTTTTTATACATTTAAAAACTTTGGGATTAATAATGGATCGGTGTCTTATTGACGACTCGCCATTATTAACCGGGCTTATTGTCACCGTGCAATCAACGGTGACATTAACCCCTTATTACCCCACTTGCCACCGCTACAGGGCAGTGGGAAGAGCCGGGTAAAGTGCCACAATTGGCACATCTTTTGATGCGCCAAATGTGGGGCTGCTGTAGCCTGGTATTATCAGGCTGTTGAGGGCCAAAATCCATGGGCCTTGACAGTCTTTTAATACCAGGCCGCAGCAGTCTGCATTTTACTTGGCTGGTTAACAAAAATAGGGGGACCCCTACGCCGTTTTTTTTTCGAGGGGATCCCCTATTTTTGTTAACCAGCCAAGCTAAGCAGACTGCTGTGGCCTGGTATTATCAGGCTGGCAAGGTCCATGGATATTGGATCCTTACCAGCCTGAAAAACCAGGCCTCAGCAGTCTGCTTCATCTGGCTGGTTAACAAAAATAGGGGGGACCCCACGCCAATTTTTTTTCGAGGGGATCCCCTATTTTGTTAACCAGCCAAGATATGCAGACTGCTGTGGCCTGGTATTATCAGGCTGGCAAGGTCCATGGATCTTGGCTCCTTACCAGCCTGAAAAACCAGGCCTCAGCAGTCTGCTTCATCTGGCTGGTTAACAAAAATAGGGGGGACCCCACGCCAATTTTTTTTCGAGGGGATCCCCTATTTTTGTTAACCAGCCAAGATATGCAGACTGCTGTGGCCTGGTATTATCAGGCTGGCAAGGTCCATGGATCTTGGCTCCTTAACAGCCTGAAAAACCAGGCCTCAGCAGTCTACTTCATCTGGCTGGTTAACAAAAATAGGGGGGACCCCACGCCACATTTTTTTCGAGGGGATCCCCTATTTTTGTTAACCAGCCAAGATATGCAGACTGCTGTGGCCTGGTATTATCAGGCTGGCAAGGTCCATGGATCTTGGCTCCTTACCAGCCTGAAAAACCAGGCCTCAGCAGTCTGCTTCATCTGGCTGGTTAACAAAAATAGGGGGGACCCCACGCCAAATTTTTTTCGAGGGGATCCCCTATTTTTGTTAACCAGCCAAGATATGCAGACTGCTGTGGCCTGGTATTATCAGGCTGGCAAGGTCCATGGATCTTGGCTCCTTAACAGCCTGAAAAACCAGGCCTCAGCAGTCTGCTTCATCTGGCTGGTTAACAAAAATAGGGGGACCCCACGCCACATTTTTTTCGAGGGGATCCCCTATTTTTGTTAACCAGCCAAGATATGCAGACTGCTGTGGCCTGGTATTATCAGGCTGGCAAGGTCCATGGATCTTGGCTCCTTACTGTAGCGCCCGCGTCCCTGCCTGCTGCCAGACAGGGACGTCGCTCTCCTCACCTGCGCTCAGCGTCCTCAGTGCTCCCAGCCTCCTCTGCGCCTCTGGCATCCTCGGCGTCCTCCTTCTGCCCTGCTGGTCTCGCGCGCTCCTTCCCTGCTGCTGGCCTTAGGGCGCGCGCCCGCACCCTCCCCCGTTCTTAAAGGAGCCGCGCGCATTTTCCAAATCAGTCTCCAGCCAATGCTGGTGGACTCCACCCTATATTAAGGGCTTCCTCCTTAATGGAGGTGCCCGAGCAATGTTGTTTCTGTGCAGTCTAACTCTGCTTCAGCCATCAGCTCCTGTTTCCAGTTGCCTGCCTGTTACCTGTCTGTTTGCCTGTCGGCCATCTGACTGCAGCTCTATCCAGAGGTTCGGACATCTTCAGCAGAGATCCCCGGCTGTTGCCTGCTCACCTGGGAGCGATCATCTGCCATCCGACTGCAGCTCTATCCAGAGGTTCGGACATCATCTGCGGAGATCCCCGGCTATTGCAGAGACTCTTGCCTGCTCACCTGGGAGCGATCATCTGCCATCCGACTGCAGCTCTATCTAGAGGTTCGGACATCATCAGCAGAGATCCCCGGCTATTCCAGAGACTCTTGCCTGCTCACCTGGGAGCGATCATCTGCCATCCGACTGCAGCCTACCAGGAGGCTCCACCAGTTCAGGTCGTATATGCCTGTTTGTCTAGAGACTGCCTTGGTCACTTACCGTGACAAACCTGCCTGTCCAGAGACTGCCCTGGTCACTTGCCGTGACAACCTGCCTGCCCAGAGACTACCCTGGTCACTTGCCGTGACAAACCTGCCTGCCCAGAGACTACCCTGGTCACTTGCCGTGACAAACCTGCCTGCCCAGAGACTGTCCTGGTCACTTGCCGTGACAACCTGCCTGTCCAGAGACTGCCCTGGTCACTTGCCGTGACAACCTGCCTGTTCAGAGACTGCCCTGGTCACTTGCCGTGACAACCTGCCTGCCCAGAGACTGCCCTGGTCACTTGCCGTGACAAACCTGCCTGCCCAGAGACTGCCCTGGTCACTTGCCGTGACAACCTGCCTGTCCTGAGACTGCCCTGGTCACTTGCCGTGACAACCTGCCTGTCCAGAGACTGCCCAGGTCACTTGCCGTGACAACCTGCCTGTCCAGAGACTGCCCAGGTCACTTGCCGTGACAACCTGCCTGTCCAGAGACTTCCTTGGTCACTTATTGTGACAACCTGCCTGTCCAGAGACTGCCTGGCTAATTGCCGTGATTCCCTGTCCTATTCCCGGATGCCACCCGCTCTCTTACAAGTAAATTGTCTTGTATAATAAAGCTTAGTGGTTCCACCAACCAGACCCGTTTCCGTCAGTGGTTCCACCTACCAGACCCGTTACACTTACCAGCCTGAAAAACCAGGCCTCAGCAGTCTGCTTCATCTGGCTGGTTAACAAAAATAGGGGGGACCCCACGCCAAATTTTTTCGACGGGATCCTCTATTTTTGTTAACCAGCAAAGATAAGCAGACTGCTGTGGCCTGGTATTATCAGGCTGGCAAGCATGGTCGGACTGAACCACCGGAGGACCCCAGCTCCTGCGTGGTGGGCCCTGATTTGAAAGGATAGGTCGTGGGGCAGAGGGGGCGGTGGCCCCGGGCCCCGCGCTCTGAGGGGCCCACCCGGAGCTACGCTACAGTAACTGTATCGGCGTGCACAGCACGCCGATACAATTACATTCTGCGGCAGAGCAGGGAGAAGCTATGGGGCCTGAACAGGCGTTGGGGGGGCCCGGTGCCAGCAGTGGGCCCCCCACCCGTCATCGGAGGGTCAGCTGTATCGGCATCCAGCCGATACAGCTGACCGCATAGAGAGAGAAGGAGCGAGCGCTCCTTCTCTCCCATAATCCCCCTCTCAGCGTCTGACAGCGGGCGCGATGACATCACCTGCCGGCGCCCGCTGTCAGACGCTGAGAGGGAGAACAGTGAGCAGCACAGAAGCCGGGAGGTGAGTATTGTTTTTTTTTTTTTAATGGGGGTGCATTATACTACAGAGGCTGTATATGGGGGGTGCATTATACTACAGAGGCTGTATATGGGGGCTGCATTATACTACAGAGGCTCCATATTGGGGTGCATTATACTACAGAGACTCCCTATGGGGATGCATTATACTACAGAGGCTGCCTATGGGGGGCATTATAATATAGCGGCTGCCTATGGTGGTGCATTATATTATAGACTCTGCCTATGGGGGTTTATTATAATATAGAGGCTGCCTATGGGGGTGCATTATACTATATTGAGGACTATCTGGTGTATTATGCTGTATGGATGCTATCTAGGGGCCATCATACAGTGTTGGACCCATTAAATAGTTTGGGGACATTAAGGGGTCAGTATATATCCAGTGAGGGGCATTATTCTGTGTATAGGGGAGATGTACAGGGGGAGACTTGGGACATTATTAAATGTAAAGTGGACACTTATTGTTATAGGGGAACTCGGGTTACTGTGACTGTCAAAGGGGCACACAGGGCATTATCACAGTCTAGGGGACAAAATGTGGTCACTGTTTTCTAGGGCACTTGCACCCGGCATTACTATATTCTAGAGGGGTGCTTTAAAATTTAGAGGTCACACAGAACCACACAGCAGGTGCAGTAATAGGGACACATACGGCAGCAGCAGCAGCTCAGTATTGGGGTATCACGTGCAGTAATAGGGACACATACGGCAGCAGCGGCTCAGTATTGGGGTATCAGGTGCAGTAATAGGGACACATATGGCAGCAGCTGCTCAGTATTGGGGTATCAGGTGCAGTAATAGGGACACATATGGCAGCAGCGGCTCAGTATTGGGGTATCAGGTGCAGTAATAGGGACACATATGGCAGCAGCGGCTCAGTATTGGGGTATCAGGTGCAGAAATAGGGACACATATGGCAGCAGCGGCTCAGTATTGGGGTATCAGCAGGATGAGGAGTTTGTGCAGGTTGAGAATAGTCCAATTGGTGACCAAGACAGTGCTAAAAATATGAGAAGTGAAATGTGTCTTTGTTGTAATCTCTGCAGTCGAGTCCTGGCTAGAGAAGTCGTCATGTCGGTCTGGGCCAGATGGAAAAGAAATGAAAAGTGAACAATTCCATTAGAAAGAACATCAGCGGTAAGTCATTATCTGTACCTGTGCTGTAATCTATTATATGTTCTGTAGGACTGGTATTATTTACCACACACCATATGGCGGTAATATCAATATTGGTCTTTTTATATATAGATTATTTTTGGCAACAGCGCGGTCATTTGCTGAGGTTCTCTGATTAGGGGCCCACTCAGAAGTTTCGCCCCCACTAAACCAAAACCCTAGCTACGCCTCTGGCTCTCTCTCTAGTCTTTCTTTCTCTCTCTAGTCTTTCTCGCTCTCTGTTCTTTCTTTCTCGCTCTCTGTTCTTTTTTCTCTCTGTTCTTTCTTTCTCTCTCTCTTTTCTTTCTTTCCTCTCTTTCTTTCTCTGTTTGTTCTTTCTCTCTCGCTGCTCTTTCTTTCTTTTCCTCAGTACCAGCCACTGTGCCCTCATTACCAGTCAGTGTGATCAGCAGTGCTAAATGGGTACGCTTGGGGCGAGGATATGGATGTGATTAGCTGTTAAATGGGTGTGGTCGGGGCGTGGCCTAAAATTTGCAGCGACGCCCTACGCGCGCCGCAGCCTTTAACCCTCTTTCCTGTCTTCAAAATTTGGGAGGTATGCTGTATGACCTCACTACAACTTCTGGCCATGCTCCTGATGAGCGCGACGGATGGTCTCCTGAGGGATCTCCTCCCACACCTGGACTAAAGCATCCACCAACTCCTGGACAGTCTGTGGTGCAACGTGGCATGGCCTAAAATTTGCTGCAGCAGGCACAGCGTGCCACAGCCTTTGTCCCTCTTTCCCTTCTTCAAAGGTTGGGAAGTTATGATGGTGGGCCCCAAGAATATTTTTTCTCTGGTGGGCCCAAGGTACTCCAGTCCGACGCTGCTGGCAAGGTCCATGGATATTGGCTCCTTAACAGCCTTAAATACCATGCCTCAGCAGCAGGGGCGTACATAGAAATCATGGGGCCCCATAGCAAAAGTCTGAATGGGCCCCCCCCCCCAAAAAAAACCCAGAGCCATTGTAAATGTAAAGTGCCAGCACAGTGAGGGGACACATTAAACAAAAAAATGTATTATGCCCCCATAGATTGTGCCCCCATAGATGCTCCATAGTATAGGCCCTTATGCTGCCGCAGCTGCTGCAACCAAAGAAAAAAAAAAGACATACTCACCTTTCGTCGCTGGGGGCCAGGTGCCGGTGTCCTGAGCAGGGGTGACACCAGGTGCCGATGTCACCGCTCGCTCAGGGCCCCGGCACCTGAGATATTTACCTGTCCTCTCTCCACTGCTGAGTGCCGCTGTCTTCGGGGTCCTCCAGCAGTGAATGATCAGGCAGAGGGCGCGGCGCGCACTAACGACGTCATCGCGCCCTCTGACCTGAACATTGCAGCAAGAGGACGCGAGCAACGGTGGAACGGGACAGGTAAATATCCCTTATACTCACCCTTCCGCCGGCGCGGTCTGTGCAGCCCCTGCTCTTCTCCCACGGTCTGCGCCGCCAGTGTTCAGCGGTCACGCGGGACAGCTCATTAAAGTCATGAATATGTGCGTATTCATGACTGTAATGAGCGGTACCACCTGACCGCTGAACACAGGCGTCGGAGACCGTGGGAGAAGAGCAGGGGCTGCAGAGACCGCACCAGGAGGGGTGAGTATATAGAAGAGCTGCGCTCCCCCTCCCCCGCCGACCCCCTGGTAGTACTGTGTCAGCACAGCTACCCGACCGTCGAGGGCCCCCTCACCTGTCCGGGCCCCATAGCAGCTGCTTGGTCTGCTTCATTCACGGTACGCCACTGCTCAGCAGTCTGCTTCATCAGGCTGGTTAACAAAAATAGGGGGGACCCGACGCCATTTTTTTTTCGAAGGGAACCCCTATTTTTGTTAATCAGTTCCCTCTGACGTCACTGATTGTGTCCCTGGCTGACCTGAAGTGAAAGTGGAAAGCAATCAATTAAGCTTTCCACTTCCTCTCCTGTCAGCCAGGAGAGGAACTCATTCATTTGGGGGTTTACTGGGAGGCTGCAGCATTAGCTGCGGTCCCTGCAGTAAACATTAACCCTTTCTGAAGGATTACACCGTGGAACCTGACTGTGCATGGGATAGGTAAGAATAATTTTGCTTTTTTATTTTATTTTTATTACAGGAAATGGTTTTTGCAGTCAAATAAAAGATGGTCAAAACATGTGTCTTTATTTAATTAAAATGATTTTTAATTAAAGTGTGTGTGTTTTATTTTTATTTCATGCAATAGGATTAATAATTGATAGTTGTCTAATTGACAGCTCTCAATTATTAACCTGGCTTAAGGTCACCTTTCAATTGCAAGGTGGCTTTAACCCCATATTAACCCATTCGCCACCGCTACAGGGCAATGGGAATAGACGGGCAAAGTGCCAGAAAGGGCGAATCTAATTATAGATTTGTCTTTTCTGGGGTGTCTGGGGGCAGATGTTAGTAGCCAGGGGGGGCCAAAAATAATGGTCCCTCTCTGGGCTATTATTTTCTGCCCCCATTCGCTGGCTTTGTCTGTCTGGTTGCGAAAATAGGGCGGGAGCCCACGCATTTTTTTTAAACAATTTTACACCTCATATATATATATATACATGTCATTGAATTTGTGACACATATATATATATTTATATTTATAGTTCATACACTTCTACATAGTATAATAGCCGCTAATTCAATTGCCGGCTTTTGTGAAAATGCAGAACCCGACATGAAATGACACTTGGTGTACATAGGGTTAACCATGTCCTTTGCTATCTGATTTGCACAAACAATTACATCAGTCTATGTGTGCAAAATTTCACACCTGTAGGGGTTAATTAAAGGTGTAAATTCGTAGCAAAAAAGTCCGTTTTTTTTACAACGAATTTACAACTTTAATTAACCCCTACAGGTGTGAAATTTTGCACACATAGACTGATGTAATTGTTTGTGCAAATCAGATAGCAAAAGACATGAAAAGACATGGTTAACCCTATGTACACCAAGTGTCATTTCATGTCGGGTGCTTCTGTCTTTTCACAGAAGCCGGCTTTACCCGGCAATTGAATCAGAGGCTATTTTACTATGTAGAAGTGTATAAACTATACATATATGTATATATATATGTCACAATGACATGTATATATATATATATATGTATTCTATGTGTGTATATTTTGTGTTTACAACGAAAGAAAGAGGTTTTTTTAGTTGCGATATTTTGTTCCCATAGACTTACATGGGACTTCCGGTATCGGTATCGGGTATCGCCGATATTTTAGTGATATCGGCGATACCATTCCGATCTGATATTTTTGGATATCGGAAAGTATCGCTCAACTCTAGTTGGGAGTGTTATTTTATTTGTTTGTTTTTCATGATTCCATAATTTTTTCCCTCAGAATTGAGTGATTCCATAATTTTTGCCCTATGCTTGGTTAAAAAAAATAACCATTACTGACTACCACATTGTTTGTTCTTGATTTCTTTTAGTGTTTCTTAAAGCCAGAAAGTTGCCATTTGAAATGACTTCAGTTTTGTGCCATGTCTGTGATCTGTTTTTTTTCAACAAAATAAAACAACTGAATGAACATCCTCCAAGGCCGGTGATTCCATAATTTTTGCCAGGGGTTATATTAAAAGTGGCTGAGCTCCAATAACAGGCACATATCACAGACAGGAATGGAGTAGTTTCAAGATTTCATCCTACCCCATTAAGGGTAAAGAACAGATACAGTCGCTCCGCATTCAGTCCATTTTTGAGGTATATTTTATAGAAATCCACTGTGTTCATTCTCTGATATGTGCACGCGATCAATATTATCTGATGGGTCTTCACTAGAGATGAGCCACTTTGCCTTTTTTAGGGTCGAGTCGGGTTTCATGAAACGCGACTTTCGCTAAAGTGGAGTCGAACGAAATCGGCCGACTATCGGGAAAAGTCAGGGGTCCGACTGAAACACAAAACCCAATGCAAGTCAATGGGGAAGCAAAGTCGGCAGGGATTGGAGGACAGTAAACACACCTACAGTGCCCATTTCAATGCCAACGACATCAATTATTATTACTTAAAGCTTGGCAACTTTAATTAAATTTATAATAATAGTTACGCATTGAAAACTGGGGGTTATTTGGCTAAAGTTGTGGGGGAGGCAGGGCTGGCTCCTGGCTTTCGTGTGCCCCGGGCCAAAGAGTGTCAGTGGGCCCCTTTAACACATACCACAATTCATGATGCTCTGATACGGCACAGAAATATAGGTATAGTACAATACCAAATACTTCACTTCTTACATGACATGACTGATATCTATGTTAAAATCTACAATAGCTCAAAAACCGGACAGTATATTCCTCCGTACAATATTATGGCCACCACATAGTGCGCCATACAGAATAATGAGCCCCATATATTGCTCCATACATAATTGGTCCCATATAATGTTCCATACAGTACATGATGAGCTCCACATACTGCTCCAGTATATGATAGTCCCTATATAATGTGCCATAAAGTATAGGACGGTCCCCATAGAGTACAATGAGCCCCACATATTCCTCCATACAGTATAATGAGTCGCATATAAAGCTCCATACAGTATATGATGGGCCCCATATATTGCTCCATACAGAATGGGCTCCATATAATGCTCCATCAGTCTACTGAACCACCGCACGATCAGCTCTTCCCTCTCCTAGTGTATCCTCACCCATCCCTGTAGATTGTGAGCCCTCGCGGGCAGGGTCCTCTCTCCTTCTGTACTTGTGTGTGCCTTGTATTGCTCATGTTTACTGTACTTGTCTATATTTGCCCCTCTTCACATGTAAAGCGCCATGGAATAAATGGCGCTATAAAAAATCTATAATAATAATAATAATAATAATAATAATACAGAATAGGCCCCATATGTGTCCCATATGATGCTCCATACCCTATATGATGCCCCATAAATAATGAACCCCATATGATTCTCCAGTATATGATGGGCCCCATGGATGATGCTCCAGTGTCTTATGGGCCAAAATAATGCTCCATATATAATGGGCCAAATTTATAATGCTCCATTGTATAATGGTCCCCGTAAATACTGCTCCAGTGTCTGTTTTCCCCCTTTTAGAATGCTCCAGTATATGATGGACCCCATGGATGCTGCTCCAGTGTCTGATCTGCCCCATTTAGAATGCTCCAGTATATGATGGGCCCCATGGATGATGCTCCAGTGTCTTATCGGCTAAAATAATGCTCCATATATAATGGGCCCCATTTATAATGCTCCATTGTATAATGGTCCCTGTAAATGCTGCTCCAGTGTCTGTTTTCCCCCTTTTATAATGCTCCAGTATATGATGGGCCACATGGATGATGCTCCAGTGTCTGATCTGCCCCATTTAGAATGCTCCAGTATATGATGGGCCCAATGGATGATGCTACAGTGTCTTATGGACCAAAATCATGCTCCATATATAATGGGCCCCATTATTAATGATCCAGTGTATAATGGGCCCCGTAAATGCTGCTCCAGTGTCTGATGTCCCCCATTTAGAACGCTCCAGTGTATGACGGGCCCTATCTATGATGCTCAAGTGTATGCTGGGCCCCATATATAATTCTCCAGTGTATAATGCTCCCCATATATTGCTCCAAACATTAAAAAAAATGAAATACCTCTCCTCGCTGTGCACTGCTCTACTCTGGACTCCTCAGCGTCACCATCTTACAGCTCTCTGCACTTGGACTGTTTAGGCAGAGGGCATACAGACGTGACGTCATCGCGCTCTCTAACCTGAATGTCACTGTCAGGAAACGCAGAAGACGTAACAGCGTTGGAGCATGGAGAGGTAAGTATTGCAAGTGCTGGGGCACTGAGCAAGCAGGGGGGGCCGACTCGTGGGTGACGGCACTGGCACAGGGCCCCTCATAGTACGCTGGTGTATCTGACGGCGAGTGGGCCCTACCACCGTCAGAGACACTTTTTTGTACTATGAGGGGCTCTGTGCCAGTGCCGTCGCCCACGAGTCGGCCACCCCACCTGCTCAGGGAACCGGCACTTGCTCGGGTGCGCCAGGTGCTGACGCCGGCCCGGGGGGGGGATTTGTAGGTTTTGTAGTCCGTGCACGCTTGCAAGTGCATGTTCATTAAATGTCTAAGCATGCAACTGGTATTCAAATTTCTGAGATTTTTCCCTCGGCTAAAGGTCCTTCCGCACTTCTTACAGATAACCTTTGCCTCATCAATAGGATTTTGGTCAAAAAAGTGCCACACTGGACTCTTCCTACTATGGTATAAATTTTCAGGGCTTGCACACTGTGCTAATTTGACCGTCGGGCCAAGCTGTCCTGCAACTCTTTTTGTTTTTTAAGACGTTTTTGTACTGCTACAAGCCTGCCAGATAACCGCTGCTGCGATGTCTATGCCTGCTGCGGACCCTTCTCATCTTCTGAGCTATTGCCAGCGGCACCCTCTTCCCCCAATGGATGCCAATCCGGGTCAACAACTGGGTCATCCATCACCTCCTCTTCAATTTCATCTACACCTTCCTCTGTGTCACCGTGTAAGGTGGTATAGTATGCGGGAAGGGGCACCTGAGTTTCATCAGGGTCAGATTCTGGCTCAGTAGACTGCAAGGGAAATGTAGTGCTCTGGGTGAATGTACCAGCATCATGTACTGTGCATCAGTGCACTCCATCTCTGATTCATGTTGGACTGGGGAATTCAGGATTTGACTTGATAACCCAGGCATGGTATGTGAAAAGAGCTCCATGGAGTAATCTGAAGTGTGGGTTGCCGCATCCTTCACTTTTGGTGGGGGTGAAGGACTCAAGGAAAGGGGTTGTTCCTGACCAGAAGCCTGCACTGACGACTCAGTGCTTGCATTTTTTGACACTTCAGAAGAGGAGGCGATAGAGCTGGAGGCTGTTTTGGCAATGTAAGTCAAAACCTGTTCCTGATGCTCCAGCTTTAAGAGCAGTTTACCTACTCACAGAAAAAGGAGCTTTCCAGGCCTTCTGGAGCCAGACGATGACGCAGGCTCAACACCTCCTGCCTTAGGTGCTATTGTGCTTATGGCACTTCCAGCAGATGCACCACCACTACCATCAGTACCAGCCTGCCCCCCACGCCCACGTCTGCGGCCTCTTTCACTATACTACCTAATTTTTGTGAAAATGTACCCAAAATACCACCAGATATATGTTACTGTATCATAAGCGTACAGCTGTATACAGTCTAGGGATAATTGTAAATCTCCGTATATATTTCAGGAGTCACACACAAACGCTCTCAGGCTCAGTATGGATTACATCAGAATATAAAAAGTAGAAAAAGGGTAATGTAGTAGAGGCGTACAGCTATATACAGTGTTGGGGTAATTGTAAATCTCCGTATATTTTGCCAGAGTCAGACACAGGCTCTCACAGGCTCAGTATGGATCACACCAGAATATAAAAAGTAGAAAAGGGTAATGTATTAGAAGCGTACAGCTGTATACAGTGTTGGGGTAATTGTAAATCTCCGTATATTTTGCCAGAGTCAGACACACTCTTACAGGCTCAGTATGGATCACACCAGAATATAAAAAGCAGTTCCGCAAGAAGTAATCACACATGTGGACCAATGTTCCAGGTGTCAATGATGCACTTACAGTGGTGGGTGGAGGAGGACTTTCTGGCAAAAAGGGTACTGTATCACCAGATACCAGGTATATATAGTATGGTGAAAATATTGAAAATCTCCGCATATATTTCAGGAGTCAGACAATGACGCTCACAGGCTCAGTATGGATTACACAAGAATATAATAAGAAGAAAAAGGGGTACTGTATCAGCAGATACCAGGTATATATAGTATAGTGAAAATATTGGAAATCTCCGTATATATTTCAGGAGTCAGACAATGATGCTCAAAGGCTCAGTATGGATTAGACAATATAAAAAGCAGATCCGCAAGAAATAATCACACATGTAGGCCAATGTTCGAGATGTCAATGATGCACTTAGAGTGGTGAGTGGAGGAGGACTTTCTGGAAAAAAGGGTACTGTATCACCAAATACCACGTATATATAGTATAGTGAAATTATTGGAAATCTCTATATATTTCAGGAGGCAGACACAAACGCTCTCAGGCTCAGTATGGATTATACAAGAATATAATAAGAAAAAGGGGTACTGTATGAGCAGATACCAGGTATATATGGAAAAGATCGCACTCCAATGAGGACTTCATCACATTCAAACTGTCCCTCACTACTTTCAAGACCACACTCGCTGCAGCTAAACAAACCTACTTCTCATCTCTCATATCCTCCCTGTCTCACAACCCCAAACAGTTATTCAACACCTTCAATTCTCTCCTCTGCCGCCCAGCACCTCCTCCCTCCCCCCTCATCTCAGCCGAAGACTTTGCCTCATTTTTCAAGGAGAAGAATGATAACATCAGACACAGCTTTGGTCAACAACCCCCAGAGCCCTTCCTCCTAACTGCCCTGCCCTCCTCCTCCAAAACCAACTTTTCCACCATTACAGAAGATCAACTCTCCACCCTACTCTCAAAATCACATCTCACTACCTGTGCACTTGACCCAATCCCATCCCACTTCATCCCAAACCTCACCACAGTGTTCATCCCAACTCTAACCCATCTCTTCAACCTATCACTAACAACTGGTGTTTTCCCCTCAAGCTTTAAACATGCCTCAATCACACCAATCCTCAAAAAGCCCTCTCTTGACCCATCCTCTGTATCTAGCTATCGCCCTATATCACTTCGCCCCTATGCCTCAAAACTACTGGAACAACACGTCCATCTTGAACTGTCCTCCCACCTCTCATATTGCTCCCTCCTCGACCTCCTACAATCTGGCTTCCGGCCACACCACTCCACTGAAACTGCCCTAACTAAGGTCACCAATGACCTACTATCTGCCAAGGCCAAGCGACGCTACTCTGTCCTCCTCCTCCTGGATCTGTCCTCTACCTTTGACACAGTGGACCATTCCCTATTACTACAGACCCTCTCATCTCTTGGTATCACAGGCTTGGCCCTATCTTGGATCGCGTCATACCTAACAGACCGGACATTCAGCGTATCCCACTCACACACCACCTCCTCACCGCACCCTCTATCTGTGGGAGTCCCGCAAGGTTCAGTCCTAGGGCCCCTGCTCTTCTCCATCTACACCTTCGGCCAGCTCATAGAATCTCACAGCTTTGAATATCACCTCTATGCTGATGACACACAGATCTACATCTCTGGACCAGATATCACCTCCCTACTAAACAGAATCCCTCAATGTCTGTCCGCTATTTCATCCTTTTTCTCCGCTAGATTCCTAAAGCTTAATATGGACAAAACAGAATTCATCATCTTTCCCCCATCTCACACAACCCCTCCAATGGACCATCAATTAATGTAAACGACTGCCCACTCTCTCCAGTCCCACAAGCTCGCTGCCTCGGGGTTATCCTTGACACTGATTCTCTTTTAAACCACATATCCAAGCCCTCTCCACCTCCTGCCGACTTCAACTCAAAAATATCTCACGTATCCGTACATTCCTCAACCAAGAATCTGCAAAAACCTTAGTCCATACACTCATCATCTCCCGCCTCGACTACTGCAACCTCCTGCTCTGTGGCCTCCCCTCTAACACTCTCACACCCCTTCAATCTATTCTAAACTCTGCTGCCCGACTAATCCACCTGTCCCCCCGCTATTCCCCGGCCTCTCCCCTCTGTCAATCCCTGCACTGGCTCCCATTACACAAAGACTCCAGTTCAAAACCCTAATCATGACATACAAAGCCATCCACAACCTGTGTCCTCCATACATCTGTGACCTCGTCTCCCGGTACCTACCTGCACGCAACCTCCGATCCTCACAAGATTTCCTTCTCTACTCCCCTCTTATCTCCTCTTCCCACAATTGCATACAAGATTTCTCCCGCGCATCCCCCCTACTCTGGAACTCTCTACCACAACATATCAGACTCTCGCCTACCATGGAAACCTTCAAAAAGAACCTGAAGACCTACCTCTTCCGACAAGCCTACAACCTGCAGTAACCACAGATCCACCAAACCGCTGCACGACCAGCTCTGCCCTCACCTACTGTATCTTCACCCATCCCTTGTAGATTGTGAACCCTCACGGGCAGGGTACTCTCTCCTACTGTTCCAGTCGTAACTTGTATTGTCTAAGATTACTGTACTTGTATTTATTATGTATACCCCACCTCACATGTAAAGCGCCATGGATTAAATGGCGCTATAATAATAAATAATAATAATACAGCATAGTGAAAATATTCTATATCTCCGTATATATTTCAGGAGGCAGACACTGACGCCCTCAGGCTCAGTATGAATTATACAAGAATATAATAAGAAGAAAAAGGGGTACTGTATCAGCAGATACCAGGTATATATAGTATAGTGAAAATATTCTATATCTCCGTATATATTCAGGAGGCAGACACTGACGCCCTCAGGCTCAGTATGGATTACACAATAATATAAAAAGATGAAAAAGGGGTACTGTATCATCAGATACCAGGTATATATAGTATGGTGAAAATATTGGAAATCTCCGTATATATTTCAGGAGTCAGACACTGACGCTCTCAGGCTCAGTATGGATTACACAATAATATAAAAAGATGAAAAAGGGGTACTGTGTCATCAGATACCAGGTATATACAGTATAGTGAAAATATTCTAAATCTCCGTATATATTTCACGAGGCAGACACTGACGCTCTCAGGCTCAGTATGGATTACACAATAATATAAAAAGTAGAAAAAGGGAAATGTACCAGAACTGGCAGCTGCGGATGGAGTGCTTGTACGACTGCACTCTGATTGACGAGCTTTTGCTTTTGGAGGAGGAGGAGGGTCGAACGCCTACAGCCAACTGTTGCCTATACCGTGGGCTAGGCAGCACTGTCCACCACTGCTGTCCCCTGTGGACCCTGCATCCACCACATTAACCCAGTGCGCAGTGATGGACACGTAACAGCCCTGGCCATGCCTACTGGCCCATGCATCTGTTGTGAGGTGCACCTTTCCACTCACTGATTGTTTGAGTGCATGGACAATGCGGTCTTTCACATGCAGGTGGAGGGCAGGGATGGCTTTTCTTGAAAAGAAGTGCCGACTGGGTAGGTCATAGCGTGGAACAGCGTAGGCCGTGAGGTCTCTGAACGCTATGCTTTCAACCAAACGGAAGGGCATCATCTCTAATTATATCAGTTTGGCAATGTAGGAGTTCAAAGCCAGTGTACGCGGATGAGAGGATGAGTACTTTCTTGTCCTACTCAAAGTGTCTGGTAGGGTGAGCTGGACTTGAGAGCTGCATATGGGGGAACTAGCGGTGGACATGACGGACTGAGAGGGGGTTGGTGATGGTGGTGGTGGTGGTGATGGCCTAGATGCAGTGTTTTGTTGCCTGCTTTGGCCTTGCAACGACACCTCAACATTTCTTGTTGGTGGTGTGCCAACTGGTGGGCTTACAGTGGGGGAAGCAATGGAGCTTTGCTGGCTAACTTCAGTCGGAGCAGGTGCACATGTGCTACCTGAGGTTTTGTAGTCCGTCCACGCTTGAAAGTGCATGTTCATTAAATGTCTAAGCATGCAACTGGTATTCAAATTTCTGAGATTTTTCCCTCGGTTAAAGGTCCTTCCGCACTTCTTACAGATAACCTTTGCCTCATCAATAGGAGTTTGGTTAAAAAAGTGCCACACTGGACTCTTCCTACTATGGTATAAATTTTCAGGGCTTGCACGCTGTGCTAATTTGACCGTCGGGCCAAGCTGTCCTGCAACTCTTTTTGTTTTTTTTTAACACCTTATTGGACTGCTATGGGCCTGCCAGATAACGCCAGCTGTGATGTCGATACCTGCTGCGGATCCTCCTCCTCTTCTGAGCTATTGCCAGCGGCACCCTCTTCCCCCACTGGATGCCAATCCGGGTCAACAACTGGGTCATCCATCACCTCCTCTTCAATTTCATCTGCACCTTCCTCTGTGTCACCGTGTAAGGTGGTATAGTATGCGGGAAGGGGCACCTGAATTTCATCAGGGTCACATTCTGGCTCAGTAGACTGCGAGGGCAATGTAGTGCTCTAGTTGAATGTACCAGCAGAATCATATAGCAGTGACTGTGCATCAGTGCACTCCATGTCAGATTCATCTTGGACTGGTGAATTCAGGATTTGACTTGATAACCCAGGCATGGTATGTGAAAAGAGCTCCATGGAGTAATCTGAAGTGTGGCCTGCCGCATCCTTCACTTTTGGTGGGGGTGAAGGACACAAGGAAAGGGGTTGTTCCTGACCAGAAGCCTGCACTGACGACTCAGTGCTTGCATTTTTTGAAACTTTAGAAGAGGAGGCAATAGAGCTGGAGGCTGTTTCAGCAATGTAAGCCAAAACCTGTTCCTGATGCTCCGGTTATAAAAGCGGTTTACGTATTCCCAGAAAAGGGAGCTGTTATGTTTCGGTAACTGAGGAGAAATGGCAAAAAATAGCAAAAGCGGTAATACACCAGAGAGGCTGGAACCTATTGGATTGCAGTAACCTGAACTAACCACACAACTAGAGGTAGCCGTAGAGCGTTCCTACGTTGATCCTAGACGCCTCGTCACAGCCTGAGAGATAACTACACCTTAAGGCAAAAAGATGAAAGCTATCTGCCCCGGAGCAGATCCCCAAAGAAAATAGGAAGCCCCCAAACATGTAATGGCAGTTAGACAAGAAGAAAGCACGGACACAGACAGAAAATAGAATGAGCAAACGCTGGGGCCCAATCTGTCTAGACAGGAAAGAATTCTGACTGCAATCCAACAAAAACCCTAACAAAAATACCAACACTTCTGATTGCCAAAAAACCTGAGATCACACGACCTCTTCCACCTAAATCAGATCTCTGGTGTAACAAAACGCTATTCAGCAAATTAAAAGTAACAAAAGAGCAAAGCAAAAGTGCAGACACAAACGGAGCACAATTGCAGCGCCAGACCCCCAAAAGGAGACATTCTGCAGTCCACTGCAGGCAGCAAACCAGCAGAGAACATCAAACAGAGAAAAAAAAAACAGCAAACACTTATCTGAAGGAGAGCAAGAAACTAGCAGTGCTTCAAGCAAGACCAGAAGAACAATTGATAACCGGCAAGGCTGCTGGGAAATCAGGCCACTTATATGCTACCATTCAGCGCCAGCTGAAGGCCATTCATTAATCAGTTCATTACCCTCAGCAACCACCAGAGGGAGCCCCAGCTCAGAAGCCGCCTCCAGCATATTCACAACAGGGAGTCTTCCAGGCCTTCTGGAGCCAGACGATGACGCAGGCTCAACACTTCCTGCCTAAGGTGCTATTGTGCATTTTGGCACTACCAGCAGATGCACCACCACCATCAGTACCAGGTGACCCCCCACGCCCACGTCCGCGGCCTCTTCCACCATACTTCCTCATGTTTGTGAAAATGTACCCAAAATACCAGCAGATATATGGTACTGTATCAGAAGTGTACAGCTGTATACGGTGAAGGTGAAAATTTTTAATCTCCGTATATATTTGCGGAGTAACAGACACAGACTCTCACAGGCTCAGTATGGATTACACCAGAATATGAAAAGCAGAAAAAGTGTACTGTATCAGTAGCGTACAGCTGTATACAGTGTTGGGGTAATTTTATATCTCCTTATATATTTCAGGAGTAACACACACGCTCACAGGCTCAGTATGGATTACACCAGAATATGAAAATCAGAAAAACTGTACTGTATCAGTAGCGTACAGCTGTATACAGTGTTGGGGTAATTTATATCTCCTTATATATTTCAGGAGTAACACACACGCTCACAGGCTCAGTATGGATTACACCAGAATATGAAAAGCAGAAAAACTACTGTATCAGTAGCGTACAGCTGTATACAGTGTTGGGGTAATTTTAAATCTCCGTATATATTTCAGGAGTAACACACTCACAGGCTCAGTATGGATTACACCAGAATATGAAAAACAGAAAAAACGTACTGTATCAGTAGCGTACAGCTGTATACAGTGTTGGGGTAATTTTACATTTCCATATATATTTCAGGAGTAACACACACACTCACAGGCTCAGTGTGGATTACACCAGAATATGAAAAGCAGAAAAAGTGTACTGTATCAGTAGCGTACAGCTGTATACAGTGTTGGGGTAATTTTAAATCTCTGTATATATTTCAGGAGTAACACACAAGCTCACAGGCTCAGTATGGATTACACCAGAATATGAAAAGCAGAAAACCTGTACTGTATCAGTAGCGTACAGCTGTATACAGTGTTGGGGTAATTTTAAATCTCCGTATATATTTCAGGAGTAACACACATGCTCACAGGCTCAGTATGGATTACACCACAATAAGAAAAGCATAAATAGTGTACTGTATCAGTAGCGTACAGCTGTATACAGTGTTGGGGTAATTTTAAATCTCCGTATATATTTCAGGAGTAACACACATGCTCACAGGCTCAGTATGGATTACACCAGAATATGAAAAGCAGAAAAACTGTACTGTATCAGTAGCGTACAGCTGTATACAGTGTTGGGGTAATTTGAAATCTCCGTATATATTTCAGGAGTAACACACACGCTCACAGCCTCAGTATGGATTACACCAGAATATGAAAAGCATAAAAAGTGTACTGTATCAGTAGCGTACAGCTGTATACAGTGTTGGGGTAATTTTTAATCTCTGTATATATTTGAGGAGTAACACACAGACGCTCTCTCAGTATGGATTTGACCGTAATACAAAAGGGAGAAAAACGGTACTGTATCAGAAGATACCAGCTGTATACGGTTTTGTAGAAAATTTAAATCTCCGTATATATTTCTGTAGTCACACACAGACGCTCTCTCAGTATGAATTTGACCGTAATACACAAGGCAGAAAAACGGTACTGTATCAAAAGATACCAGTTGTATACGGTTTTGGGGAAAATTGAAATCTCCGTATATATTTCCGGAGTCACACACAGATAGTCAGCATGTATTTGTCTGTGATACCAGCCGGTACACGGTAGTGTGAGGAGCGTACAGCTCTATACGGTGTGGGAAAAAATGAACACTCAGTAACTGTGCAGAAGAAAAGAATAAAAGTATTAGTGCTGTGTAGGTGCTGTGTAAAAAGCAGTCTGCACAGCAGTGTACACACAGCAATACAGCTAGCAGTCAGCCTAATAATCAGCTCTGCTGCTGCACACAAGAAATTCCTACCCTGTCACTGGCAGGCAGCCTAATAATCAGCTCTGCTGCTGCACACAAGAAATTCGTCCCTGTCACTGGCAGGCAGCCTAATAATCAGCTCTGCTGCTGCACACAAGAAATTCCTCCCCGTCACTGGCAGGCAGCCTAATAATCAGCTCTGCTGCACACAACAAAATCCTCCCCTATCACAGCACACTAACTGTACAGCTAATCGCTATCAGCACAAGCACAGAATTAGTGTTTTTTTTACTGCCTAACTCTCTCCCTACTGAGACAGAGCACCAGCAACCTCTCCCTACGTTAAGATCGGCAGAAGTAAAATGGCGGTCGGCGGTCAGGGCTTTTATAGGGACTATGACGCCACACAAAGCAAGCCAATCACTGCAATGCCTTTGTCTAAGATGGTGGTGGACGCTGCTGATGTCATCGCATTGCCCACTGTGTGCGTCCTTGCTCATTGGCTGAGAAAAGGCCCTTCAAGCATTATGGGAAAACCGACTTTGGCGCTCAGGTCGCCGAATGCATGGCCAACCTCACGAGTGAAACCCGACTTTGGCGAAAGTCGGCCTTTTTTGAATCTGATCGACCTGTTTCGCTCAACTCTAGTCATCACTGTTAGCTGCAATAGTCTTCTTGTATCAATATAAGCATGTCTGCTAGTACAGGATACATTCTTGGCCTCATGTAGTTATGTGGTGAAAGAGACGAAAGGAAAATAGCCGCTAATGCAAAGTTGTTATAATGTTTTCCGATTTTAGGCAGAGTTTTGGATGCCAGTGCGTGTCTGTGTATATAAGGAGTTAAATAAAAATGAAAAATTACTCTCAAGAAAGACAATCCTTTCTGCTGGCTCATGTTCTTAGCAAAGATATGATTGTTTTTTTTTTCTATTTGGCATGGGAGAAAGGAATTAGCCTCCACATCAGAATGAAGAGAGATATTGCATTCCCATTTCCCTACAAAATCGGCAGTCACATAAGTTGCAGATTGCAAAGCACTGGTAATTTAAAACCACAACCAGCTCAGCTTGATGTAGAGGGTAAGAGCGAGAACTTAACACGTTCTGCCTTATAATTAAAGTGGAATAGGCTTAAAATAGGCCTTGTCTCTAGGTAGATCGGTTATTCTTATTTTTGTCTATGATGAAAGTCTTTGTGACATTGATATGGCCTATGGATCAATGAGAAAATGCCAAATGACACTTCTTAACAAAACAGCAAAACTTAAAACACTCTAAGTATTAAAAAAAATAAGTTATCTTTCTCACCCTCCCCTGGTCCATTGCTGTGTCTCTTGCTGCTTCTTGTGTTAGTTGTTTTCTGCAGCGTTGACATCTTGTAGACAATGCTGCAGCCAGTAACTGAGCTAAGCGCGCAATGGGAGGATTCCTGGAGCCGACGTCATGAGCGGCAGAAGTGTGATCGCAAGTATGTAATTTGCATACATGCGGTCACATGCCTACTAGAAGTGCGCAGCCTCGTTCAATGCAAGCGTATTGAGCGAGGCTGGACATATCTAGTTGGAATGTGCCCAGAAGTATTCAAATCGCATACTTGCGGACACATGACCGCCCGCTCATGGTGTCAGCAACAGGGAATCCTCACAGTGTGCGGTGCGAACGTTGTGAGGATTCACAACTCTGCAGAAACGTAGAGTGACCGGATAAACCCTTTACACTTAAGGTACTGCCACACTAAACAATCCCGCTAGCGATCACAATAACGACGCATACTAATGCGATCGCTAGCGGGATTGTTTCTATATCGCTAAGTGCGGCCACATTTAGCGATATAGTTAACGACGCTATCGCCGTTAGCGATCTTCTTAACGACTTTAGCGGTACAAAAGTACCGCTAAATCGCTAAGAAAAGGTGCCACACAGCGATTAGATACTTACCCAGCGGGAGCGCCGACGAGAAAATAGGGTCCGGAGCGATTCCAGCGACGAGCGAGATCACAGCAGGAAGCTCGTCGCTGGAAGCTGCCGCACTGAACAACATCGCTAACAGGATCGCTAAATAGTGACGTTTTTTAGCGATCCCGTTAGCGATATTGTTCAGTGTGGCATACCCTTTACTGTTAGCTACTTATAAGTGGCCAA
>JARQOD010000001.1:435335587-435408789 GCA_033576555.1 Oophaga sylvatica | reverse complement strand
TGCCAAGTTGAAAGCGGCGATTCTTACCCGGCTGGGTGTTACGGTGACAGCCCGTGCCAGGAGAGTTCGTGACTGGAGATACAGTTGGGAGTCTGCAGTCAGCAGGCCTGATTATGGAGTTGAAAAGGTGATAATGGACCGCTACACCCAAGCACGTCCTCCTGAGGTACAGCCGTCTGAGAGGTCATCACTTCGGAGTTCCCGGACGCTGAACTCTCGCGGTAAGAGCGTTCCAGCTGTTGGGGACATGGGTATGCTGATAAGCGGGTTCAGCCCGAGGGACATGTGGGTGGGAGAGTGTGATGGACAGTGTTGGAGCTGGCGTGAAATTGCAGCCAACTGTCCAATAGAGGGGAGCCTATGTGTTGTGATGATGGCAGATCCCTCTCTCTCTGCGCAGAACCTGTGTGTGTGTCCACCTCAGCCGAAGAGACTGGACCACAGGGGTTCCCGGTGGTTGTAAGTGACTGCCCAGCACAGGCCCTCTTGGACTCAGAGAGTCCAGTGACTTCCGTATGTGACAGCCTGAGTGATAGGGACTTCATCCCTGATAAGCACCTGAGTGTGGTGTACATCCATGAAGACACCAAAGTCTACCCAGAGACTGCCGTGGACTTGGTCCCCAAACTCGGGGAGGTTTCATATGAAGTAGGGGTAGTGAAGACCCTGGTGCACCCCGTTATATTGGGTAATGACTTTCCCCGGTCTAAGGATCTCTGGGGGAAAAATGTTTCTGATGGACAGTGTGATGAAGCTCCTACTGAGGGTGCGCAGTCCCGAGGGGCGGAACACAATGGTAGTGGGCCGTTAAACTTATGTGATAATGATGATGACCATGATAATATTGATAATGATAATGATGATCATGATAATGATGATGACCATGATGAGGATGCTGATATTGATAATGATGATAATGCTAATCATAATAGTGATGATACTGATGATGACCGTGATAAAGATGACACTTCTTTGCAGGTGATGTTGGGAGACGAGGATGGTGGTTCTCGGGAACCGAGTGTCCCTGACCTGCCTGGCTCCTGTGACAATTTTGGGAGTGAGCCGGTGCGAGACCCCACTCTTAAAACGGCACAGGAGAATGTAATTGTTCTGAATGAGGTTCCCCAAGAGCCTGGCTCTGAGGAGAGGTTTCCTCATGCTGCCATGAACAATAACCTATTGTATAGGGACACTGAAGTCCAGGGAGAGGTCGTAAGTCAGCTCCTGGTATCTGAGCTATATGGAAGTATAGTGCTGGGGTTATCACATAGTCACATACTTGAGGGACCACCTGAGGGAAACCAGGGACCAGATGGTGAAGTTAATGTTGTGGATGACATGTTAACTAAGGTTCCAGATCAAGATGTGAATGAGAATGAATTGTATAACCCTGACAGTGAGCCGGATGTGAATGAAAATGAAGTGTCTAGCCCCGACAGTGAGCCAGATGTGGCTGAGAAAAAGGGGTCAGATAGTGATAGTGAATTATCTGATGACAATAAAGCAACCAGTGCAAGTGAGGAAGGCATGGTGGCAGAGGAGATTGAGAGTCCTGAGAGGAAGGCTGATGCTGACCTTACAGCCAGACAGAAGATGGCATCTGAAGATGTTTTACAGTTGGCCGGTTCCCTGGCGAAGACTAAGGTGAAAGGAGGAGAGCTGAGCTTTAAAGGCAGGACTCTGAAACTGAACACAGCACAAGTGGATGCTGTTGAAGATGAGAAGTTGTCAGTGTGTGGTGTGGATCTGCATCATGCCAAGGACTCGGAAGGTGATGCTGCAGAGGTGGAGAAAGCCATGGAAGTGGTGGACACCAGGCCAGGTGCCTCACCAGAGGCTGATGTCTCAAGTGAAGCTGTGAGGAACAAGACTGAAGATGTGGGGAATGACTCTGCCCCGGAATATGTTTCTGTTGGAGACAGCGGCGTGGACGGTGTACTGTCCGGATCCGTGGCTGCGACTCGCGAAGCTCGGGCCGGAAGTTCGGCGCCCGGTGCGCCATCGGAGTTCTCGAGCGACCCAAAGGATCTGGATAAATCCCAAGATGAGATTTTGAGACCTCGGGTTGGCCTTGGTGAGCTCAGGCGCATTTTCATGGAGTCTACACTTGAACCACGTCCCAGTGAGTGGGAGGGGCGATGTGTCGCTCCGTTGCCGCTGCAGATACACGGGAGCTCAGATGGGATGCAGAACATGGTGGAAAAGAAGACTGATGGTAGGGCTTCTGAGCATGTCCTACCAGAAGAGCCTGAAGAAAGGGCCGAAGACGTAAAGGACGTCCAACAACTACAGGAGAAGATGCGTAGCCATGAGGATCTCCTGGAGAAAGAATTAAGAGCTCTGAGTCTTATGCAAAGTGAGCCTGTACCAGAAGAGGATAAATTATGTGTACCGACCAAGAAAAATGATCAGCTCCCTCTACAGTGCCAATCGTTTGAACAGTGTGGCTTGGAATGGTCAGAGACCATGACAGAGGCGCTTGGGCTCTGTGAGGTAGAATTTATGAATCAACTGATATTTAAGAAAGTAGATGTGCTAAAGAAAGTTCAGGAGGAATTAGAGAAAACCCCTATACCTCCTGTGACAGTTGGTGACACAGGGTCAGTGCCCCAAAAACAGGAGGTACGAAAGTTTCTGAGGAAGAATCAGCAGAGCTGTTCTGACGTGCCTGGTCGTACTTATCTGGTGAGCCACTATACCGAGACTGAGGCTGGCACTAAAGTCAAGATGAAACAGTGCAGGATACCCGAGGCCCGCAGAGAGTATAGGCCTGGAGGGTACAGGGTAGTGCGGATGCTTCAGATGAAGAGAAAACTGATGTTGGCTATGACAGTGGTGAGGATGAAGCTGATGAGGGCCATGACTGGTCCAGAGTTCACTGTCTCTGTTGGATTGTTGACCAGCCCTCCGGTCTGGATGACCAGCCCTCCGGTCTGGAGAAGAGGGAGGGGATATGTGAGACAGTGAAGGAATATGTGGTGAATGAGGTGTATATTTCACCTAAGTACCTTGCTGACTGGTATGAGCGAAATGTGTGGCTTTGTAAACCTGGTGGTAAAGAAAGGTCACTACACCTGCCATTCAGTACACGCTTGCAGCTCAGACCTGAATCCACTCAGGTGTTGATTAGGAAGCCAGAAGTAGGTGCTTGTGAGCACAGTCAGGGAGCTCATTCAGTCTGGACAAGGGTCCAGACACAGAAGGTGTCTCCAAGAATGTGGGAGCTGTCTTTAGCCCGGACACAGGGAGGTGTCCTGGCACAAGGAAGCAGTCTCTAAGAGTGTGAGCTATCTCAGTGTCACGCTGTATAGCAGATATATATATGTGATGACAATAATCTATATCAAAAGGGCAACATACTATATAACATGTGCATAGCTATATGATAACATAGATTTACCTGACAGAAAGTCCAGTGGGTCAAAACGGAATCCGTTATACGCTGTCTCCGGCTAGAGGGTGACCGGGGTCTAAGCTGACCCTAACTGGGGTCCTAACTAATCCCTCAACCTGGAGGTACTGTTAAAGGTACAGAGGTCCAGGCCACCAGCGTAAACCCTGTCTCCTATCAATCCCTGCCAACTGTATTCTAGTCCTAAGAAGGACCCTGAATACCACCAAAGGGAATGACCAGGTAACGGTTAATGAACAGAAAGACATACAAGAAAGATAAGAAATAAAGTAAATAAAGTCTTACATACAACACTCACACACAGTAGGAACACCTAAGGTCTCAGAGATAAACTATAAGCTATAAGAGTAAAAACAACTAAGGAGCTCTTAGCTTAAGTATTCCCAGAACCGATCCAGTCTGCTAAACTATATGAATGCTTTCACCGGCATCCAACACCCAGACTGGCAGGAATATAAAGGAAACTAATTAGAACATAATCCAAAGCAGCCGGGCGAGGCTGGACCTAGTCTTAGCAAAGAGCTAGGTAAAATTAACTCTCTCATTACCAAACACAAAGAAACAGCAGCTCAGCTGTGAGAAGTCAGAATGTGCAATCGCGACGATCTTCGTGGCGATGCACCCATGACAGTACCCCCCTTCTACGAGGGGCCTCCGGACCCTCATGACCAGGTCTGTCCGGGTAAGTTGTGTGAAAGGTCCGAACCAATCGATCTGCGTTATCATCAGACGCAGGGACCCACGTCCTCTCCTCAGGACCATACCCCCTCCAATGAACTTCCACGTTATCATTGATTACCACTGAAGGAGGAGGTAGAGGTGACGGTATGACTGGTGCCACATACTTTTTAAGTAATGACTTGTGAAACACATTATGAATTTTAAACGTAGGAGGGAGGTCCAGACGAAATGCCACAGGATTAATTATGGAACTGATCCTGTATGGCCCGATGAATCTGGGACCCAACCTCCAGGAGGGAACTTTAAGTTTTATATTCCTGGTAGACAACCACACCAGATCGTTCACCCTCAGATCTAGACCAGAAACTCTCCTCCTATCAGCCATCCGTTTGTAAGGGTTCTCCGTAACCTTCAGTCTTAAGCGATCTGGAACTATCAGTCTCCCTGGAAGTCCCACAGGGGCGTCCCCCTGAGCCCCCAATACCTCCCCCTCAAGCTCAGAGCATACAGCTGACACTACAACTCCCTCCTGAGGAATAGGAACCGGATCATCAGTCTTCCGACCCCTGGGAAAGTACGAGATAAGGCATCAGGAAGCAACTTTATTGAGCAGTCATATGTGCGATGAGGAGGTAACTCTTTACACCCCTCCTCTGAGAACTTCTCCCAAAAGTCCTCCAGAAAAGGAGGCAAAGTCCTAGGCACAACCGCACCGATGACCGTGCTCATGCAGTTATTCTTGCAAAATTCACCCCACTGGCTTATCTTTCTGGATTGCCAATCAATCACTGGGTTATGTTTAGCCAACCAAGGAAGTCCCAACACAATAGGAGCAGGCAGACCCTCCAACACATAACAAGACAATTGCTCTTTATGTATTGCCCCTACTCGAAGATCTATGTTATGAACAGCTTGTACCAAGCTACCTTGACCAAGAGGTCTAGAATCAATAGAGACTATAGGGACCGGTTTGGCCAATACACTCAGTTGCATACCATGCACCTGGGCAAACCGAGTGTCCACCAGATTAGCCCCGGACCCACTATCAAGAAAAACAGAAATCCTCTCAGTTCTAGTACCAATCACCACCTCCGCAGGCACGAGAAACTGAGAGGGATTTGGGGACGAAATACACACTCCCAGGTTAACTCCTTGGTTCAAAGAGGTCCGGGATGGACACCCCCCAACAAAATGTCCCTCTCTCCCGCAAAAGAAACACCTTCTAGTCTTGCGGCGCACCGCTGATTCCCTCCTACAAAATGATGTCCCTCCCAACTGCATGGGTTCCTCAGAACAGACCAGAGGAACCTCAGTATAAGGGACTTTAGTAGTAGGTGGAGTCATCACGGGGGGCGGAGTTACCTCGCGTCTTCCCCGAAGACGTCTATCAATGCGAATAGCGAGGGCCATAGCAGCCTCCAGTGATGGAGGAGAATCATACTGAGCCAACACATCTTTTAATTTGTCAGACAACCCTTGACAAAACTGGCTCCTAAGAGCAGGGTCATTCCACTGAGTATCTGTTGCCCATCTACGGAACTCAGAAGAATATTCCTCCGCTGGACGATTTCCTTGCCGTATTTTACGTAACCTTGTTTCAGCAAGGGAGACTCGATCCGGATCATCATATACCAGACCCAGGGCAGTAAAAAATCGATCCACTGACTGGAGATCTGGGGAGCCTGGAGGAATAGAGAACGCCCAAGATTGAGGATCCCCTTGTAAGAGCGAGATAACAATTCCCACCCTCTGCTCTTCACTCCCAGATGACCGAGGCCGCAGCCGAAAGTACAATTTACATGCCTCCCGGAAAGTAAAAAATTTGTCCCGCCCACCAGTGAACCTGTCCGGGAGAGCAACCTTAGGTTCAGATCTGGTTTGCTCCGGGGGGGACAAAACCTTGGACTTAATGTCTGCCAACTCCATGGACAATCCCTGCAACTGCCGGGCCAGCTGGGCTACTGGATCCATGATAGCTGGGAGAATCTTTAGTATGGCCGGTGAAAATGTCACGCTGTATAGCAGATATATATATGTGATGACAATAATCTATATCAAAAGGGCAACATACTATATAACATGTGCATAGCTATATGATAACATAGATTTACCTGACAGAAAGTCCAGTGGGTCAAAACGGAATCCGTTATACGCTGTCTCCGGCTAGAGGGTGACCGGGTCTAAGCTGACCCTAACTGGGGTCCTAACTAATCCCTCAACCTGGAGGTACTGTTAAAGGTACAGAGGTCCAGGCCACCAGCGTAAACCCTGTCTCCTATCAATCCCTGCCAACTGTATTCTAGTCCTAAGAAGGACCCTGAATACCACCAAAGGGAATGACCAGGTAACGGTTAATGAACAGAAAGACATACAAGAAAGATAAGAAATAAAGTAAATAAAGTCTTACATACAACACTCACACACAGTAGGAACACCTAAGGTCTCAGAGATAAACTATAAGCTATAAGAGTAAAAACAACTAAGGAGCTCTTAGCTTAAGTATTCCCAGAACCGATCCAGTCTGCTAAACTATATGAATGCTTTCACCGGCATCCAACACCCAGACTGGCAGGAATATAAAGGAAACTAATTAGAACATAATCCAAAGCAGCCGGGCGAGGCTGGACCTAGTCTTAGCAAAGAGCTAGGTAAAATTAACTCTCTCATTACCAAACACAAAGAAACAGCAGCTCAGCTGTGAGAAGTCAGAATGTGCAATCGCGACGATCTTCGTGGCGATGCACCCATGACACTCAGTCTGGGTGCAGGAAGTACCCCGGACACAGGAGTAGTCGCAGTGAGAATCCGTGCGAATAGCGACTGAATAGGAGGTGACCTCTCTCAAGTCTGGATATTGGAGTTGCCTTCGGACATAAAGAGGAGTGTCTGTGAAACTCCATACTGGTAACATATGTGATATGTGTTGTTTTGGGCACAGACTGGTAGAGTCTGGGTCCCGGATAGAGAGGGCCATCTATCTAAGTGTAATTTAGTGGCTAGACAAGCCCAGGTTTTCTGTTTATGATTTGTTTTTATCTGTGTGCTGTGGACTTTAATAAAACTGGTTGCGGCCAGTTTTCACCAAACTGCTGTCTGAATGAACTGTTTCCGTGCCATTCTGTCTACCCAGACAGCGATCCTAGAGCTAAACCCCCCGAAAAGCTTACACCTCATTATCACCTGAGTAGAGAACTGAGGTTTATTCTCAGCCAAAGGGGTAGAATCGATCCCCAGTAGGGGAATAGACTTCCGTAGGGGTATCAAGGGAAACCCACAACGTTTAGCAAAATCAAAATCCATCAGGTTAATAGCTGCTCCACTATCAACAAAAGCCTGAGCAGAAAATGAGGACAGAGAGCATATCAGGGTAACAGTTAATAAAAACTTAGTCTGAACACTACCCAAGACAACTGAGCGAGCAAAGCGTCTTCCCCGCTTAGGGCAGACAGAAATAGCATGAGAGGCATCACCACAGTAGAAACATAACCCATTGCGCTTTCGAAATTCATGACGCTGTGCCCCAGAAACCACTCTATCACACTGCATGGATTCAGAAGCAGGTTCACAAGGCAACATTATTCCACGCATACCTTTCCGCTCACGCAAACGTCTGTCAATTTGAATCGCTAATGACATAGAATCATTGAGACCAGAGGGAACAGGGAATCCCACCATAACATCCTTTACATTATCTGATAGTCCCTTCCGAAAAAGAGCTGCCAAAGCGTCGTCATTCCATTTGGTCAGGACTGCCCACCTACAGAATCTCTGACAGTATAACTCAGCGTCCTCAAGCCCCTGACTTAATGCCAACAAAGTTTTTTCAGCTTGATCAGTGACATTAGGCTCATCGTACAATAACCCCAAAGCCTGAAAAAACGCATCAACATCACTCAAAACAGGATCCCCAGGTGTCAGGGAAAAAGCCCAATCCTGAGGGTCGCCGCGCAGGAGAGAGATGACAATTTGAACCTGCTGCGCTGCGTTCCCTGAGGACTTAGATTTTAAGGCAAAAAACAATTACAGTTATTTTGAAATTCAGAAACTTAGCTCGATCCCCCAAAAACAAATCTGGCATGGGAATCCTAGGTTCCACAACAGGCAACCCAGCAAGATAGGTAGCAATACTCCGAACTTCAGTGGCAAGCTGATCCACACGGCCAGACAACTGTGCAAACTCCATTGAGAGAGAAAAAAAAAAAATCCTCCTCAGCACCCAGAGATACAGAGGGAAAAAAAAATGCAACAAACAGAGAAAAAAAATAAAAAATCTCTGACAACGCTGACAACTTTTTTCTTTCCACAATATTTTTCCCTTCTGTGAGTACCATATAATTTTCAGTTTAGGCCGGTGATACTGTTATGATTTGGTAGCGGAGGAGAGCAGGCAAAAAAGGAAATACACCAGAGCAGTTGGAAACTATGAGATTGCAGTACCCTGACTAACCACCACAACTAGAGGCAGCCGTGGAGCGTTCCTACGTTGGTCCTAGACGCCTCGTCACAGCCTGAGAAACTAACTACACCTAAAGATAGAAAGAGGAAAGCTATCTGCCCCGGAGCAGATCCCCAAAGAACATAGAAAGCCCCCAAACATGTAATGGCGGTTAGACAAGAAGAAATACTGACACAGACAGAAAATAGTATGAGCAAACGCTGGGGCCCAAACTTACTAAATAGAAAAGGATAGGAAGGGCACTTACTGCAATCCCAAAAAACCCTGAAAAGCACCAACTCTACTAATTTCAAAAACACCTGAGATCACACGACCTCTACCACCTAAATTAGTTCTCTGGTGTAACCAAAAACAAAACAGCAGCCACTGAAAAAACTGGAAAAAGCAAAAAGTGCAAACATCAGTGGCTGAACTGAACTGAGAGGCAAAAGCCCCCAGAGGGGACCCAGAAGGCCCCCACAGAAGTGCAGGACAAAATGCAAAAATCAAGCACAAAAACAAAAAGAAGAAAATGTCTTATCTGTTAGCAGGAGATTCAGACACGACACAGCAGGCTACCAAGGAAACAGGAATCAAGGATTGAGACCAGAACAATTGATCACCGGCAACCCTGATGGGAAGGCGACTCCCTTATATAAGACCAGTCAGTAACACCTGATTCCCAATCCTCACAATCTTCACTGGACAGTCCAGTACCGTTTGTAACCACCAGAGGGAGCTTCTGCTCAGAACTCATTTCCAGCCTATTCACAACAGTCATGTCACTCTCATGATACAATTTGTCAATTTTCTTGGCCAAGAGACGGCTATCGATGAGCTGGATGATGCTGTTTCTCTTTTCTCAGGGAATCGTCTTCATGGCTGCTCCTTGATTCAAACTAATGACCTTTCGCTTGGAAATCACCCTAATAATACACTGAGCTATTAGGGACTGTGAGCATAGTTTGTATTTTGTGGTATTCAGGAATAAAAAGATTTTTCCACCACCAGGAGCAAAACAGTAACAGTGACATGACAAGAATCTGCATAGCTAATCATATCCTAAATAGTTGAAAGTTAGATTTATGTATGAGATAGCTAAGATGATTGTCTATAAAATAATGGTAGTCTCACATTCGAAGCAGAAGTCGACGGTGAAATATGGAGCCTGAAAGTCAAAATTTCGAAACATACCGTATATACTCGAATATAAGCCGAGATTTTCAGCCCATTTTTTAGGGCTGAAAGTCCCCCTCTCGGCTTATATTCGAGTCATATACCAGGGGTCGGCGGGGGAGGGGGAGCGCAGCTGTCTTATATACTCACCCCTCGGCCGGCGCGGTCTCTGCAGCCCCCCTGCTCTTCTCCCACGGTTCCGGCGCCTGTGTTCAGCCCTCAGTGGTACCGCTCATTAAAGTCATGAATATGCACATATTCATGACTTTAATGAGCGGTAACACGTGACCGCTGAACACTGGAGCCGGGAATGTGGGAGAAGAGCAGGGCAGAGACACACTAGCAGGAGGGTGAGTATAAGCGATATATTCCTGTCCCGTTCCATCGCTGCTCACCGCTATCTTCCGGGTCCTCTTGCTGCGATGTTCAGGCAGAGGGCGCGATGACGTGGTTACTGCGTGCCGCGCCCTCTGCCTGATCATTGACTGCTGGAGGACCCGGAAGATAGCGGCGAGCAGCAGTGGACCCGGTGACAGGTAAATGTCTCAGGTGCCGGGCCCTGAGCGAGCGGTGACACCGGCACCTGTCCCCCATAGCGCGCCGGTGTTCCCGCCTGCTCAGGACACCGGCACCTGACCCCCAGCGACGAGAGGTGAGTATGTCTTTTTTTTTTCCGGTTGCAGCAGCATATGAGGCCTATACTATGGAGCATCTATGGGGAAATAATCTATGGGGGCACAATCTATGGATCATACATGGGGGCACAATCTATGAATCATATATGGGGGCACAATCTATGGATCATATATGGGGGCACAATCTATGGAGCATCTATGGGGGCACAATCTATGGAGCATCTATGGGGGCATAATCTATGGATCATCTATGGGGCACAATCTATGGATCATCTATGGGGGCACAATCTATGGAGCATCTATGGGAGCACAATCTATGGAGCATCTATGGAGGCATAATACATGGGCAGCATATAGGGCATAATCTCATTTTCCACCCTAGGCTTATACTCAAGTCAGTAAGTTTTCCCAGTTTTTTTGTGGCAAAATTAGGGGGGTCGGCTTATACTCGGGTCAGCTTATACTCGAGCATATACGGTAGTTACCATTTTACTTGTCAGTGTATACATTATTACTATTTATTCATGTAAAGTCTGTTAAATTCTGCCAGTATGTATGAATATTCGTCTTGGATTTACGCCTCTTAATTGGATATCCTTTTATGTGTATTTTTCTGATTCACCTATTTTTCTAACAACGTTTTATGAGGTGTCGAATAAAAATTATATTTTCAATCTTAAAAGTCTGGTACATTTCTTGCAGTACTTATGTTTAATGTGTACACACTTGAGCACCCTATTGTAAATTGTATTTCCTGTCCTGTGGATATATTTCACAGCAAGTGTATGAGAGTCATGCACTATGCTGTCGTGTTAATATATTTTCACATTGGGGAAACCTAACTTACGGGGTAAAAGCCAAACCCAGTAAACCTTTTTGCCAACATTTGTACCAACTTTTGAATACAGATATTTCCTTACACCAATCATGAACAAGCTAGGATTTTAGCATACAATAGTATATATTTCACTAATGTCTACATATACACGAATATCGCCAGATGTGGGTTGCCAACCATCCAGAAATTCCAAGACAGTCCTTAAAACGTGGTTACTTTTTTTGCCCTGTCCGTAAAAAAAAAATGTAAGGGGTCTGTGATTTTTTTAAGCTGTAGAAACTTATACTAATTACTTTTACTGTAATTATCATTATTTTACAGTTTACAGTGAATGCAGCTGATGTCTTCATATCAGAATGATAAGCTGTAGACATGGATCACTTATAACCATAATGTTTTATTATGGTTTTATGATGTGTCAGCAAAAAATATTGTCTGCCTGTGATTTTTTGATAAGCTGTCCAGAAAACATAAAAAATCAAGTTGGCCACGCTGAACCTGATCATTAGACCTTTGCCCAAAGATCTAATCTTGGGAATGACACTTGATATTACTCTCTGCATCACAGTCTTCTCATCCGATTCCAATTTGTTTATTAGATTAAACCATGATGTAATGGTACTTTCTCATTCTCTGGCGAGGAGCAGTTAATCTTAGTCTCCTATCCCAGACCAACAAGAATCCTTCTCGCTGTGGGAATCTCATTAGGGAATTCTATGTGCTGGAAGTTAATAAGGAGGGAACTCATGAATGGCTCACATGCACTATTCATGGTACCACCTCCATCTCTGGAGGCCTGGGGATGCTGTATGATGTAACTTGCCTCCCTGCAGCTTCCATTCACATCTATTAGGCAGATGGCCAGGACTCCTCCTTCTATGTAGATGAAGTCATCCTGTCCCTATATTTTTTTTATGACTATTACGCCGTCTACACTATAGCAGCACCAGGGTCACACTGCTTTTCCTGCTCTCAAGCTGCATAGATTTCTCAAACCCTTTCCCCGCCGGCTCCTTACATCCTAAGCCATGAGTTAGGTCTTTCCCTGATTATCCTGGAAGCAGCATCAGCACCAAGGGTTCTCCGATCTGTCAGTATTCCCACGAGCAGTGATAAACACTGGATACGAATCCCAGAGAAGCCTATCTGATTTAATGCTATACTTGCCTTATACAAAACACAACCTCCCTACAATCTGTGTTCTGGTGGCAGCCTGACGGAAGAGATAACCAGTTCTGTGTTCTCTACAACCAATGCCGAGTACCTTGGAGAATGCAGCGAGAAGCAGCATGTTTTCCAGTGCCGTGCTAACCTTAAGCACCGTAAAGGTCATTGGCATACATCATTGCAGCAAATTCTGCCGTATTCTTTTGCACTGAACTATGTCCTTTTGGGAAATGGATTGCAGAACGTAGAAGTTGGGGTTCTCGCCTGACTAGGTGGATGCGTCCAGTTACACCCCAGGGCTACAGTATGAGATCAAAACCTCATATCTGCATAACTTTGGCCAAAAACAACCTCCGAATGGTTTGTTTGGAGGACCTAGAATGAAAACGTCCTTTTTCTTCTGTAACCCATTGCAGTATTGACCAGAAGGAATTTACAATCCTGGGAAAACTAGAAAGAACCGATTGGCATCACGATGGCAAACGAACCGGTGATACTAAATGTTTATGATATGGTAAGTCCTGTATGCCGCCCGTGTCATCAAAGTGTTAAATATTCAACCTCTCTGTAGGTGGAAATCTGAAATGCTGCAGCTCTTTCTTGGAGAGCAGCACCCCTCTCGCTTGTTTGTTTGCCTGCTGATTCAATATCCCTAGGTTTCCTGCAATTTATATGCGAGTCCATTCATTATAGTTATTTGTAGTTTGCTTTTTTTTCAGTTGATGCAGTGTGAATTTTCCCTAGTTTGTAAAACATCTCTTGGCTTTTTACTTATAATTTAGGTAATGAAATATATTGTAATGATTGATTGTGGTCTCCAGAAGTAAAACACTATGGGTGGCATTCATCAGTCCTATAAATCATGGCAGCTATTAACTTCAGTCGTGCCAACCGAGATTAATCTATAATTTATACGTACACATCAGATTTGTTTTAGGTAATGTCAGCTTAATTTATCAAAAAGATTGTTTTGAGGCTTGCCTATTTCTGGCTAGCAAGGGATGTTTGCTCCTTTGAGGTCAGGTGTGGCATCTGTGGGGTCAATGATAAAGTTTTATATGCAATGGACAGCTTTTTTTTTTACAAGAAATACATCTAAATTTGTACATGTGCCCATTGTATTATATGATTATATTATGAAAAAAAATTATATTCCTTTAGATTGTTTTAGACCTCGCCTGTCTCATCTTCTGTAAGTAGTTGTTTACAAGATATATGCACTAATAATATAATTTTAGGGTCACTGTTGTCATAAGTGGGTTAAATAGAGAAGTCTAATGGTGCTTATGCCAAGCACAGATGGGCTTGTGACTGATACCGAGGGAGTTGCCAACTGTATATAAAGAATAGCACGTCTCTGGTCATCAATTATGAGCCAAAAAAGCACTAAATACGCTAGTGGAATTTGTGGTAATGGGTATTGTCATAATTTAGTAAGAACATATAAAGTGTTGGATTGGGGGGGGGGTTCTATGGATTCACCAAAGGAAAAGATTGGAACTGAGGCCCACCAGCTGCCCATACAGAATGTAAGAGTAAAATTTTAATTGTAAACGTTTTTTTCATCTTTGCATTTGAAGAAAATGTCATTAATGTGGTCTAATAGGTATATGTTGTGAATAAACCTGTAAGAATAGACCCTTGTGGCAAGTGGTTGGCTCTAAAGTCAGTTCCAAATAAACTATTATCTGTGGATCTTTGGAACAAGTCAATGTTCAGAGTTGGGGCGCAGAGGGTTCATTTGGTAGACCTGTACATATACTTGTTTTATGGACATGACTATAACTTTGGGGTGCACTACCAAACCATGTTATAACTAAGAAATATATATTCCATTCCAATCATATTATTGCTTTTCCACCAAGTATGTATATAGGTTGGACATGGAATATAATGCCCTACAGTGCATCTCCAATATTCCGATGTACTGTACAGTAGAGTTGAGCAAAACAATTCTCACTACTCTAGTCCAGTGGAAACGTCGATACTGCATGGCAGGTGAACCAGAGCACTGCAAACTTCATACTATCTACCGATATCCACTGACATCACTTCTGATTAGGAGGCCCTTAGATGTCATGATTAATTAGAAGAGGCTTCCACAAATGTCGGCAGGTAGTAAAGTCACAGTGGTCCTTAACAATTGATAATTCAGACTGAAATAAGCAAAGCCACGAAGGAAGACATATTGAAATAAGAAGTAAAGAACCAGACCAGAATATGTGTTAAACCTTAGATTCCTCAAAATATGCCCTTTTTACTCTGATGACATCTTTATACACCCTTGCACCATTGGCATTCTTTTAAGTAGTCTCATAAGGGTGTTACCTGGAATGGCTTCCAATCATCTTGAAGAAGCTCATAGAGGTGATGTCACCTGTTGGCTGCTTTGCTTTTACTCTGTTGTCCAACTCACCCAAAACCATTTCAGTTGGGTTGAGGTCAAGTGCTTGTTGAGGCCTTGTCATGTGACAACAACAATCCCTTTCATTCTTGGTCACATAGCCTCTATGTAACCTGGAGGTGTTTTTGGATTGTTGTCCTGTTGCAACACAGCTGATGCACGATGAAATCCAGATGTGATGACATGTCATTGCAAAATTCTGTGGTAGCCATGCTGGGTAAGCGTGCCATGAATTTGGAATAAATCATCAATAGTGTCACCAGTAAAGCACCCGCACACTATCATACTTCCCCCACCATGCTTCACTGTGGGCGCCATACATGTAGAAACCATCGACTCACTTTTCCAGCATCTCACTAAGATATAGCAGTCAGTAACAAAAATCTCAAATTTTGACTCATCAGACCACAGTACACATTTCCACTGATCTAAAGTCCAGTCCTTGTGTAGCTTGAAATAAAGTCTCTTCTTTTTGTTTGTGGTCCTTGGTAGTGTTAAGCTTCCACAATCAGAGATGGTTTGGGGAGCCAAGTCATCTACTGGTATAGGTACACTGCGTTTTATCAAGACCAAAGTCAGCACAGCCGTCTATCAGGAAACTTTAGAGCACCTATCAAAGCAACCTGGGCTTCCATAACAAAGTGCCACAGGCTGATCGCCTTCATGCCACGCCGCACTGATACAGTAATTGATGCCAAAGGAGCCCCAAGTATTGAGTGCATTTAATGAATATACATTTCAGTAGGCCAACATTTCGAACATTTCGGATTTTCAAATCATTTTTTCAAGCTGGTGTTATAAAGCAGTGTTCCCCAACTCCAGTCCTCAAGGCCCACCAACAGGTCATGTTTTCAGGATTTCCTTTGTATAGCACAGGTGATGCAATTATCACCTGGGCAATACTTAGGAAATCCTGAAAACATGACCTGTTGGTGGGCCTTGAGTACTGAAGTTGGGGAACCCTGTTATAAAGTATTCTAATTTACTGAGATAATGACTTTTGGGTTTTCATTGACTGTAAGCCATAATCATCAACATTAACAGAAATAAACACTTGAAATACATCTCTCTGTTTGTAATGACTATCTAATTATGAGTTTTACTTTTTGTATTGAAGAACTGAAATAAATTAAGTTTTTGATGATATTCTAATTTTGTGAGATGCATCAGTATGTTATTTGAGGTGCTTGCGTTTTCAGATGCTGGTCACTCTTATCCTCTGCAGCAGAGATAATTATTGATCTTCCTTTCCTAGGGTGTTCCTAATGAGAGACAGTTTAATCATAAAGATTGATGATTTTCATGACTGCACTTGAGGATACCTTCAATGTACTAGCAATTTTTCAGATTGATTGACCTTCATGTCTGAAAATAATGATGCACTGCCCTTTCTCTTTACTTGGTTGATTGGTTCTGACTTAGAACAGTTGTGGATTAGGGATCAGCTTTTTATGGAACTGTGTACCAACACTGTCTCTGCAAGACACACTAAATATTTTCAAGCACTTTCTGAAGGCCAGTGATTTCAAAAAATCATTCTTGACGAGGTATAACTGTTCATTGTAAGCCATTCCAGGTTAAACCTGATGAAGCTGCTTGAGAGAATGCCAAGGGATGTAAAGCTCTCATCATAGTAAAAGAGGTGTACTTTAAAGCTTTAATAACATATATTAGGGTTTGGTTCATGCATTTCTTTACTCCTTGTTTTCATATGTGTTTCTTTGTGGTTTTGCTACCTTCAGTCTGAATCTACAATGTGCACATTTCCAATAAAAACAAGGAAAACCATTGCAGGAACAGGTGTGTCCAAACATTTGACTGGTACTTTATATAAGACTACTTTTGCTTAAGAAGTTAAATAATTTTTTTCCTGTTTTTGACTCTGGTTCACTCTGGCCGCATGGACGTCAGATGCTGGTACCCACATCCTCTCCTCAGGGTCGTATCCCCTACAATGTACCAGATACTGAAGCGGCAGACGATCTGAATGAGAACTCATGATTTTTGCTATCTGAAATTCTAAGTTTCCATCCACAATGACAGGAGATGGTGGTAGCGGTGATGGTACCGAAGACGCAACATATTTTTTGAGGAGAGATTGATGAAACACATTATGGATCCTAAAGGTAGGTGGCAAAGCAAGGTGGAATGCTACGGGATTGACGATGGCTATGATCTTATAAGGACTGATAAACCTGGGACCCAGTTTCCAAGATGGAACCTTCAACTTAATGTTCCTAGAGGACAACCACATAAAGCCAAGCCACCAACACACAAGTCTGGACACACCAAATGTCTCTGATCAGCCAGACTCTTTATATTTGGACCCCATCTTCCTCAAATTATTAGTAACCCCCGCCACACGGACGTAATAGATGATGAAAAACGTTCCTCTTCAGGTAATCCAGAAGAACGATTCTTATTAAATGAGCTGAATTGAGGATGAATCCCAAATGCCCCAAAGAACAGGACTTACCAGTAGACTCATGACAATGATTATTTACTGCGAATTCGGCTAGTGGTAAGTAGGTAACCCAATCCTCTTGATTCTCAGACACAAAACACCTAAGATAAGTCTCCAGATTCTGGTTAATGTGTTCAGTTTGCCCATTAGAAAGTGAGTGAAATGCAGAAGAAATGACAGATGGCTCCCCAGATGGATGCAAAACGCCCTCCAAAACTTGGAAAAAACTGTACCCCCTGGCCAGAAACAATATTGGTCGGGATCCCATGTACTTTTATAATTTATTTGACGAAAATTTGCGCCAAGGATTTGGCGTTCGGTAAAGCTGAATGAGACATCTTACTGAATCTATCCACCACCACCAAAATTACAGCATTCTTCGCCGACACAGATACATCGGTGATAAAATTAACCAAGTGAGTCCAAGGTCTACTGGGAATTTCCAATGGTTGGAGAGACAGCGACGGACGAGTATGAGAGGTATTAGAACGTGCCCAGACACTACAGGCGGCTACATACTCCCGGGCATCCTGATGAACCCTTGGCCATCAAAAACGCCAAGTAAGAAGATCAGTGGTGGCTTTATTACCAGGAGGTTAGGCCAAGATCTAATCGTGAAATTTACTAAGGATTCTTAGATCAAAACTCACAGGTACAAACAATTTACCTAATGGACAGGCAGCAGGGGCGTCCCCCTGAAAGGCAACAACCTCTTTTTCTAGATCGAAGAATATAGACGCTATAACCACCCATTTCTGTAGCATAGGTACTGGTTCACAACTATTCCCTCCCCGAGGAAAACAACGAGATAAGGCATCTGCCTTAATGTTTTTGTTCCCCGGCCTATATGTGACAAAAAAGTTAAACCTGGTGAAGAACAATGCCCATCTTGCCTGTCAAGGCATTAGATGTTTCGCAGATTGTAAATATACAAGATTCTTATGATCAGTTATCACCATAACCGGATAAACTGCTCCCTCCAAAAAATGACGCCACTCTTCAAAGCCCACTTGATTGCCAAGAGTTCCCTGTTACCAATGTCAAAATTTTTCTCTGCAGACGACAGTTTTTTCCAAAAATATGCACATGGACGCCATTCACCAGTAGATGCATCCTGCGAAAATACAGCCCTCATTCCCACCTGAATCAATCTAAATAAAGAGGTCCGGGATTGAACAAGATAGTTGTCAGATTGAATTTGTGGAGATCTAACCCTTACTGATAGCCACTCAAAGAAATGGCTACGGAGTGCGGGTCGTTCCACTTAGTGTCTGTGGACCACCTCCGAAACTCAAAGCAATACTCCTCACCACCCGATCTCCCTGCTGGAGCTGGCGCCATGTGGACTCAGCCAAGGAGAAGCAGTTGGGGTCGTTGTATATAAGAGCCAGCGCCAGAAAAAATTCCTCCACTGTCTGAAGCGACTGGGAGTCAGACGGGAGAAAAAACGCCCATGCTTGAAGGACTTCCCTAAAAACAACAAACTTGTCATGATCCCCAGAGAATCTGTTAGGCAAAGCAATCTTGGTCTCCACTACGGGTTGCCTGGGAGTCATGATTCCCACACCTGATGTATTAGGGTGCTGCAAAACAACAGTGCGTAGACCTGCCACCTCCAGGCAGGGCTGCCACTAGGAATTTCGGGGCCCCATACTGGCAAAATTTTCGGGGCACTCTTGAGACTCCACCCAGGCTCCACCTCCACCCCTCGAACTGTCCACAGTCCCACCGCTCTCTCTTGGAAAAACTCCACTTCTCACCAATCACACATTAACAGTTCCGATCACCAGATCACACATATAGCCAACAGCATTTGTTTTGGCCAAAAGATTTTTTGAGCTGCAATCACAATACTGTAGACACTTTTGGCCGAGCCCTACTCTACTGTAACCTATTAAATATTTGTTAAAATATGCAATACAATTTAGGTATATTTTTACTTATTTTTCAATTTTTAAAATGACCAATAATATGACATACAAGGAACAAATACCACCGCACGATGGCCAGATACTATTACCACCACATAGTGACCTATAATACCACATACAAGGAACAAATGCCACCACACCATGACCACACCACATATTACCACCACAGTGACTGAATAATATCACATACAAGGAACAAACACCACTGCACCATGTCCAGACCACATATTACCACCACAGTGACTGAATAATATCACATACAAAGAACAAATACCGCAACACCATGTGCAGACCACATATTACCACCACATAGTGACTGAATACTACAATACTGATCAGTAACAAAAAAAACCCCACAATACTATCACCACAAGTGCCATTATGCACAGGAGATCTGTGCTTAGTATGCAGTGTCTGTGTACAGGTAATACAGTGATCACCAGTGACATTATACACAGGAGCTCTGTATATAATGTACAGGTGATACAGTGATCACTGGTGACATTATACACAGGACCTCTGTATATACTATATAGTGTATAGTGTCAGTGTACAGGTAGCACACTAACTCACCAGTGACGTCCCTAGGTGAAGTTCTTCATCTTTGCTTTTCATCTTTCATCCAGCACAGACCGCCGTCACTTCTTCCAGCCAGGGCTCGTCTCTGCAGGAAATAACACAGTTATCTAGAGCTCCGCTTGCAGAACACATTACTTATTTTTTCCCAACTTCTACATTACACCACATAAAGAAAAAAAGGCGACATAGTGTTGCTCTGCACAGTAACAGGACCGCCCCCCCATTTAAAACAGTATACTCAAAAAATAAAAAAAAAACATCACTGCAGTAATAATATCCCTTAATTAGCCCCTATGGTAATAATATCCCCCATCCTGGCCCCCGTGTGTCTCATTTATGGCTTCAACCATATGTTCTCCCATCCTGCCCTCATCAGTATCCATTCTGCCCCCATATGATCTCCCGATCTGTCTCCATCTTATCCATCTTGCCCCATGATCCTGCACAATCTGTCTCCAATCCTGCCCATCTGTCTCCAATCTTGCCCCATCTGTCTCCAATCCTGACCCATCTGCCTCCAATCCTGACCCATCTGTCTCCAATCCTGCCCTATCTGTCTCCAATCCTGCCCCATCTGTCTCCAATCCTGCCCCCTGTGTCTGCAATCATGCCCCCTGTGTCTGCAATCAAGCCCCCGTGTCTGCAATCCTGCCCCATCTGTCTCCAATCATGCCCCATCTGTCTGCAATCATGCCCCGTGTCTGCAATCCTGCCCCATCTGTCTCCAATCCTGCCCCTGTGTCTGCAATCATGCCCCCTGTGTCTGCAATCATGCCCTTGTTTCTGCAATCCTGCCCCATCTGTCTCTAATCATGCCCCATCTGTCTGCAATCATGCCCCGTGTGTCATGTGTGCATTGCCACGAAGATCGTCGCGGTTGCACGTTTTGACTTCTCACAGCTGAGTTGCTGTTTCTTTGTGTTTGGCAGCTAGGGAGTTAATTCTGTCTGTGCTCGGTGCTGGGACTGGGTGCAGTTTCTCCAAGCTGCAATTGATTATTTGTTGATTGGTTTCCTTTAAATTCCTGGTTGTCTGCTTTGGGAGTTGCCAGTAAAATCCTTCATGCAGACCACAGATAGGAATGAATCTGTATAGACTTAAGTTGAGAGCTCCTTAGCTGTTTTAAGCTCAACTTGTTTAGAGTTTATTTCCCAGACCATTTATGTTCCTTCGGTGTTTGAGTGTGTATGCAAGTGAGTGCTATCCTGTCTGTCTTATATGTCTAATCTGTGTATTTAGCTGAGATCAGCCCATATCCCTTTCGTGGTAATCAGGATCCTTCTTAGGACTGATTACAGGGTTCAGGTCTGACAGGAGACAGCGTTAGGCTGGAGACTTGGACCTCTGAACCATTATCAGTACCTCCAAGGAAAGGGATTAGTTAGGACCCCAGTGTAGGGTCAGGTTAGACCCCGGTCCTCCTCTTTCCTGTTACAGCTCATCAAGTCCTCAAGATTAACCCTAAGTTCTGCGAGATTGTGTCAGACAGCGTGACATTCAAGATTAACCCTAAGTTCTGCAGATATTGTGTCAGGTAAATCTATTTTATACTTACATTCTGATGTTGCTAAACTATATGTTGTATTGAATGTGGTTCAAATAGTTTACTGACATTGTATTCATATCATTAGACAGCGTGACATTTTCACTGGCCATAAAAAATTATCTCTAGTTACCATGGATCCAGTAGCCCAGCTGGCTCTGCAGTTGCAGGGATTATCCATGGAGCTGACGGACATTAAGTCCAAAGTTTTGTCTCCCCTGGAGCAAACCAGAGTTGAACCTAAAGTAGCTCTTCCAGATAGGTTCACTGGTGGGCGAGACAAATTTTTTACCTTCCGGGAGGCATGTAAATTGTATTTTCGGCTTCGGCCGCGATCATCAGGGAGTGATGAGCAGAGAGTGGGAATTGTTATCTCACTTCTTCAAGGGGACCCTCAATCCTGGGCATTTTCCCTTCCTCCGGGATCCCCGGCTCTACAGTCTGTAGATCAATTTTTTACTGCTCTGGGATTGGTATATGATGACCCAGATCGGGTCTCTCTTGCTGAGACCAAATTACGTAAAATACAGCAGGGAGATCGTCCGGCGGAGGAATTTGCTTCTGAGTTTCGTAGATGGGCCACGGATACTCAGTGGAATGACCCAGCTCTTAGGAGCCAGTTTTGTCATGGGCTTTCTGACAAATTAAAAGATGTTTTAGCTCAGTATGAGTCTCCTCCTTCTCTGGAGGCTGCTATGGCCCTAGCTATCCGTACTGATAGACGGCTTCGGGAGAGGGTTTAGGTAACTCCACTCCCTGTTGTTACTCCACCTACTACTAAAGTCCCTTATGTTGAGGTTCCTCTTGTCTGTTCGGATGAGCCTATGCAGTTGGGAGGGACATCTTTTCGTAGTAGGGGATTGGCGGCACGCCGCAGGACTAGAAGGTGTTTTTTCTGCGGGAAAGAAGGACATTTTGTTGGAGAATGTCCATCCCGTGTCTTGTTAAGTAAAAAGTCGCCGGAAAACTGCTAATCCCAGGTTGTGTGGTGGACGACAACCTGGGAGTATGTATTTCATCCGCCGGTTCTTCTCAGTTCCTTGTACCAGTGGAGGTGGTGGTTGGTACTAGAGTGAAGAGATTGTCTGTTCTTCTGGATAGTGGTTCCGGGGCTAATCTGGTTGACGCTCAGTTTGCTCAGGCTCAAGGTATGCATCTGAATGTATTGGTCAAACCGATCCCTATTTTCTCCATTGACGCCAGGCCTCTCGGCCAAGGTAGCTTTGTTCATGAGGTTCATAACATTGACCTTCGGGTAGGGGCAATACATAAGGAACAATTATCTTGTTATGTGTTGGAAGGTCTACCTACTCCCATTGTGTTGGGACTTCCTTGGCTGGTTAAACATAACCCTGTGATTAATTGGCAGTCCAGAGAGATAAGCCAATGGGGTGAGTTTTGCAAAAACAACTGCATGAACACAGTCATCAGTGCGGTCGTGCCTAGTACATTGCCTCCTTTTTTGGAGGATTTTGGGGATGTTTTCTCTGAGGAGGGGTGTCGGGAGTTGCCTCCTCATCGCGTGTATGACTGCTCTATTAATCTACTTCCTGATGCTAAGTTGCCTAAAGCTAGGTTGTATAATCTTTCTGGTCCTGAAAGACAGGCTATGAAAGATTATATTTCTGAAAGTCTGGCCAAAGGGCATATTAGACCTTCATCTTCCCCTGTGGCCGCGGGGTTCTTCTTTGTGAAGAAAAAAGATGGAGGCCTACGCCCTTGCTTGGATTTCCGCGAACTTAATCTGATTACTGTTCGAGATCCGTATCCACTCCCTCTTATTCCTGATCTCTTCAATCAAATTGTTGGCGCCAAATGGTTTTCTAAATTGGATCTCAGGGGGGCGTATAATCTGATTAGGATAAAAGAGGGGGATGAGTGGAAAATGGCGTTTAACACGCCAGAGGGACATTATGAAAACCTGGTCATGCCTTTTGGTCTGACTACTGCTCCAGCAGTATTCCAACATTTTGTTAATGACATTTTTCGTCACCTTGTGGGGGTGTTTGTGGTCGTATATTTGGATGACATTTTAATTTACTTGCCAGATCTTGTGTCTCACCAGGAGCATGTGAGACAGGTGTTGCAGATCTTGCGAGACAATAAACTATACGCCAAACTGGAGAAGTGTGTGTTTGCCGTACAGGAACTTCAGTTTTTGGGTTTTTTGGTGTCAGCCTCCGGTTTCCGGATGGACCCTGAAAAGGTGAGAGCAGTGCTTGAATGGGATCAGCCAGGGGATCTTAAGGCTCTGCAGCGTTTTTTGGGGTTTGCTAATTACTACCGGAAATTTATTTGTAATTTCTCGTCTGTCGTCAAACCTCTCACTGACATGACGAGAAAAGGGACGGATTTTTCTAGGTGGTCGGACAAAGCTTGCCAAGCCTTTTCCTCTTTAAAAAGATGTTTTGCTTCGGCACCCGTTCTCATCCAACCAGATGTATCTCAGCCGTTTATTGTGGAGGTGGACGCGTCTGACGTAGGGGTGGTGCTATATTGTCCCAGGGTCCGTCCCCTGGTAAATGGCATCCGTGCGCTTTCTTTTCTAAGAAATTGTCGTCCGCCGAAAGGAATTATGATATCGGCAATAGGGAACTTTTGGCCATTAAATTGGCTTTTGAAGAATGGCATCACTTTTTGGAGGGGGCAGTCCACCCGGTCACCGTTATTACTGATCACAAGAACCTGCTGTATTTAGAATCCGCTAAGCGTCTGAATTCCAGACAAGCTCGATGGTCATTATTTTTTACCAGGTTTAATTTTGTCGTCACTTATCGTCCGGGGTCTAAGAATGTAAAGGCTGATGCCTTGTCTCGCAGTTTCCCAGGGGCCGGGAAAACGGACGACCCGATTCCTATCCTTCAGGAGGGGGTGGTAGTGTCGGCTGTATGTTCTGAGCTTGAGGAGGAGGTGTTAGAGGCTCAGGGGGACGCTCCTGCAGGACCTCCAGGGAGACTGTTTGTCCCGAATCAGTTGAGACAAAAGGTTATTGAGGCACATCATAATTCTGCTTTAGCAGGACATCCAGGGAGTAAGGCTACTTTAGATCTTCTTTCTCGCCGATTTTGGTAGCCTAACGCTAATAAAGATGTTATAACTTTTGTCGCGTCCTGTGGGGTTTGTGCTCGCTCTAAAACTCCTCATACCCGTCCGTCTGGGACCCTTTTACTTTTGAAACTTCCGGAGCGTCCATGGACCCATTTATCTATGGACTTCATTACGGACCTTCCTCCGTCGTCTGGGAATACTGTCATACTGGTGGTTGTTGACAGGTTCAGTAAGATGGCACATTTCGTTGCTCTTCCTGCACTCCCTAATGCTAAAACTCTGGCGCAGGTGTTCATTAGGGAGATCGTGAGACTTCATGGGTTGCCTTCTGATGTTGTGTCAGATAGGGGGTCTCAGTTTGTGTCCAAATTTTGGAGGGCATTTTGTTTACGTCGGGGGATGCAATTGTCGTTTTCCTCGGCTTTTCATCCACAGACCAATGGTCAGACAGAGCGTCTGAATCAGAGTTTAGAGACATATCTCCGGTGTTTTGTTTCGGAGAACCAGGAGGACTGGTCTTCTTTCTTGCCTTTGGCAGAGTTCGCTCTTAACAACAGGCGGAGCGAGTCCACTGGTAAGTCCCCGTTTTTTGGGGCATATGGTTTTCATCCCCAGTTTTGTACTTTCAATGGGGGGGGTCCTTCTGGGGTTCCTGAGGAGGAGCGTTTCTCGTCGTCACTTGCTTCTGTGTGGCGAGGTGTATTGAATAATTTGAGTACGATGGGGAACCGTTACAAACGTATGGCTGATAGGAGGAGAGTTTCTGGTCCAGATCTGAATGTGAACGATCTGGTATGGTTGTCTACCAGGAATATAAAACTTAAAGTGCCCTCCTGGAAACTGGGTCCCAGATTCATCGGGCCGTACAGGATCAGTTCCATAATTAATCCTGTGCCATTTCGTCTGGAACTCCCTTCTACGTTTAAAATTCATAATGTGTTCCACAAGTCATTACTTAAAAGGTATGTGGTACCAGTCATACCGTCACCTCTACCTCCTCCTCCAGTGTTGGTCAATGGTAACTTGGAATTTCAAGTATCAAAAATCATTGACTCTCGTCTGAATCGCCGGTCCCTTCAGTACTTGGTGCATTGGAAGGGATATGGTCCGGAGGAGAGGACGTGGGTCCCTGCGTCCGATGTTAACGCAGATCGTTTGGTTCAGACCTTCCACAGAACTCACCCGGGCAGGCCTGGCCCTGAGGGTCCGGAGGCCCCTCGTAGAAGGGGGGTACTGTCATGTGTGCATTGCCACGAAGATCGTCGCGGTTGCACGTTTTGACTTCTCACAGCTGAGTTGCTGTTTCTTTGTGTTTGGCAGCTAGGGAGTTAATTCTGTCTGTGCTCGGTGCTGGGACTGGGTGCAGTTTCTCCAAGCTGCAATTATTATTTGTTGATTGGTTTCCTTTAAATTCCTGGTTGTCTGCTTTGGGAGTTGCCAGTGAAATCCTTCATGCAGACCACAGATAGGAATGAATCTGTATAGACTTAAGTTGAGAGCTCCTTAGCTGTTTTAAGCTCAACTTGTTTAGAGTTTATTTCCCAGACCATTTATGTTCCTTCGGTGTTTGAGTGTGTATGCAAGTGAGTGCTATCCTGTCTGTCTTATATGTCTAATCTGTGTATTTAGCTGAGATCAGCCCATATCCCTTTGGTGGTAATCAGGATCCTTCTTAGGACTGATTACAGGGTTCAGGGTCTGACAGGAGACAGGGTTAGGCTGGAGACTTGGACCTCTGAACCATTATCAGTACCTCCAAGGAAAGGGATTAGTTAGGACCCCAGTGTAGGGTCAGGTTAGACCCCGGTCCTCCTCTTTCCTGTTACAGCTCATCAAGTCCTCAAGATTAACCCTAAGTTCTGCAGAGATTGTGTCAGACAGCGTGACATTCAAGATTAACCCTAAGTTCTGCAGATATTGTGTCAGGTAAATCTATTTTATACTTACATTCTGATGTTGCTAAACTATATGTTGTATTGAATGTGGTTCCTGTATAAATAGTTTACTGACATTGTATTCATATCATTAGACAGCGTGACACCGTGTCTGCAATCCTGCCCCATCTGTCTGCAATCATGCCCTGTGTCTGCAATCATGCCCTTGTTTCTGCAATCCTGCCCCATCTGTCTCCAATCCTGCCCTATCTGTCTCCAATCCTGTCCCATCTGTCTCCAATCCTGCCCCTGTGTCTGCAATCATGCCCCCTGTGTCTGCAATCAAGCCCCCGTGTCTGCAATCCTGCCCCATCTGTCTCCAATCATGCCCCATCTGTCTGCAATCATGCCCCGTGTCTGCAATCCTGCCCCATCTGTCTCCAATCCTGCCCCCTGTGTCTGCAATCATGCCCCCTGTGTCTGCAATCATGCCCTTGTTTCTGCAATCCTGCCCCATCTGTCTCCAATCATGCCCCATCTGTCTGCAATCATGCCCCGTGTCTGCAATCCTGCCCCATCTGTCTGCAATCATGCCCTGTGTCTGCAATCATGCCCCCTGTGTCTGCAATCATGCCCCCTGTGTCTGCAATCCTGTCCCGTGTCTGCAATCCAGCCCCATCTGTCTGCAATCATGCCCCTTGTCTCCAATCATGCCCCATCTGTCTGCAATCATGCCCCCCGATGCGGGCCCCCCCTGTCTGATCCGGCCCCATAGCCCAGTCAGGGCCGTAATGCCCTGATGGTGGTCCCTGTCCCCCAGCTGAGCTGCAGCATGCCCTGTTCAGAGCAGTAATTGGATCCTCATATATGGATCAAAAAAACGTTTCGGTCAAAAACTAATGTCATATATCACAGTATCTCTCCCTTTTATTTTGTTATAAAAAACGACTATTATTATAACCATTGAAAAATAGAACAATACTAAGCCAAATTGGCAAAAAGACATCATACAATAAAATGAGTGAAAAACACCAGAGGTCTGACTTATCCTGCAATGCCTATGTAAGCACCCTACCTACCAGCGGAGGTTGGCACCCTATAACCTGCGCAGTGGCGCCCCCGCTCCTCGACGGCTAACCCTGCTCACCCTATAGGGCCCTAAGGTGGCTGGGGGTGAGGATAGAGATGAAAATGGTAGGTGAGAAAGATAGAGAAATTATATTTTGTATCTTCATGAAGTGCAGGTTGATTTGAATAAGATGATTCTTATATATACAATATTAAATATTCAGATGTTCAGAATATAAAATGAAGATAATATAAAGCAATAGGCCACAGAAAAATAAGAGTGAAAACCAAACAGAAAATAATAAAAAAAAACACTAGAACCCACCCAAAACAAGTGCTGATTTTTAGATTTACAATTACCTTTGTATTAATAACCAGGTATCCTATTAAAGAGTGGTATAGTTATATATATTTTAAATTCTCAATCATTAACCCCTTACTGCCATCGGACGTACTATCCCGTCCATGTTCTTGGGCCCGTATGACCGGGGACGGGATAGTACGTCATAGGCGATCAGCTGCGCTCCTGAGGGGAGCGCAGCTAATCGCCGCCGGGTGTCAGCTGATTATCACAGCTGACACCCATGACTGTGTGTCAGGAGCGGTCACGGACCGCTCCCGGCACATTAACCCCTTGCACACCGCGATCAAACATGATCGCGGTGTACTGGGGGCACAGGGGAGGATCGCGCAGGGTGGGGGCTCCCTGCGCGCCCCCTGAGACCCTCAGAGCAGCGCGATGTGATCGCGCTGTTCTGAGGGCTTCCTCCCTCCCAGGACCCGGATCCAAGATGGCGCCGGGGTCCTGGAGGGAGGCGGCTACCTCAGTGCCTGCCGAGAGCAGGCACTGAGAAGCCTGCATCTATGCCTGTGCGATCGCTGGTGTGACAGAGTGCTGTGCACACTGTCACACCAGCGATCTGATAAAATACTGTGATGTCCCACCCTGGGACAAAGTAAAAAAGTTAAAAAAGTAAAAATAAACATGTGTAAAAAAAAAATCCAAAATAGATAAAAAAAAAAAAAAATATTCCCCAATAAATTCACTTCTTCCTGTAAATAAAAAAAAAAAACAATAAAAGTACACATATTTGGTATCGCCGCGTCCGTAACGACCCCCCTATAAAATTGTCCCACTAGTTAACCCCTTTAGTGAACCCCTTAAAAAAAAAAAAAAAAAACGAAGCAAAAAATCAATGCTTTATCATCATACCGCCGAACAAAAAGTGGAATAACGCGCGATCAAAAAGACCGATATAAAAAAACATAGTACCGCTGAAAACGTCATCTTGTCCCGCAAAAAACGAGCATCATAAAGCATCATCAGCGAAAAAATAAAAAAGTTATAGCTCGCAGAATAAAGCGATGCAAAAATAATTATTTTTTATATAAAATTGTTTTTATTCTATAAAAGCGCCAAAACATGAAAAAATGATATAAATGAGGTATCGCCATAATCGCACTGACCCGAAGAATAAAACTGCTTTATCAATTTTACCACACGCGGAACGGTATAAACGCCTCCCCCAAAAGAAATTCATGAATTGCTGATTTTTGTTCATTCTAACCTCCCAAAAATCGAAATAAAAAGCGATCAAAAAACGTCACGTGCTCAAAAATGGTACCAATAAAAACGTCAACTCGTCCCGCAAAAAATAAGACCTCACATGACTCTGTGGGCCAAAATATGCAAAAATTATAGCTCTCAAAATGTGATGATGCAAAAACTATTTTTGCAATAAAAAGCGTCTTTTAGCGTGACAGCTGCCAATCATAAAAACCCGCTATAAATAGTAAATCAAACCCCCCTTTATCACCCCCTTAGTAAGGGAAAAATAATAAAATTAAAAAAAAGTATTTATTTCCATTTTCCCATTAGGGTTAGGGTTAGGGTTGCGGCTAAAGTTAGGGTTAGGGTTGGCGCTAAAGTTAGGATTAGGGTTAGGGTTGGGATTAGGGGTGTGTTAGGGTTAGGTTTGTGGTTAGGGTTGGGACTAGGGTTAGGGGTGTGTTGGGGTTAGGGTTGGAGTTAGAATTGGGGGGTTTCCGCTGTTTAGGCACATCAGGGGCTCTCCAAATGTGACATGGCGTCTGATCTCAATTCCAGCCAATTCTGCGTTGAAAAAGTCAAACGGTGCTCCTTCACTTCTCAGCTCTGCCATGCGTCCAAACAGTAGTTTATCCCCACATATGGGGTATCAGCGTACTCTGGACCCCAAGAGTTATTGTGCAATTTGTCCTATTTCTTCTGCTACCCTTGGGAAAATAAAAAACTGGGGGCGAAAATATCATTTTTGTACAAAAAAAAATATTTTTTTGTTTTTACGGCTGTACATTATAAACTTCTGTGAAGCACTTGGGGCTTCATAGCGCTCACCACACATCTAGATAAGTTCCTTGTGGGGTCTATTTTCCAAAATGGGGTCACTTGTTGGGGATTTCCACTGTTTAGGCGCATCAGGGGCTCTCCAAATGCGACATGACGCCCCCAGACCATTCCATCAAAGTCTGCAATCCAAAACGTCACTACTTCCCTTCCGAGCCCCGACGTGTACCCATACAGTAGTTTTCTCCCACATATTGGATATCAGCGTACTCAGGACAAATTGGACAACAACTTTTGGGGTCCAATTTCTCCTGTTACCCTTGTAAAAAAAAATATTGGGGCAAAAAAATCATTTTTGCAAAAAAAAAAGGATTTTTTTTTTTACGGCTGTGCGTTATAAACTTCTGTGAAGCACTTCGGGGTTCAAAGTGCTCACCACACATCTAGACAAGTTCCTTGTGGGGTCTATTTTCCAAAATGGGGTCACTTGTGGGGGGTTTCCACTGTTTAGGGCATCAGGGGCTCTCCAAATGCGACATGACGCCCCCAGACCATTCCATCAAAGTCTGCAATCCAAAACGTCACTACTTCCCTTCCGAGCCCTGACGTGCGCCCATACAGTAGTTTTCTCCCACATATTGGGTATCAGCGTACTCAGGACAAATTGGACAACAACTTTTGGGTTCCAATTTCTTCTGTTACCCTTGTGAAAATAAAATATTGGGGGCGAAAAAATCATTTTTGTAAAAAAAAAAAAGATTTTTTATTTTTACGGCTGTACGTTATAAACTTCTGTGAAGCACTTCGGGGTTTAAAGTGCTCACCACACATCTAGATAAGTTCCTTGTGGGGTCTATTTGCCAAAATGGGGTCACTTGTGGGGGGTTTCCACTGTATAGGTGCATCAGGGGCTCTCCAAATGTGACATGACGCCCCCAGACCATTCCATCAAAGTCTGCAATCCAAAACGTCACTACTTCCCTTCCGAGCCCTGACGTGCGCCCATACAGTAGTTTTCTCCCACATATTGGGTATCAGCGTACTCAGGACAAATTGGACAACAACTTTTGGGTTCCAATTTCTTCTGTTACCCTTGTGAAAATAAAATATTGGGGACGAAAAAATCATTTTTGTAAAAAAAAAAAAAGATTTTTTATTTTACGGCTGTACGTTATAAACTTTAGTGAAACACCTGGGGGTTAAAAGTTCTCACCACACATCTAGATAAGTTCCTTGAGGGGTCTAGTTTCCAAAATGGCGTCATTTATGGGGGTTTCCACTGTTTAGGCAGATCAGGAGCTCTCCAAACACGACATGGCATCCAGCCAATTCTGCGTTGAAAAAGTCAGACGGCGCTCCTTCCCTTCCAAACTCTGCCATGCACCCAAACAGTGGTTTACCCCACATATGGGGTATCAGCGCACTCAGGACAAATTGCACAATAACTTTTGGAGTCTTGTTACCCTTGGAAAAATAAAAATTGGGGTGAAAAGATCATTTTTGTGGAAAAAATATGATTTTTAAATTTTACGGCTCTACGTTATAAACTTGTGTGAAGCACTTGGGGATTCAAATTGCTCACCAAAGATCTAGAAAAGTTCCTTAGGGGGTCTAGTTTCCAAAATGGGGTCATTTGTGGGGGGTTTCCACTGTTTAGGCACATCAGGGGCTCTCCAAATGCAACATGGCATCCAATCTCAATTCCAGCCAATTTTGGTTGGAAAAAGTCAAATGGTGCTCCTTCCATTCCGAGCTCTGCCGTGCGCCCAAACAGTGGTTCCCACCCACATATGGGGTATCAGCGTACTAGGACAAATTGGACAACAACTTATGTGGTCCAATTTCTCCTGTTACCCTTGAGAAAATAAAAAATTAGTGACTAAAATATAATTTTTGTGGGAAAAAAATAGAATTTTTTATTTTCATGCCCGGGCATTATAAACTTGTGTGAAGCACTTGGGGGTTCAAAGTGCTCACCAAAGATCTAGATAAGTTCCTTAGGGGGTATAGTTTCCAAAATGGGGTCACTTGTGGGGGGTTTCCACTGTTTAGGCTCATCTGGGGCACTGCAAACGGAACATGACCCCCATCAACGTCTGCATTCCAAAACGTTACTACTTCCTTTCCAAGCCCTGCCGTGCACCCAAACAGTTCCCCCCCACATATGGGGTATCAGCGTACTCAGGACAAATTGGACAACAACTTTTGGGGTCCAATTTCCTTGGGAAAATTCAAAAATTTGGGACTAAAAAATCATTTTTGTGGAAAATTGTTTTTTTTTTTTTTTCACACCCAGGCATTATAAGCTTTTGTGAAACACTTGGGAGTTCAAAGTGCTCACAACAGATCTAGATAAGTACCTTAGGGGGTCTAGTTTCCAAAATGGTGTCACTTGTGGGGGTTTCCACTGTTTAGGCGCATCAGGGGCTCTCCAAACACGACATGGCGTCCAATCTCAATTCCAGCCAATTTTAGTTTGAAAAAGTCAAACGGCGCTCCTTCCCTTACGAGCTCTGCCGTGTGCCCAAACAGTGGTTTTCCCCCACATATTGGGTATTGGCGTACTCATGAGAAATTGCATAACAACCTTATCTGCCCATTTTCTCCTTTTACCCTTGTGAAAATAAAAAAAAAGTTTGTAAAAGATCATTTTTGTGGCTAAAAAGTTAAATATTCATTTTTTCCTTCCACGTTGCTTTAGTTCCTGTGAAGCACCTGAAGGGTTAATAATCTTCTTGAATGTGGTTTTGAGTACCTTGAGGGGTGCAGTTTTGAGAATGGTGTCACTTTTGGGTATTTTCTGCCATATAGACCCCTCAAAGTGACTTCAAATGAGAGGTGGTCCCTAAAAAAAATGGCTTTGTAAATTTTGTTGTAAAAATGAGAAATCGCTGGTCAACTTTTAACCCTTATAACTTCCTAACAAAAAAAATGTTGGTTCCAAAATTGTGCTGATGTAAAGTAGACATGTGGGAAATGTTATTTATTAACTATTTTGTGCGACATATTTCTCTGTTTTAAGGGAATAAAAATTCAAAGTTTGAAAATTGCAAAATTTTAAAAATTTTCGCCATATTTGCGTTTTTTTTTCAAAAATAAACGCAAGTTATATCGAAGAAATTTTACTTCTAACGTGAAGTACAATATGTCACGAGAAAACAATCTCAGAATGGCGAAGATCCGTTGAAGCGTTCCAGAGTTATAACCTCATAAAGAGACAGTGGTCAGAATTGTAAAAATTGGCCCGGTCATTAACGTGCAAACCACCCTTGGGGGTGAAGGGGTTAATATAGATGTACCAAATAGATGGAACCAAATGTGAAAAGAATCAGAAAACTTGAAACAAATCTATAAACAGATGAAGATATTGATAAGTTTCTGAATATTCACAATGTCATTCTTGTTGCAAGTATTTGATAAATTTAACCAGACATGTATATTTACAAAGGCTCTATAATATGGTACCACTAAGCTTAGTAAGCTGATGACCACTCAGTATTTAGTTAGAATGTATAACTAAAGCAAAGGCTTTTAAGATATCATGACTGTGTTCTTATTAAACTATTGACTATCAGTCATGCAGCCACTCAGCAATTGCATGAGATATAACTCCAAATCATGTGTAACTCGACGCGTTTCTCCTCTTCCGAGGTTCATCAGGAGTATGATAACATATGGGAGTACTTAGCTTCGATCGCTGAGGATACAGCCAGATAGTTAGGGACGATCCCCTCTTTTTGGTATGATGTCTAAAGCAGCTGTTCACTGCACCCATATATATATAGTTACACCCCTCCTCACATTAAAGCAAATGAAAACACTCCTCACCTGTGATAAAAACTGACCAGCATGTACAGAGAGTCTCGGCGTGCGTCTCAAGATGCGTTCCAGCGTCATATCTGTTACCACTCCCACATTAGTCATGTGACCAATGACACGTTCAGATTTTAACCGGTCATATACGTAACTTCTAATCGACCGCTGATGATCAGTGGAAATATATATACTGCGCCATTACTGACTGCATCTCATTTAACATCAAAACGGTTGAAAAAAATCATCTGTAAAGAATCTGGCCAGCATACACAGGAAGCGTTCAAAAGTCATATACCACTCCCACACTGGTCATGTGAGTAATGACACGTTCAGATTTTCTCCGATCATATATCTTCTAATAAACTGCTGATAGTCAGTGCAGATAGATGTGCATAGTGCTATTACTGACTATATCTCATCTAGCATCAGAACGGATAAAGAATACTCATCTGAGAGGGGTCGGCATACATAGGAGGCGTTCCAAAATCATATCTGTTACCACTCCCATATTTGTCATGTGAGCAATGACGTATTCAGATTTTCAAATAGAATGCTAATACTACGTACCGATAAATATGCATATTGCGCCATTGCTAACTACATCTCACATCAGAACGGGTGAAAAATAGATGAAAGCACTTCTTATCTGTGAGAGGTCTAAATAGGAAGAATTCTATAGTCATGTATATTACAACTCCCATAATGGTTCTATAAGCAATAACACGTTCAGATTTCTAATAAAATGCTGATGATTAATGTAGATATATACATATAGTGCGCCTTTACTGACTGCATCTCAGAAGGCATTCATCAGAGATGGTCATTGCAAACATCATATAGTTAGAATATGTCAATCCTGTGATCGATCTAATAGGCATATATAGGGAATATCTCAAAGTGCCTCTCAAGATATCTAACAAGATCAATCCTCCTCCCATAGTGATCATAATGACATGCTCAAGTTTGTATTCATCACTTTAGATGGCCGTCCAGATATTCTATGTTCAAGATAGACAAATGCATTTATATATCATTCGTTTCACATCATAGCATAATTACGGATTTAATGAACATATCCCATGATACTGTGATACCTGATCCGTATGTAGACGTTATTATGAGCAGTGTCTGCCCTCAAAATATTAAAAATAAGGGAAGGAAGAAACATTTATTTTATAACATTATATATTTTGCAACTATAATATATTAGATGCAGGAACAGCTATTGAAAAAGTGTATATATCTCCTCTTTTGTGATAGAGGAAATAGAACAGATGACCAAGCCTATAATAAGGTATAATTTTAAAAGACAAGACCCATTAGGGTCGATTAGTCTCAAGGTTTTCATATTGTCAGAACTATTCAATAAAAGACAGTGAAGGAAAGAGAAAACACAAGGAGCATTTACATATAGCATAGAGGGTACCGAATCCCATTATAGAAAGCAGTTAAACTGCATTTGCTCATTAAGGCCCTTGGGAAAAACTGTTTCAAGCCTATAATCCATCCAATTCCTTTTGCAATATTTTCTTATTCAGTCACCACGGCGTATAGATGGCGAAATCACCTCTATGACACAGAATTTGAAAGAATTTAGGTCACTTTGATGTACTTCTCTAATATGTCTAGAGATAGCGGTTTCCCTCTTATTTCTAATATCACCCACATGGTCACCAATACGTCTTCTCAGTTCCCTTTTTGTTTTTCCCACATAATTAAGTGGGCAGGAACAGGTGAATAAATACACAACACCACTAGTTTTGCAGTTAGCGAAATGTCTATTTTGAAAAATATGACCTGTTGTTACACTAGAGAAGGTTTTACCAACTTTTATATAGTCGCAAAAGGAACAGTTGCCACATCTAAATGTACCTACGGATCTCTTATCTAGCCAAGTACCCTTTTTAGAAGGAGGAGTATAGAGACTATGCATTAATTGATCACCAATGGACCGGCCTCTCCTGTATGTAATTCCGGGGGTGTCCGTTAGAAGGTCACATATTTCACTGTCCGCTTTTAAAATGTCCCAATATTTGCAAATGATATCACGGACTTCCCGAGAGTGACTGTCATAATTACCAATGATACGTGTACAATCCTCTACCCTTTTGTCTTTTGGGCATAGAAGGTTACTCCTTGTACATTTCTCTGCTTCTTTGAAGGCATCTTGGAGGACCTTCTTAGGATAGTCCCTCTCTAAAAATCTATTTCTTAGCTCCTTTGCTTGTCTATGGAAATTAGAAGGATTAGAGCAATTTCTTTTAACCCTAAAATACTGACCTTTAGGAATACCCCTACGTAAACTCTGAGGATGATAGCTTCTCCAATTAAGGAGATTATTAGTGGCAGTCGGTTTTCTGTAAGTTTCAGTTTCAAGTAGACCATTTTGACTCTTCTTGATATTAATGTCCAGGAAATTAATAGACACTAGGTCAGCCTCACATGTAAATTTTAAACCAATATCATTCTGATTAAGTTCATTAACAAATAAATCAAAAGATGATCTATCCCTGCCCAGAAAATCAGAATATCATCAATGTAGCGCCCCCAGAAAATTATCTGGGGGCACCACCAGGCAGTTCTGTCCTCGCCAAAGACAATGGTGTCCTCCCACCAGCCCAGGAGCAAGTTTGCATAGGTGGGTGCACAGGGGCTACCCATAGCGGTGTTGTTAGGACAAATTCTAACAATGTACATATGAACTTATTATGCAAATTGCAATGTGTGCCTCTAGATTTTAAAAGAACTCCACCTCCTCCAATCCCTTATCATGGGGGATACTGCTGTATAAGGCTTCAACGTCAATAGAGGCCAAGAGTGTATCTTCTTCAAGTGATATGCCATCGATTTTTAAGAGAAGGTCAGGGGTGTCCCTAATGTAAGATGGTAAGGCTGTCACAAATTGTCGTAGTACTTTATCAATATACACTGCGCAGGTTATAGGGTGCCAACCTCCGCTGGTAGGTAGGGTTACATAGGCCATTGCAGGGATAAGCACGACCCTCTGGTGTTTTTCACTCATTTATTGTATGATGTCTTTTTGCCAATTTGGCTTAGTATTGTTCTATTTTTAATGGTTATAATAAAGTCTGTTTTTATAACAAAATAAGGGGAGATACTGTGATACTAGTATAATTGATCTCTTGTTGATATATCTATACTACTGTGATATATTCAAAACTAATGTCATGACTCAGTTGTCTTGTGACCCGGGACTAGGAGCTTCTTTCCTGTCACTAACGCTAGGGGGCCCCCTAGCTCGCCCTGTTCCCTGGGTTACTTCTGAAGGTGAAGATGCTGGGGCCTTATCTCCTTAATCTGCCCTCCATCTGTTCCCTTCTCCCAGACTGGGAACAGGGGAGCAGCTGTGCACCGTAGTACACCAACCAGACGAACAAGGCAACTCGATCAGGGGCAATGGAAAAATACCAGACATAAATATTCACTCACATATTAACTGAGGAATGCACCGGGAAATGGAGGATGGGGGAAAAACCAAAGTAGAAAAAGGAATGGGAATTATTACAGTCACTGATAAATCCACCAAATGCCTTCTCATATAACCAAACAACTATCCTCCAAGCCATGCAGAATAAGCTAGCTGTGACAATGTATGTCAGTCAGGACCCAGATTATATAGGGGATAGGAGTGGCTAACTGTGCTCATCTGAGAGCCCAGACTCCCAGAGCTCCCAACATGGCTGATTAACCCTGTACTGCCAAAAGAAATTTACATTGTTTAAAAAGAAGGTGAAGTGATTATTTTCAGCACAGGAGTAGGAGCAATCAGACGCTGAGGTTTTCTGGCTCCTCTCTGTTGCGGTATCCCCGTGACAGCTATACTCTGACAACACTAACAATATTATACTTATCCCATTTTCAATGCAGAATGGAAGATGATTTGGTCAGGCCAAAGTTATATGAGGTTAAATCAATACTAAACTTGTTATGAGGCTAATTCATAAGTGACATCTAGTATGGCCGCACTTCCTGCTGGCACTTTTACAAAATGACTGGTTTAATAAGAGCAGAAAAAGATGCCAACATCTCTGTAGATAAAAGAAACATAACTACGGTTATGTACCTTGCTTATAGCAGCCTAGACGTGTAAGTGCAGAGATTTCTGTACATGATGTTTATACCTGACAATGAAATCTAGTACTGTAATTTCAATGTTAAGGAGTGTGCATATATATAAAGCAGACATGTAATCTCATCACTAATACTAAGTACCTCTGCAACCAACTACAAACCTCAATTCACTGGATGTTTCATAAATATTAATGTCCACAACTAGACTCACAATAAATCTGAGAAATGGCAGCCCTGAGCTTTGTTCACATTGGCATTGTTGTTTTGTTCATATGCGGGGGCAAAAGAGCACACAAGTTTATGGTAACACTAAGGTATTACTGTCAAACACATGTGCTAATTTAACCCGAGCTTGGCGTTGGTTTGTACACCACATGACTCCACTTTGTGCCATTTCAAAAATATGTTTTTTTTTTAAATAAGATATGAAATATGATCTAACATGCAGAATATAATTCCAACTTCTGCACAATGAATGCTCAGCTCACGGGTCATGCATACCCATACTTCCAGCTGTCATGCATATCGGCTATTTTATTCTGCCAAAATATTTATATTACTTTAAATAAATGTTGCCTATAATGCAAAAGTTAACATTTTTCTAAGGTTTTATTCAGCTGCATCATTTAGGCCTAATCATTTCATGTAATAATGGCACAAAATGACCCTTACACTCTGTAAAGCCTCTGAGTCGTATGGAGCCATAATGTGGTGCCCACAATTAGCAGATAGGCCAGCTCCACTGATCCCTAAGACAGTGGTTACAGAATATCACCCCTACAATCATTCCCTGAAGTCCAGCATGATAGCGGTTATCTATTTGCCAAAATGAGTTCCCACCAAACTTTAGTCTTCTAAGTCAATAACAATAATCATTTGCATCAAGTTCCATCATCCCCTTTAGGTCTGGACAGCCACACAATCACATTTCTTTAGTTGCGTCTTCAGTTCTCTATATACCTACTGCTCTTCTATTGGCTCTGTATATACAGTATGTATATACAAATACTCTGCCACCTGATGTTTGCTCTGTATAACTATATTGATTAAATTGCGTGCTTCTCCTAGCGCCTTAGGTGGCTGAGAGCTCCACTTTCTCCTTGTGCTGGCTCTCCCTGCAGACTTCTATTGGAGACCTGCTGCCCTCTTCCCATGCCTCCCATGTCTGATAGGGGCAATTCTTAAAAAATTCAGCATGAAAAAAAAGTGGCATGCTTCATTGTAGTATTAAAAATGCATTTGTGATAAAACTTATGGTTAGTTTGTCCAATTAGTTTTCAGCTTGTAAAAAACAGAACGACTATGGAAATTCGTAATTCCTAGACGGGTAAACTGCATAAAGTCATCCTCAACATGCTGCGGTACAACACTCTAAGGCTGGGTTCACGTTGCGATAATGGCAATGCGCTGACGGAATCCGTTACTTTAGCGGCACTAACGGCATGTAACAGATGCATTAGGGTACTGTCACACTAAGTGAGATCGCTAAAGAGTCACCGATTTCATGACGCAGTAGCGATCTCATTAGCGACTTAACTGTGTGTGACATGTAGCAGCGATGTGGCCCTGCTGAGATGTCGCTGATCGCTTATGAACGTTTGAGCCGTTTTTTGGTCGTTAGTGTCCCGCTGGTGAGCCTGAATCGCTGAGTGTGACACCCTTTATGAAAGACTTCACCAGCGTCGCGGGGGACTAGGTTTTCCCAACGACTGCAGAGGTCGTTATACAGATCGCGATCTCTGATGAGATCTTTGTGTTTGGAAGCTAACTAGCGATCATATAGCGATCGCACCAGCGATCTCGCCAGGTTGTGTCGTTGTCATGATCGCTGGTGCGATCGCTGTGACAGTGCCTTATCGCAGCCATAGACTGCTATTATGTAGCGCATCGCTAACGAGGGTCATAATCGACATGCGTTAGCGATGTGCTGTCATTCTGTGACGGACCCCCGGATGCGGTCTGCAGCTTTCGGGGGTCCGTCACCGCTAGCACAGATGGAGCATCTGCGCTAGTGCGATCGCATAACGCGATCTTTAAATGGCCCTTGCGTTAGCGCAGTCCGTTAATGCATGCTTTGAGCGGACTGCACTAACGCAATATGAACCTAGCCTAACCATTGTACATGACTTTACTTATAATGGTCTTCTCAGATTCAGGGGTATATCTGGTCAGGACTCAGGAGAAGTTATTTCCTATCTCTTCTATGATCGTGGGGGCCCAACCGCTGAGACCATCACTAAACTGCCTAAGAAAGCCAATTTCTGTACAACCACTGGTACCTCCCAGGATCTAGTACTTTTACCAGTTTCTTATTCTTACCAGAATACCCATTTAATGCATATGTTTTTTTATAAAAACTTGAATTATAGCTGAAAGTCTACACTTCTTTTACATCTTGATAGATAGTTCCTCTGGTGTGCAGAGACTAAATTTTTTTAGCTACATAAATACTTCTGGCCTGAAACTATATATATCTTTAGAGCACAAAATTAACTGAGAAATAGTTGTTGCACCTCAGAGCGTCAAGTGAGATCCAAGAAGCTCTCCAATACCCCATGGCATATGGATGATTTTGATATCAATAGCAATTACATCAGTATGAAGCATCGGTCAAGTAAAAAAAAAAAAGAAACCCTAAAGCGTGCAGCCAAGAGGCAATGTAATCCCATAATTCATTTGAGAGACGTGGTTCTGTTCCGATGATCAATGTTTCTTGCCATAATGAGCTTCCATCATTGAATTAGTGACACTACTGTAACCCAGTTTTCCATTTTTCCTTTTTATAACCTCATCTGCCAAATTCAGGTAGTGCTCCCAATAGAAATATAATTCTTCAACTAAGTCATTTCAATCCAAGAGATTGTGTCATAAATAAATTACTCTGGATCATGCACTCCCTGACAGAAGTTTATGTCGCTTACATGTTATGTAAATCAAAGCTTTAACATGATGTTAAATTCATCATTGGTTTATAAATTACTCTTTTGAAGCTGAAACCCTCCAAATTTGGTTTAGGTTAAGAAAATAAATTGGCATCAATGCTGAAAATATTGATCATTTAATGGACACAGAATGCTCATATTTTGCAAGACAAAAGTTTTGTCGCACAGAAAGTAATGTGATATTCAAACAAATAATTACCATAATTACCTTAAAATACAAATATATGTTGCATAACATTGGTGAATGAGTTGTGGTGCTATTAGAGTCATATTTAATATTTTGTATGACTTCCATGAGCTTGAAGGACTGCATCCATGCGGTTCACAAATGATTCATACATTTTATTAATGAAGTCATCAGGAATAGCAAAGAATGCAGTCTTACATGCTCTCAGAGTTCATCTAGATACTTTGGTTTTGTCTTCAAGCTTCCTCTTTCATCCTACCCAAACATGCTCATGTCTGGTGACTGGGCTGGCCAGTCCTTGAGTGCCATGATCTTTTTTGCCTGGAGGAACTTTGTTTGTAGAGATGGATGTATGAGATGGAGGACCATCCATTATGATTTGGAATGTAAGAGGTAGCAATACTTCTTGATATTTTAGGCTATTGCTATTGCCTTCCACCTTGCAAATCTTTCACACACCCCCATACTGAATGTATCCCCAGACCATGTCTTTTCCACCACCAAATTTAATTGTTTTCTGGGTGTATTTGGATCCATACGGCTCCAGTAGGTCTCCTGCAGTATTTGCGGCAGCTGTGGTGTAATTCTACTGAAGATTCATCAGAGAAATCCACCTTCAGCCGCTTTTCCAGCTTCCTCTGTTTAGCAGGCTGTGGGACTTTGCAATGCAACATGGTTTTTTAATTGCCTTTGTTTAGTGCTAGCTTCTGGGCACTGATTCGACCATGGGAGGCATTTTGAGACAGAATCCTACAAACTGACACAGGGACTTGAGGTTACCGGGCCTGTTGGAGCTCTGCTGCAGTGGAAGAGGGCTTGCTTTGGATTTTCTAACCAACAAACGTTCCTCCTGAGCAGTTGTCCTTGCTGTGTCTGCCGGACCTGGGCTTGTCAAACACATCTCCAGTCTCTTCAAATCTTCTTTTAATTCTTTGTACTTGACGCTGAGGCACATAAAGATGCCAGCCACCACCTCTGCATGTGGATCTGGTCATCAGCCTCTTGATAATCAAGGCTTTGGTCGCAGGGTGGATTTTTGGCATGTTGTCAGAGCTCAGTTGCAGTTCAAGTGAAGGTCATGGGTGCTGGGTTCTTTTTATAAACACCCACTATTAACCTATCATTTACTGAGCACTGGTGAGGATGTAAACTAAGATTGGGTGCATTATATGTACCAGGCGACAAAACTTTTGTCTTGACAAAATCTGACCATTCTGTGTTCATTAAATGCTCAATATTTCAGCATTGATGCCAATTTATATTCTTAACCTAAACCAAATTTGGGAGGGTTTTCAGCTTTCAAGAGAGTATTTATAAACAATGGATGAATTTAACGACAGGTTTATAAGCTTTGATTTACATAACATGGAATAGCGACATAACTTCTGTCAGGGAGTGTATAGTCATGCCGAAGTGTTGGCACCTTGAAATTGTGTGTGATTTGAACAATACAAAAAAAACAGAAAAAGGCAATTGGACAAAATTTCACCATAAACCACAAAAATTTGTGCACCTGTCCCAAAAATGTGGGTAAACAACTTTGTTTCATGTAAGTGATGCTCGTTCAAACTCACCTGTGGCAAGTAACAAATGTGGCAATATGAAAATCACACCGGAAACCAGATAAATAGGGGGATAAATTGACTCAATCTTTGCATTGTGTGTGCCACACGAAGCATGGAGAACAAAGGAGGAGAAGAGAACTGTCTGAGAAATTGAGAACCAAATTGTTGAAAAATAGAATCTCAAAGTTACAAGTCCATGTCCAGAGATCTTGATATTACTGTGCACAACAAAATCAAGAAGTTTACAAACCATGGCACTGTAGCTAATCTCCCTGGAAGTGGACAGCAGAAAAAAAATTGAAGAATGGTTGCAACACAGGATAGTCCATAGTGGATAAGCAGCCCCAATTGCCAAAGAATTCAAGCTGTCTTGAGGCTCTGGGTGCATCAGCGTCAACGCGAACCATCCGTCGATATTTGAATTAAATGAATGCCATGGCAGAAGACCCAGTAGGACACCACTGCTGACACAGAGACATAAAAAAGCTAGACTGCGGTTTGAAAAAAATGTAAGTGAGGTAAGCCAAAATCCTTCTTGGAAAGTGTTTTTTGGACACATGAGACCAAAGTAGTGCTTTTTGGTGAAGCACATCATTCAGCTGTTTACTGAAAACAGAATGAGGCATACAAAGAAAAGACACAGTACCTACAGTCAAATATGATGAAGGTTCAAAAGATGGTTTGTTAGGGTTGGCGATTTGCACAGAAATAAAATATAAATTAAAGTGCAATTGCAACACGGGGTCCACTGTGCAGAGATGTAAACTGATGCTAATGTGAACAATGATGGTACGGAGTAGCGAGCGTTCTCCTTAAGCACACTGAGTTGACGCCACCAGTGTGAACAAAACTCAGGATACCTCGCTCTGTTAACTTCACAGAGAGGATACTGAACCAACAAATAATAAGTGCATTATCCTGTTAGCATCACAGGGATTTAGCACGTGAGTTGCACCAGCTCTGCCAGTAAGCTGTGTAACCCCAAAGGGGAAAAAGTAGATGTGAGGAAAAAAAAAAACACAAAATTTTTTTGAGGAAAGATGTGCCCCATAAATGCTCCTTAGATTATTCCCCCATAGATGCTCCATAGATTATGCCCCCATAAATGCTCCACAGATTTTGCCCCCATAGATTATGCCCCCCATAAATGCTCCACAGATTATACCCCCATAGATTATGCCCCCATAAATGCTCCACAGATTATCCCCCATAAATGCCCCACAGATTATGCCCCCATAGATTATGCCCCCATAAATGCTCCACAGATTATGCCCCCATAGATTTTTGCCCCCATAAATGCTACACAGATTATCCCCCCATAAATGCTCCACAGATTATGCCCCCATAGATTATGCCCCCATAAATGCTCCACAGATTATGCCCCCATAAATGCTCCACAGATTATGCCCCCATAGATTATGCCCCCATAAATGCTCCACAGTTATGCCCCCATAGATTATGCCCCCATAAATGCTCCAAAGATTATGCCCCCATAGATTATGCCCCCATAAATGCTCCACAGATTTATGCCCCCATAGATTATGCCCCCATAAATGCTCCAAGATTATGCCCCCATAGATTATGCCCCCATAAATGCTCCCCAGATTATGCCCCCATAGATTGTGCCCCCATAAATGCTCCACAGATTATGCCCCCATAGATTATGCCCCCATAAATGCTCCACAGATTATGCCCCCATAGATTATGCCCCCATAGATGCTCCACAGACTGTGCCCCCATAGATGCTGCAAAAAAAAAAAAAAAGACATACTCACCTCTCGTCGCTGGGGGCCAGGTGCTGGTGTCCTGAGCAGGCGACGGGCTCAGAGCCCCGGCACCTGCGATTTTTTACCTGTCACCGGTCCACTGCTAAACGCCGCTGTCTTCGGTCCTCCGGCAGTGAATGCTCAGGCAGGGGGCGCGGCGCTCACTAATGACGTCATTGCGCCCTCTGCCTGAACATCGCAGCAAGAGAGGACGCGAGACAAACAGCGGAGCTCAACGGTTGGAGCGGGTGACAGGTAAGTAATGATATTCACTGCTTCCCACGCGATGCCTTTATCATAGACTTAGCTGGGACCAAGCAGTAATCCTGTGAGCCTGAGCATGGCACTGGGACCGAGGTCTGCGCTGAGCAGCAGTCACAGCGGCTGGACATGAATGGGCGACCACGGCACCAGGCAATGCCTGGGATCCAACCCGTGCAGCGGGAAAAACCCGGCGCCTAACATGGTTTGAGGTTATTTTTCTGCCTTTAGCATTGGGTGTCTTGACTGTGTGCAAGGCATCACAAAATCTGAAGATTACCAGAGGTTTTCGGGTTTCAATGTAGTGCACAGTGTCAGAAAGCTGGGTTTGCCTCCTAGGTCATGGTTTTCCAGCAGGACAATGACATCAAGCATACAGTGAATACGGAAAGTATCAACCCCTTTAAATTTTTCACTCTTTGTTTCATTGCAGCCATTTGGCAAATCAAAAAAGTTCATTTTTTTCTCATTAATGTACACTCTTCACCCCATCTTGACTGAAAAATACTGAAATGAAAAAATTATTGCAAATTTATTAAAAAAGAAAACTGAAATACACATGGTTATAAGTATTCAGACCCTTTGCTCAGACACTCATATTTAAATCACATGCTGTCCATTTCCTTGTGATCCTTCTTGAGATGGCTCTAGTCATTCATTGGAGTCCAGCCGTGTTTAACTAAACTGATAGGACTTGATTTGTAAAGGCACACATCTGTCTATATAAGAGCTCACAGCTCACAGTGCATGTCAGACCAAATGAGAATCATGAGGTCAAAGGAACTGGCCAAGGAGCTCAGAGACAGAATTGTGGAAGGCATCACATCTGGCCAAGGTTACAAAAGAATTTCTGCAGTACTCAAGGTTCCTAAGAGCACAGTGGCCTCCATAATCCTTAAATGGAAGAAGTTTGGGACCACCAGAAGTCTTCCTAGACCTGGTCTTTCAGCCAAACTGAGCAATCGCGGGAGAAGAGCCTTAGTGAGAGAAATTAAAGAAAAAACCCAAGATCACTGTGGCTGAGCTCCACAGATGCAGTAGGGAGATGGGAGAATGTTCCACAAAGTCGACTATCACTGCAGCCCTCCACAAGTCGGACCTTTATGACAGAGTGGCCCAACGGAAGCTTCTCCTCAGTGCCAGACATGAAAGTATAGTGTTTGCTAAAAAACACATGAAGGACTCCCAACTATGAGAAATATGATTCTCTGGTCTGATGAGATGAAGACAGAACTTTTGGTGATAATTCTAAGCGGTATGTGTGGAAAAAACTAGGAACTGCTCATCACCTGCCCAATACAATCCCAACAGTGAAACATGGTGGCGGCAGCGTCATGCCATGGGGGTGTTTTTCAGCTGCAGGGACAGGATGACTTGTTGCAATTGAAGGAAACATGAATGCGGCCAAGTACAGAGATATCCTGGTTGAAAACCTCTTCCAGAGTGCTCTGGACCTCAGACTTGACCGAAGGTTCACCTTCCAACAAGACAGTGACCCTAAGCACCCTAAGCACACAGCTAAAATAACAAAGGAGTGGCTTCAGAAAAACTCTGTGACCATTCTTGACTGGCCCAGTAAGAGCCCGGACCTAAACCCAATTGAGCATCTCTGGAGAGACCTGAAAATCGCTGTCCATCAACGTTCACCATCCAACCTGATGGAACTGGAGAGGATCCCCAAATCCAGGTGTGAAAAACTTGTTGCATCATTCCCAAGAAGACTCATGGCTGTACTAGCTCAAAAGGGTGCTTGTACTCAATACTGAGCAAAGGGTCTGAATACTGATGACCATGTGATATTTCAGTTTTTCTTTTTAATAAATTTGCAAAAATGTCTACATTTCTGTTTTTTTCAGTCAAGATGGGGTGCAGAGTGTACATTAATGAGAAAAAAATGAACTTTTTAAATTTACCAAATGGCTGCAATGAAACAAAGAGTGAAAAATTTAAAGGGGTCTGAATACTTTCTGTACCCACTGTACTTTGAGAAGCACCCAGAAATGGATGGAAACAAAGCGCTGGAGAGTTCTGAAGTGGCCAGCAATGAGTTCGGACCTAATTGAACACCTGTGGAGAAATCTTTGGGGTTTTGCATGAAATGATGTCCAATTTACTTTATTTTCTTTGTTTTTTTCTGTTGTTCCAATACACACAAAGGAAATAAACGTGTATAACAAAACATGTGCAATTACAATAAATTTTTAGAAGAAATACATAATTTTCTGTAAAAAATTTCAAGGGTGCCAACATCTTCGGCCATCACTATAAGCGGCTTGACGGCTGACCATCGTTGACGGCTTATCATCGGAAGGGGCCATTACTTAATATAGATGCCCGCTTTACTCTTCTACCGAGAGTATAGATGCAATGTATGATAATGTAGATCATGATCAAAACTTGACATCGCGACATAACATAACATCATAACTCATGACCATAAAGACTCCAGATGGTACATAACGGTATCCATCTTGCCTGGAGCGTTAGATTAAAAAAACGTGTTATTTTGCTTTATCGAATGTCTCATTGATGGAGTATGACGCATTTTCTAATGAATCTCACGAATCAGGTGGGAAGTTATAATCAGCTGAAGTAAATCCAATTACATAGACAGTGTGTCATCCTTAATTATTGTTAACCTGTTTGATTGTTTTCCATCCTTCCTCCTCCACATTTTAATTTTTTTGCATTTTTCTAACACTATGCACGTTTTTATATATCTTACAAGAAACAATGTAGGAATTATATGGGGCAGGTTTATATAAAAAAAAAATCTAAGAATAAACTGAATATGAAATAAAAGCTGCTCTGTGATTGGCTGATATGGGCAACAAAGACATTGACCCCGATTTACCAATACCAATGATTTTCTAATCGATCTTGATGAGTGGGCGTGGTGGAGACAGACCCTCCTTATTCCTGAAGAGGTGTATGCCTCTTCATGAATCTGGAATGTGTAATGGAGTGGCGTGCGCCTCCCTCGCCAGAAATCTCACTCCAGTAAGGGACTAGAGTGAGATTTCTGGTGTTGGGAACGGCACAGCAGGTCATGAATTAGAGGAGGAAAATCTAAGGAAGAATTAGGACAGGAGGGGAATAAGGGAAGTGTATGGGATTGCGAAAGAAGGTGAGGGGGAGAAGAGATTTGCACCTAGATGGGTACCAGTCTATTATTTGTATGGAAATTAAAGAGTATGATGATATGGAGGCAAAAGACCTTTTACAGGAGTCAACTAAGTTGTTAATTCCTGTGACTCTCTGATCATGATCCAAGGTCCCCATGTGCCTAAAACTTTGTTCACTGTACCTAATACTTGAGCAGTTAGTTCCTCCATTCTAAGGGTGTTATTTAGCTCAGTCACAATTCTGCCTGAGTAGGGGGTTCCTTTTGTTTCCAAAGTCTAGGGATGAGTCTCCTAGCTGCCGACAGGAAGTGTCTAAGCAGTCCCTATTTAAAGCCAGTAGCCGTAATATGACTAAGAGATACAAGGGCTAAGGCCATAAATGACTGTATCTTAGTTATAGAGATTTTATTGAACAGTTAAAACACTGCTTCCCAAAAATGTCTTATAATGGGGCATTACCACCATTATAAGGGAATAAGAACCCTCTCATTGAGACATTTCCAACACATGTCTGAGTCTGAGGGAAATATTGTTTGAATAGCCAAAAAGCATCTATACCACCTAGATAGGATTTTGTAGTTCTTCTCATGTGACAATGAACAGAATGAGGATTTATGCGTGAGGAGAGGTATTTTGGAACGTTCCTCTAATGAAAGGTGTCTTCTATTCTCTTCGTCACATTTTGCAAAGATGAGGGGAATCTGCATTAGAAGTCTGGTCTTCCTGAAAAATCCCATACAGCAGCGAGATGTTGTGGTCCGGAGGATCCTTCAATAGTCAGAAACCTTCAAAGAGGATGAGGAGCCTAAAAATGTTGGCTTGTGCAGGCATAGATTTTATAAAACTCTTTAGTTGCTCATAGAAATACCATGAGTCTAAGGAAATATTAGAATTTGGAAAACAGTATGTAGGGTCTATGCAGGGTTTGGGCATGAAATCATGTAAGATTCTTCGTTGGTCTTTGGGTTGTTCAGAAAGGTTAGTCTATAGAGGCCAAGTGGGAATGAGGGATTATCATAAAGGGGAATTAGAGGGCCTGGAGAAGAGGAAAGTTGAAATAGTTGATTGCCTCTTTTAAGGAAAATTTATAGATTTTTAGTGAGGAATGGGAGGGCATTAAAGTTTGCATTAGTATTGTTTGCTGTCCATACTGAAGCAAGGGGTTATATTTAGATAGTAAAGTTTCTACTTCAACCCATCTCTTGGTCATAGTATGATGAAACAGATCTAAGATGCACATGCCTAGGGAAGCACAGCTGTAATGAAGGAAATCTGGAAGGGCCAAGCCACCTGATTGTTTCGCTTTGCTCAATAAATGATGAGGGTTATAAATTGTCCCTGCTCCTGTCACCACTATGATTCTACAGGACATCAGCCCAAAGACAATGATTCCAACTGGGGAATACAGATCTGCTCCACTGCCCAACACTGAGCCCACAAGGATGTTTGGATAACCCAGGATGGAACAATCAGGTCGCCTGTCAACATTCCTCTTCCCAAGCTCGCCTCTACCTCCTCTATGTGGGTGCCCACCAAAAGCAGAGTGCTGTTGGTTGGGGTAGTTGTCCCTAGATGCCCCAAAGATGTGGAGGTTCTAATCCCCAGAGAGCTAGTGGGAGGGTGAGATGCTGTCATTTGCACCATCTTGTGTCTTTGCTGGGAATGTAATATATGCTTATAACTGTTAGTGGCCCAATAAATTCTTACTGGAGTGTGGTACCCTCTCCATGTGTTGTATGAGTAGTGTCCTGCCCATGGGGAAGGAATAGGGTGTTCAGTGGGATGAGCCCTGGTCCGGGCAGTCTTTCTAAAGACAGCCGGACCAGCAGAAGAAAGCACCCACTGACCCAGGTGTCTTCACAGCCAGATCTCCTGGTTTCATCTATGAGAGATATAGTCAAAATGGTGTTACACACGTGGTCAAAATTGTAGGTACCCCTCGTTTCATGACAGAAAAACTCACAATGGTCACAGAAATAATTTTAATCTGACAAAAGTAATAATAAATAAAAAAATCTATGAAAATGAACGAATGAAAGTCAGACAATGCTTTTCAATCATGCTTGCACAAAATTTCAAAAAAAATAAAACTCATGAAATAGGCCTGGATAGAAATGATGGTACCCCTGAAAATAATGTGACAAAAGGGACATGTTAAATCAAGGTGTGTGCACTAATTAGCATCACAGATGTCTACAATCTTGGAATCAGTGAGTGGGCCTGTATAGTGGACTACAGATACTCACTGCTCTGTTTGGTGACATGGCGTGTATTACACTCAACATGGACCAAAGGAAGCGAAGGAAAGAGTTGTTTCAAGAGATTAGAAAGAAAATTATAGACAAGCATGTTAAAGGTAAAAGTTATAAAACCATTTTTTCAAGCAGCTTGATGTTCCTGTGACTACAGTTGCACATATTATTCAGAAATTTAAGCTCCATGGGACTGTAGTCAACCTCACTGGACGTGGCCGCAGGAGGAAAATTGATGGCAAATCAAAGAGACCGATAATAAGAATGGCAACAAAAGAGCCCAGAAAAAATTCTAAATAGATTAAAGGTGAACTTCAAGCTCAAGGAACATCAGTGTCAGATCGCACCATCCGTCGTTGTATGAGCCAGAGTGGACTTCATGGGAGACGACCAAGGAGGACACCATTGTTGAAAAAAAATCATAAAAAAGCCAGACTGGAATTTGCCAAACTACATGTTGACAAGCAACAAAGCTTTTGGGAGAATGTCCTATGGACAGATGAGACAAAAATGGAACTTTTTGGCAAGGCACATCAGCTCTATTTTCACAGACGGGAAAATGAAGCATATCAACAAAAGAGCACTGTCTCTACAGTGAAACATGGAGGAGGCTCTTATGTTCTGGGGCTGCATCTGGTACAGGGTGTCTAGAATCTGTGCAGGGTACAATTAAATCTCAAGACTATCAAGGGATTCTAGAGAGAAATGTGCTGTCCAGTTTCAGAAAGCTTGGTCTCAGTCGCAGGTCATGGGTCTTGCAACAGGATAATGACCCAAAACACACAGCTAAAAACACCCAAGAATGGTTAAGAGGAAAACATTGGACTATTCTGAAGTGGCCTTTTATGAGCCCTGACCTAAATCCTATTGCGCTTCTTTGGAAAGAGCTGAAACATGCCGTCTGGAAAAGGCAACCTTCAAATACGAGACAACTTGAGCAGTTTGCTCTTGAGGAGTGGGAAAAATACCTGTCGAGAGGTGCAGAAGTCTCATTGACAGTTACAAGAACCTTTTGATTGCAGTGATTGCCTCAAAAGGTTGTGCAACAAAATATTAAGTTAAGAGTACCATCATTTCTGTCCAGGCCTATTTCATGAGTTTTTATTTTTTTTTAATTCTGTGGAAGCATGGTTGAAAAGCAATGTCTGACTTTAATTTGTTCATTTTCATAGATTTTAGATTTATTATTACTTTTGTCAGATTCAAGTTATTTCTGTCACCAGTGTAGGTTTTTCTGTCATTAAACGAGGAGTACCAACAATTTTGACCCTACCTGGTCTTTGCTTACCACCTAGGGCAAGAGGAGCCGCAGCCTATTAGACATTTTCTTTGCATATAACTTTATATCTGTGTTGATTAGAGATATCAGGAGATAGCTGCTATAGAATGAAGGATCCTTCCCAGGTTTAGAGAGAACTGTAATATGTGGCATAAGAGCTTGGGATGAGTAGTGGTTAAAATGTGTGGGTGCTGAGTATTTTATAGTAATTTGCCACTTCTGTTACCTAAAGGGTAAAAGCGACTTTTAATATGTCCTCGCATACATTGGGATTTTTTATCTAGAATGGCCAGGAGTTTATGACAGGTGGCAGAGAGTTTAGCTCTCGTTTAGGTGTCATGTGTAGCTGGGGTTCACATTAGAGCCTAGCTCCATGGAGAAATATATAGGGGTATGATTTGACCATAGTATAGACCCTATCTCAGCCTCCACCTGAAGGTAAAGAAGTGAATGGAAAATGAATTAATAGTCTATTTTGCTGTATACAGAATGGACTTACGAATAGAACATACAGTCTTTTGTCTCTGGATGAAGAATCCTCCACACAACCTCATGCTGCATAATTATCTTTGGATTCCTTGTATCGATGAGACAGGATGAATGTACTTACCTGTAGATACATCACTTGATGGGTTAATAGGTAAAATTAAATTGCCTCCCAATAACACATCAGAAAAACCAGAAAATTCCTCCAGTAGTTTCCGACAGTTGAATCTAAATTTCTGTTGATCCTTATTGGGAAAATACACGTTAGTGCCATGGTTCCACCCATCTGTGTGTCTGGGATGCAGTTACTGACAGCTCAGACGTCCAATCTGGCACAGGAGTGAACTAAAGCTGTCAGTGCTTTGAATGACAGCTCAGTCATCCACTCTGGTGCATGGGTGTGCTGAGCTGATAGTGTGTTGATTGACAGCTCGGGCCGTCCAATCTGAGAATGGGATGGGCTGGATGTCTCCTGGTGTTCATTCTCCCAGGTGATTGCCAGGCTACTTAACTGAGCTGTTTCTCCCAGACCTTTGTCAGATGTACATTCAGCTACTGTGTGGTTGTCATCCCCATCATTGCCTTTTCCATCACTCCCATCATCCCCATTATTGCCTTTTCCATCACTCCCATCATCCCCATCACTGCCTTCTCCATCACTCCCATCATCCCCATCATTGCATTTTTCATCACTCCCATTGTTGCCCTCCCTATCACTCCCATAATTGCCTTCTCCATCACTCCCATCACACACACACTTCTCCATTACTCCCATCACACATACACCTCATCGCTGCTATCTGCTCAACACACACACACCTCCCGCTGCTCTGAGCTGTCCTGGCTGGCAGCATCCTCCCGCGCTTCCTCCTCTTCTCCCGCACTTCCTCTCACTGGCCCACAGCGGCGCGGAGCTGAATGATGATGTCATCCAGCCGCCCGCTGAATGCCGAGTGAGGAAAGACTGAGCAGGTTAAGGCCGGCTATGACGCGTGCCAGCAGAAAGGGCTCTGCGTGCCTTCTCTGGCATGCGTGCTGGTTCACCATCGCTGTTCTGGGGGGCAGCTGCCCCCCCTGCCCCACGGTGGGTACACCCATGGCGCTAGAGGTTTTTTTAGTACTTTTAGTACAGGTGCTTAATGCTAATTCTTGGATTTCTTCCTGGGTCTTCAGTAAGCAGATCACATACCTGATTTCATAAAAGACGCAGTCACATAAGAACTCTGCATTTTTTTTTGTAATTTTTCTTTAAGTCTCAAAAAAAGTGTCTATTGGTAATGAATAGTTGCTGAACATTCTAATCCGCATAGCAAAGTGCCGCTCCTGCAGTTCTCCCATGGCTGCCTCACGTGCATTATTTTACTTCACAGACAGCATAATTCATGTCCTACTATGTAATGAGTCCTGCAATTTAATTCTCTGCGGGAAATCACTGATCTGAAGAAATGCAGCATGAACTAGTGAAAGGCATCAGAGTTTCGGTACATGCATATATTTAGTTTTTTTATGTCTTTAATAACTTGCTACCAGCAGAATATTGTGTTGTAGACTAAAACACAACTTTGAGTTGAAAAAAAACCTCTGAAAATGATCAACTGTCCCAAAATGCACGACTTTCCAAGTATAATTTTCATTAGTATACAATTTTATTCTGAACTTGAGGGGGTCTGCCATGCTAATATACTCATAATACCATATAATGTTTACCCTTAGAGGGGTTGTCCAGATTTTTTCATAAAAGTCTGCAATCACTCTATGTACGTGTTGTGAGGATTCTCCTTTATGAGCGGCGAGGCCATGCGGCCATGCTGCCATAGTCTCCTAAATTTACAAGAATTTGATGGTTCAAGAAAAGATTTTGCAATCAAAATCCATATTTCTCATCCAGCTTTGATAGTATCATAGAATCATAGAATCATAGAATGGTAGAGTTGGAAGGGACCTCCTGGGTCATCTGGTCCAACCCCCTGCTCAAAGCAGGATTCTCTAAATCATCCCAGACAGATGTCTATCCAGCCTCTGTTTGAAGACTTCCATTGATTGAGAACTCACCACCTCTTGTGGCAGCCTGTTCCACTCATTGATCACCCTAACTGTCAAAAAGTTTTTTCTAATATCTAATCTGTGTCTCCTCCCATTCAGTTTCATCCCATTGCTTCTAGTCTTTCCTTGCGCAAATGAGAATAAAGATGATCCTTCTACAATGTGACAGCCCTTGAGATATTTGTAGACAGCTATTAAGTCTCCTCTCAGTCTTCTTTTTTGCAAGCTAAACATTCCCAAATCCTGCAACCGTTCCTCATAGGACATGGTTTGCAGACCGGTCACCATTCTGGTGGCTCTTCTCTGAACTTGCTCCAGTTTGTTGATGTCTTTTTTAAAATGTGGTGCCCAAAACTGGACACAGTATTCCAGATGAGGTCTGACCAAAGAGGAGTAGAGGGCAATAATGACCTCACGTGATCTAGACTGTATGCTTCTGTTGATACATCCTAGAATTGCATTTGCCTTTTTTGCTGCTGCATCACACTGTTGACTCATGTTAAGTCTGTGATCAATTAGTATACCCAAGTCTTTTTCACATGTGCTGTTACTTAGCCCTATTCCTCCCATTTTGTATATGCTTTTTTCATTTTTATTGCCCAGATGTAGTACTTTGCATTTTTCCCTGTTAAAATCCATTCTGTTAGTTGCTGCCCACTGCTCCAGTTTATGTATATCTTTTTGAATCCTCTCTCTCTCTTCTCTAGTATTAGCTACCCCTCCTAGCTTTGTGTCATCAGCAAATTTGATCAGTTTACCCTCAATTCCTTCATCTAAATCATTGATAAAGATGTTGAACAATACAGGGCCCAAAACAGAGCCTTGTGGTACCCCACTTGAGACATTCTTCCAACTGGATGTGCAGCCATTTACAACCACTCTTTGGGTCCGATCACTAAGCCAGTTATGAATCCACCTAACAGTTGCCTTGTCCATTCCATACTTAGTCATTTTTTCAATAAGGATTGTGTGAGATACTTTGTCAAATGCTTTGCTGAAGTCAAGATATACTATATCTACAGCATTTCCCTGATCCACCCAGTCAGTGATTCTGTCATAGAAGGAAATTAAGTTAGTCTGACATGACTTATTAGTTACAAACCCATGCTGACTCTGTTTAATCACTTCATTTTTATCCAGGTACTTGCATACATGTTCTTTAATAATTTGTTCAAAGATCTTTCCTGGTATAGAAGTCAGACTCACCGGCCTGTAGTTCCCTGGGTCCACCTTCTTCCCCTTTTTGAAGATAGGAACAACATTTGCTCTTCTCCAGTCTTCTGGGACTTCTCCTGTTCTCCAAGAATTTTCAAAGATTATGGACAGTGGTTCAAGAATTTCTTCTGCTATCTCCTTCAGTACCCTGGGGTGTAATTCATCTGGACCTGGAGACTTGAATTCATTTAGGTTAGCTAAGTGTTTCCTCACTGTCTTTCTGTTTATAGATATCCTGGATTCTTCTATTCCTTTAATAGGACAGTGAAGATCAGTTGATGTTACATTTCCTTTCTGAGAGAAAACAGATGCAAAATAGGAATTTAAAAGTTCAGCCTTCTCAACATCCTGACTTACCATTTCATCATTTTCATCCTGTAAAAATCCTATAGCATCTTTGACTTTTCTTTTACTTTTGACGTATCCCCAAAATCCTTTTTTGTTGCTTTTGACGTCACTTGCAAGCCTTAATTCATTGTCAGCTTTAGATAATCTGATTTGTGCCCTGCAGGTTCTGCAGACGGCATTATATTCTTCTTTAGATATGCCTCCCTCTTTCCATTTGATAAACATTTCTTTCTTCCTTTTTAGCATGTGTTTAAGTTCTATGTTCATCCATCCTGGTTTCCTTAAATGCTTCCCATTCTTCCCTCTTTTCGGAATTGTTAACGATTGTGCTTTGAGAATCTCATTTTTCAAGATTTTCCATCCTTCCTGGACATTTTTGTCCTTAAGGATATCCAGCCATTGGATCCCTCCAATTCTCTTTCTGAGTTCCTTAAAATCTGCCTTTCTGAAATCTAACCTTGACGTCTGAGTCTTCACAGGTCTTCCTCCTCTTGTTATCCAAAATTCTAAAATAGCATGGTCACTACCTCCTAGGGTCCCAGCCACTCTTACCTCCTCCACCATTTCCTCCCTGTTTATGAGGATTAGATCCAAGGTAGCAGATCCCTTGTTTTCTCCATTACCTTTTGGAAGATAAAGTTGTCAGTATATATAAGTGTACCTAAGATACCACATTATATTTTGATATTCAGTTATTTTTCCCTGCTACCACATAACAAATTACTTGTCCAAACAGGCATCCATTTGGTAGAGTTGATGGAGACAGCTGCCAGCCATGCCAAGCTTGCCCAATAGTCCGACTGTGGTCATCATTACCCTATAGATGTCCAACTGAGATCTCCAAAGTGGAACAGGGTATGTTGGCATTTGTAATGAATGGTTTGACTAGTAGGAAAAGTTTTGTTTGGATTTTGCATAAGAACCACTATAAAAGAAGTGCAACTGAAAACAGAACTTTTCAGTAACATTTCCATTTATTTACTCATTTACATTGTTATTTTTATATATTTTTTTTGCATTTGTTTGCTCACATGTTGCTTATAAATTAAAATTATGCCAGTTATTCTAAGAATGGATACAGAGGGCACTTTTTTATGCGGAGATATAAATAATTCCTTTGATTTGTGAAACTTGGTTGCCAGGGACTTTGCTTAATTTGCGTCATTAATTAAACTAACTCTATTCTTAGACACATAATATTATTTGTGTGACTGTACTGCTGTAAACTGTCCCACCGCCAGGCTTTTCGCACTTAATGAGAAGCAATGTATCTGGGCAACAACATATTATTGTCGGAGAAGGACTGTACATCCAGAGTAACTGCATTCTAGAATAATCCAGTCCTAGGAGACCGGCTCTGCTCAGGATCATTGCTAATTTTCTGTACCCTTGAAAGCACAGAGTCAATCCTTTATTTAGACTGCGCTGTGTGGGTGGAAGCTCTGTTCAACGGTATATTCATTTATGTTGGCAATGATTATCTTCTACAAGATTTTCATTATGACGAGACGTTCAGTCAACTGTCAAGGCAACTGGAGCAACTCGTTCCAAAAATATTTTGTTTTATCAATAGCTTATCACACTTAAAGTGAACCTGTCAGCAGGATTTTGGTAAGTACTTTACAGCATTGTCATGTTGGCATTGTTACATTGATTAAAATGATACCGGAGGTGAAGAAATCCATCTTGTGGTTCTTGTATAATCAATGTTAGAAGTTTTCAGCTAATGATATTCTCGTGCTCCAGGGTGGGACTGTAGGCAGAGACTTATCTTCCTGCTGTAAGCCAGAGAAACCAAGGAAAGACCTGCCCACAGGCTGCCCGGAAGCACAGTGATAGTTTTATGGATACATTTCTATTATAGACCTAGAACTCTGCATTTGATCATGTACACTTTTAATATAGATGTGAAAATGCATCGCACACGGATGTCACATGGACGTAAAAAAAGAGACACACAGATTGCACATGGATGAAAATTAGTTGAAAATTGTCCGAGTTTTCTGGATGAAGCTTGTACGATTTTTCAAACGCTCATCGGCAGCTCGCCTATGAGTGAGGGGACAAAGTACTGGAGCATGGCTGCTTTGACAGGCAGAGACTGATGAGTGAGTCATAAAATGAATGGGAAATATAGAGCTCAAATGAGGCCACCCAAGATATTAGCAGTTGCAGAACCAGATTTCAACCTTATAATGGCAGGTGTCAGTTTTGAAAAAAAACTTTATACTGTATTTACTCGGTTTGTGCAATTTCTAGCAGTTAAAAAGGTTTTTCGGCTCAGTTTTTAATTTAGCAAGTGGGTCTAACATTGGGAATCCTAACACGGTGTAATATTCCCACTGTTAGGACTCTGATCTATTTAACTGTGTCAATGGTCGTAACATGACCACTCATAAGCGATTTGCATACTCAACGTTACGTGCCGATTTCTTTCTCTTCCACTTCTCTCAATACTTAAGTTTTTGGCATAAATTGTAAGAAATCTGTTGGAAGGTGGGTCTACTGTGTTTTATTGACAGTGCCAAAAGGTGTACCTTCTTGATGCTCATTGGTCCCAATTCAAACAGGGACATACAATTTATTGCACTCATTTCTTGTAGAGTAGCAGAAGGGCATTTTGACCCCCGCACATACCAGGACCAATGTGTGGCTGCAACTTCAAAACTCTCTATAGCTATGCACCTGCCAAATGTATTCAGGTCATTGCATAAAAATGATGGTTTAGTCAATAGGGGACTATGCTGGCTCCCTTACGTCTCGCCAGCCTGCAGAAGAGCTGCTGATGCAGAGCCCAAAGCAAATGTTTCCTTTCTCTGTTGGAGTATTTTTACTAAAGTGAATATGTGATTTCTTACAGTATGCAATCAGAGAATTGGATTTATACTGCAATACAATGCTATTTCCTACCTGAATTCTGTATTTACAGATCTCACACGTCCTATTTCCAGTGCATTATCTTCCTGCAGTGTAACTGTCAGAGGACAAGACTCAGAACGAAAGTTCTTATCTGTACTGAGATGCATGATCACTTTCCAGGAAATTAAGCTTGGTGCAAGCATCAATATGAGATAGGAATCACATCTCTGCATCACAAATTTGACAGCACTACAGGAGCATCACTTATGATGGGTGTTTTCATGTTACTACTGGTGATGAGCGAGTATGCTCATTGCTTGGGTTTTCCCGAGCATGCTCAGGTGATCTCCGAGTATTTAGAAGTGCTCAGAGATTTAGTTTCTGTTGTCGCAGCTGCATGAATTGTGGCTACTAGAAAGCCTGAATACATGTGGGGATTGCCTGTTTGTTAGGGAATTCCCACATGTATTCAGGCTGTCTAGCAGTCGCAAATCATACAGCTGCGGCGACAGAAACTAAATCTCCGAGCACGCCCAAATACTCGGAGACCAACCAAGCATGCTTGGGAAAACCCGAGCAACGAGTATACTCACTCATCACTAGTTACTACCAAATATCACTGGAATAAGAAAATACATAGAAAATTATTAAAGGGAACCTGTCCTTCGATTCATCTGTCCAAATCAATCAGAGCCTGGCAGCACGATTGCACGAGATATGTTTTTCTCTGAAACGTTTCAGAGAAAGCAAAGTTGGAAGAGCCGGCTTCTCCCACACCTCTCTAGTTGACTGTCATATCTCTCCTTATGTACACATGTGAGAAACCTGTCAATCAAATGAAACGTTGTAGGGAGAATCCAGTAGAAGACCATGCCTGATTAGTCACGCCTCTCCCTATGGTTGCCAGTCGGTTCTTCAAGCTATACTTTCTCTGAAATGCTCCAGTATTTCAGAAAAAAAGCATACTTAGCTGCAATCAGGCTCCAATTCATGGTGCCCATGGTTCGGCCAACATGATTCGAGTGACAATTTCCCTTTCTCTAGTCTATAAGAAACCACAGCAATGGGTATTGACTTTCAATTTCTCATATGTATTTGAAGAAGCAGGACCTGATTAGTTACTGGGGACTAAACTGTAATTACATGCTAAAATCATGGCCAAAAGTGTTGGCACCCTGGAAATTGATCCAAAAAAAAAAGTATTTCTTCCAGAAAATTATTGCAATTACACGTTTTGTTATACATGTTTATTTACTTTGTGTATACTGGGACAACACAAAAAAAAGTAGAGTAAAAAAGGCAAATTGGACATAATTTCACACAAAAACCCAAAAATGTGCTGGACAAAATTGTTGGCATCATCATCTTGATATTTGGTTGCACACCCTTTGGAATAAATAACTGCAGTCAATCACTTCCTATAGCCATCCACAAGCTTCTTACACCTCTCAACTGGAATTTTTGACCACTTCTCTTTGTAAACTGCTCCAGGTCTCTCATATTTGAAGGCGCCTTCTCCCAACAGCAATTTTAAGATTTCTCCACAGGTGTTCAATTGGATTTAGATCCGGACTCATTGCTGGCCACTTTAGAACTCTCCAGAGCTTTGTTTCCATCCATTTCTGGGTGCTTCTTGAAGTATGCTTGGGGTCATTGTCCTGCTGGAAAACCCATGACCTAGGAGGCAAACCCAGCTCTCTGACATTGAACACTACATTGCAACCCAAAATCCATTGGTAATCTTCAGATTTCATGATGCCTTGCATACAGCCAAGGCACCCAGTGCCAAAGGCAGCAAAAGAACCTCAAAACATCTTTGAACCTCCTCCATATTTGACTGTAGGTACTTTGTTCTTTTCTTTGTTGGCCTTATTCCATTTTCAGTAAACAGTAGAATGATGTGCTTTACAAAAAGCTCTATCTTGGTCTCATCTGTCCACAAGATGCTTTCCCAGAATGATTTTGGCTTACTCACGTACATTTTGGCAAACTGCAGTCTAGCTTTTTCATGTCGGTGTCAGCAGTGGGGTCCTCCTGGGTCTCCTGCCATAGCATTTCATTTCATTCAGATCTTGGTGAATAGTTTGCACTGAAACTGATGCACCCTGAGCCTGCAGTACAGCTTGAATTTCCTTACATTGATTGATTGGAGCTGCTTATCCATCATCCGGACTATCCTGCGTTGAAACCTTTCATCAATTTGTCTCTGACGTCCACGGAGATTAGCTACAGTGCCATGGGTTATACATTTTTTCATTATCTTGTGCACCATGGACAAAGATAGCAGTGGCAACATACAATAGACCATGCTGATAGGTTAGTAAACATACACGTGACATGGATGTATATCGGGGACTCCACTCTGATAGATGCACATTGGCCCAGCACTATGGGAGCTCAGAATTGGCTGCAGACTGGAAATCATAATGATGAGGTTACTTTGATGTCAGATGGGGAGGTTATAAATAGTTTGTTCGGCTATTTTGATTTGCGGTTGCCACATTGTCCTGATGAAGCATATAAGGGTGAAACATGTTGGGAAGGCTCTTTATTTTAATATCGCTTTGTTCCTCTTTTGATTAGACATTTCAAAAAATTTTAAACAATCCCCGATGGTTATAATGGACTGCAATCTTTTTTCTTTATGCTAGTTATACAATATTGGAGCTACACATTTATTAAGCTACAGATAGGTACTGTCTATTTCGATTCAATGACTCAACTAGTGAAGCAATTTGAATGCTTGGGATAGATTTAAACAGATAGGACCAATAAGGAGCAGAATGTAATTTTAATGTGCACCATAACATATGATTTGCACTAGTTACTCATATTTTTAATTTAACAATTAAAACTTAATTTAATTGTTATATTAAAAATGTATGTTTTATTTTGTATTGGTTAAAATGGAATTTTTTTTAGCTGTGCCAGACCCAGAAGGGTAAGTAAACACAATTTTTTTTTTAATAGAGCTTTTAAGTAAAACTTTTCTGAAATGGGACAATTTGTTTAACTGGTAAAATTGTAAGGTGCTTGTAAAAAAAACAAGTGACTTTGCAATGTATTTGTTTTTAAAAATCTTTTCCATTCTCAATAAGGCTATGTGCCCACCTTCAGGATTCTTTGCTGAAATTTCCTGAGTTTTTCCCAGGAAATCCGGATGCGTTTTATTCGTGTTTTTATCGCGATTTTTGCGCGTTTTTTTGTGCATTTTTTTGCAGATTTTTCGCTTTTTTTTCCTGAGCTTTCTAACTCAATAATATAGTGGGAAATCCGCAGATTTTCTGCAAAATTAATGAACATGCTGTGTTTTTCTCGCAGAAAAAAACACAGCATGTGCACAGAAATAGAAGAATGCATTCTAATAATAGGATGCTTAAGGCATGCATCTTTTAAGAATTTTTGCAGCGGAAAACCGCCGCAAAAACGCTAAAAAACGCAAAAAATCCTGAACGTGTGCACACAGCCTAACAGAGAGCTTTTTCACTTTATTGTTTACTGCTCCTAACGGCTTATGAAGATGTTGGTGGATTTCGGTCCGATCTTGGACCACAATGCATGAACTGGCTGTGGGTCTCCTGATCCGTGTGGGACAGTCGCATAGAAATATATGAAACTGTCATTCTCAGATTGGGAGAGCCACCGCCAATTAGAATGGACATTTGCATTAGCCCCTATCTAGGTTGCAGTCTAGTAGCGGGGGCACAAGCCAATAGACTGCTATGAAGCTGTCAAGATGACTACACGCCTTCGATGCTACAGAGGCAATGATACTTATACTTGCAGAATTGGAGAGTCCACAGATTGGGCCAGCAGCACAACAATGTTGCTGGCCCAAACTGTCATTCAATCAACCAGGACAGCACTGTCCCCAGTCATCAGGAAGCCGGAAGATTTGGTAATGATGCATTCTTGAACAGCAAGAAGAGAAAACCCCTTTAAGATGCCCATACACCTTACATTAATCCTTTTTTTGTTATCCAAACGCTTTGGCTAATATGCATGTGTTTTCAATAGGGAGAGGGGAGTAAAGCACTCCTTGTGTCCACTGATATCATCGGTGCGGGGGGCCTCGTACACAAATCGTCACAAACGTCTGACAATAGTCTAATGTATGTGGGGTAGATTTATTTGGACTAATATTTCTTATGCGAGCCCTAAACTTTAAGAGGCGCCCCCATGACTTCCAGTCCTGGCCACTGGTATGGTGGGAGTTTCTTTATTTTATAGAGATCAGATCCCATTGGCTAGCATTGAAAACACGGTGGAAGACCACCAGTATTATAAATAGTACATGGTAGGTGGAAGAACGCTTTTGCAGATTTTATGTAGGTGCCCTATTAGCTTTGCACAAGAATATGGGTTCTGCAAACTGAAAATCCATCTCCTGCCCTATATAAGATGTCTGATTTGTGATCTTATTGCAATGCTAGACAAATCGCAAACAGGGCGCCAATACTACATCCCATCCTACAGCCATTATACATGGAGTGCAGATAGGTGTCAGAGACATGAGAATATCACAAACATCAAAAGTAAAAAAGAAATATAGGCAAAGCAAAGGCATCACCAGTCGATGGATAACATGAATAATGAGAACTTACGTAGACTGAAGGTACAGCTGTCACTTTAAAGCTGCCACATTATTCCAATCTGTGACAGATGAATATCCCGTCATACCTGCCCGGTTTTGTGCTGCAGTGATTGAAGCTGACAGCTCCAGATCCAATCTCGCTGGGAGAATATTAACTTTGTGCAGAGGAGGATTCTTCATTATATTAGGCTCCTCTATCGTATTTCTGGAATGTGTAATATAAAGGTGCTCGGATTTTCCATTTAGTTAATTGCTTTGACTGACAATATCAATAACAGAGACAAGCAAATTGATTCCTGTGCCAAGTTACATATTTGATATGATTTTTTTTTGGCCTAAATCTTGCATATGAATATATGAAACTTTGTATTATAGTGTATAAGGGGGAAAATGCATCATTCTCATGTCAAAGCAACCTGCTGCTCCATTTTCCTTTCTGCAAGTTCTACTAGTGCACAAAAATCCTCATCACCTCACCCAAAAAATCTGCGAAGAGCAAAATAATTAATTATAGGCAGGACGGAGTGGGAGGAGGGGGATGCAGCTGCCGCCGAATTTCTTTACCGTTTTCCAGATTTCTGTTTGGGGTCAGTGAACAGGAATATTACAGGCTAAAAAAAGACCCTGAATCATGAAAACCAGCATTGATCACTCCAGTCTTGATGATTGGGGGGGTGTTAGAATCAGAGGCACAGTATTCATTAAAGGGTGCATACCTTTTAAATAACCTGGCATGCCTTAAAAGTGTTGTGGGCCTTGTCACAAATCTTACTCCAGCTAAGGACTGGAGTAAGATTTGTGGCATAAAGCATGACACAGCTTGTCATGAATTAAACGATTTAGTGTCACCATGCCTCGTCCTGCCCCATCCCATCATACCAGTCTTGGCTAAGCTGGTCAAAACTGGTATGAAAAGTTGTACAATTTTTAGGCAACTCTGTGTTGCACAAAAATTTCAAGGCTTTTTAAAGTGTTTTACTCAGTTTACTGGATGAATTGGGGCCCTAGTCCCAGGAAAGAGTTGCATACAATAGAATCCAATCTAGGCACTCATTTGTGACTAAACAGCTGATACTTTTTATTTCCAAGGATACATTGTAGCAAATCCTCAGCACAGGAGATCTGTGCTTTTAAGTCACAGATTATTGGATAGACTGGATAGTTACAATTCTAGCAAACTCGCCATTGTCAGAGGCTCTAGATCGGTACAGTCTTCCCCATTCACTGACTGCACATAGAGTTATTGAAAGTGTTAAAAAAAAGTAGCACAAAGTTGCATATCATTTAATTACTGAAATTTGTTAACGGGGTTTTCCAGAAAAAAAAACAACACATTGATGGTCTGTCTGCAAGGCAGAGGTGTACCAGAAATCTGGTGCTCTAAAGCAAAAGGTATGAATTGGGGTCTTCTGCCATGGGCCCATCTGGTTCCTGCAACCTCATAACATGGGTTAATGAGAATTACAGTGGGTCCCACTATTAAACCACTTAAATGCCATCGTCATCAGCAACAATAGCATCTAAGGTGTTAAATTCTCCAGTATATATGGTAGATGGCAGATTGGCATCGGCCTCAGTGGCGAACAAAGGCAGAAATGTGCCCCTGCGCAATAACAATATATGGGGCCTTTGCGGCACAATAGCCCATCACAATGCTCAATTCCACCTGCTTTGGGAGTAGAAGTTGACTTCCCTACCTCATGGACCTCTGTACGGCTGCACTAATGGTCTGTCTACTCCAACCGGCCCCACTAGCTCATGGGGTCATAGCAGTGGCCTAAAACCATTGCCTCAGAGTGAGTGGGACTTAAAGGGGTATTTCCATCTCCAAGATCCTATACCAATATGTAGTAGGTGTAATAATAATAATATTAGCAAATAGCTCCAATTAGAAATGTAGTGTAGTTCTTCTGATTAGCTATGTCGCTTACTCCAAGTGCAAAGCAGTAGCTTAGTTATCCATGGTTACGACCACTAAGAGCTAATTAAATAACTAACTGCCACTACAGTATATGAATGGTCGTCCCCTTGGATATCTAAGTTACTGCAATTCCCTGTACATAGGGTAAGTGACGTAGCGAATCAGAAGAACTTTACTACATTTCTATTTGACGGAATTTGCTATTATTTTTACACCTACTACATATTGGGATAGGATCTTGGAGATGGGAATAACCCTTTAAGCACCACATTAGATGTGTAGCGGCTGAACCCACCAATCTAGGCAAGACTACATTGTGGAAACCCAGAATACAATATTTCAGATCTCTGGTCCCCTTCATTTAGATCTGAATGTCCAGGTTTGAATAGAGGTATGTTTTTAGAAGAATATTAAAGTTATTTCTGTTCTAATTCAGGACAATCGGTTATTAGGTTTTCATAACAGAATGTACTGAAAGAGAAGGCTGGCAATATATTATTAAGCTGTGTCCCATTTCCCCTGCCTGTACCAATTCCAAAGTGGCGGCATGTTGTGTAAGTAGTGTGCATATGGAGACTGACGAGAGAGCTATTAATGGATGTCGTTTAACAGGTTTAGGACGAGAATTAGAAAACACAATTAAGGCATCAACCCAAAGGAAACCCGCGCGGAGGAAGTAAGGAAATCACAAAAGCTTAAATGTCGACTCAAACCTAATAATTAGAAATCCAGTAACTGGTCTTACTGATTTCTCACAAAGAGCCGAAAATAAGCGCTCCTATGGACTCACCATTTGTGTGGCATTGTTCCAAGGTAGCACCACACTGATCAATTCATACAGAAGCCCATAAGAGAATACCTCCATCATCCTCTTTAACCCATGAAGGTTCTCTTCAGCTGGAATTAATGGCAATGAATCCACAATTCAACACTGCTTTGCATTGCAGTAAGCTGGGATAGAAGTAACAGGGTGACATTAAATTCATAAATATTAACCCCTTAACGACCAAGCCATTTTGTAGGTTAAAGACCACTGTCACTTTATGTGCTTATAACTCTGGAACGCTTCAACGGATCTTGGCGATTTTTAAATTTTCAAACTTTTAATTTTTATGCCATTAAATCAGAGAGATATGTCACAAAAATTAGTTAATAAATAACATTTCCCACATGTCTACTTTACATCAGCACAATTTTGGAACCAAAATTTTTTTTTTAGGAAGTTATGTGTTAAAAGTTGACCAGCAATTTCTCATTTTTCCAACAAAATTTACAAAACCATTTTTTTTAGGGACCACCTCACATTTGAAGTGAATTTGAGGGGTCAATATGACAGAAAATACCCAAAAGTGACACCATTCTAAAAACTGCACCCCTCAAGGTGTTCAAAGCCACATTCAAGAAGTTTATTAACCCTTTAGGTACTTCACAAGAATTGAAGCAATGTGGAAGGAAAAAATGAACATTTAACTTTTTTTCCCAAAATTTTTCATTCGACCCAATTTTTTTAAATTTTGTCAAGGGTATCAGTAAAAAATGAACCACAATATTTGTTGTACAATTTCTCCTGAGTACACCGATACCCCATGTGTGGGGGAAAACCAATCCTTAGGCGCACGGCAGTGCTCAGAGGGGAAGGAGCATCATTTGAGATTTTGAGTGTCAAATTGTCTGGAATCGAGAGCGGACACCATGTCGCGTTTGGAGAGTCCTTGATGTACCTAAACAGTGGAAACCCCCCATAAGTGACCCCATTTTGGAAACTAGACCCCCAAGGAACTTATCTAGATCTGTGGTGAGCACTTTGAACCCCCAAGGGCTTCACAGAAGGTCATAACGTAGAGCCGTAAAATTTAAAAATCATATTTTTTCCACAAAAATGATCTTTTCACCCCCAATTTTTATTTTTCAAAGAATAAAAGGATCCCAAAAGTTATTGTGCAATTTTTCCTGAGTACGCTAATACCCCATATGTGGGGGTAAACCACTATTTGGGCGCATGGCAGAGCTCAGAAGGGAAGCAGTGCCATTTGACTTTTTTGGCTGGAATTGAGATTGGACGCCATGTCGCATTTGGAGAGTCCCTGATGTGCCTAAACAGTGGAAACCCCCCACAAATGACCCCATTTTGGAAACTAGACCCCCCAAGGAACTTATCTAAATGTGTTGTGAGACCTTTGAACCCCAAAGGGCTTCACAGAAGGTTATAACGTAAAGCCGTAAAATTAAAAAATCATATCTATTCCACAAAAATGATCTTTTCATCCCAATTTTTATTTTCCAAAGGATAAAAGGACCCCAAAAGTTATTGTGCAATTTGTCCTGAGTACTCTGATACCCCGTATGTGGGGGTAAACCACTATTTGGGCGCATGGTAGAGCTCGGAAGGGAAGGAGCGCCTTTTTCAAATGCAGACTTTGATCGGGTGTCATGTCACGTTTGGAGAGCCCCTGATGTGCCTAAACAGTGGAAACCCCCCACAAGTGACTCCATTTTGGAAACTAGACCCCCCAAGGAACTTATCTAGATGTGTGGTGAGAGCTTTGAACCCCCAAGGGCTTCACAGAAGGTTATAACGTAGAGCCGTAAAATTAAAAAATCATATCTTTTCCACAAAAATGATCTTTCCACCCCAATTTTTATTTTCCAAAGGGTAACAGGACCCCAAAAGTTATTGTGCAATTTGTCCTGAGTACGGTGATACCCCATATGTGGGGGTAAACCACTATTTGGGTGCATGGCAGAGCTCGGAAGGGAAGCAGCGCCATTTGACTTTTTTGGCTGGAATTGAGATTGGACTAAATGTCGCATTTGGAGAGTCCCTGTGTGCCTAAACAGTGGAAACCCCCCATAAGTGACCCCATTTTGGAAACTAGACCCCCCAAGGAACTTATCTAGATGTGTGGTGAGAGCTTTGAACCCCCAAGGGCTTCACAGAAGGTTATAATGTAGAGCTGTAAAATTAAAAAATCATATCTTTTCCACAAAAATGATCTTTCCACCCCCAATTTTTATTTTCCAAAGGGTAACAGGACCCCAAAAGTTATTGTGCAATTTGCCCTGAGTACGCTGATACCCCATATGTGGGGGTAAACCACTATTTTGACGCATGGTAGAGCTCGGAAGGGAAGGAGCGCCTTTTTCAAATGCAGACTTTGATCGGGTGTCATGTCACGTTTGGAGAGCCCCTGATGTGCCTAAACAGTAGAAACCCCCCACAAGTGACTCCATTTTGGAAACTAGACCCCCCAAGGAACTTATCTAGATTATCTAGAACCCCCAAGTGCTTCACAGAAGTTTATAACGTAGAGCCGTGAAAATAAAAAAATCATATTTTTTTTCCGCAAAAATAATCTTTTTGCCCTCAAATTTTTATTTTTATAAGGGTAACAGGAGAAATAGGACGCCAAAAGCTATTGTGCAATTTGTCCTGAGTACGCTGATACCCCATATGTGGGGGGGAACCACTATTTTGACGCATGGCAGAGCTCGAAATGCAGACTTTGATGGAATGGTCTGCGGGTGTCATGTCGCGCTTGGAGAGCCCCTGATGTGTCTAAACAGTAGAAACCCCCCAGAAGTGACCCCATTTTGCAAACTAGACCCCCCAAGGAACTTATTTAGATGTGTGGTCAGCACTTTGAACCCCCAAGGGCTTCACAGAAGTTTATAACGTAGAGCCGTGAAAATAAAAAAATCATATTTTTTTCCACAAAAATGACCTTTTTGCCCCCAAATTTTTATAAGGGTAACAGGAGAAATAGGACCCCAAAAGTTGATGTGCAATTTGTCCTGAGTACGCTGATACCCCATATGTGGGGGGGAACTGAGCCGCCCGCCAGGCCTTGGGGTACTCGGATCTGAGCCTATAGGCTACTATGGGGGATGCCACGGCGACACAGCTCAGTCCGTGGCTCTGGGGCTCATTCTTTAATGTGGGATATTTACAGGTGAATTGAATATTGGTATGGGGACTCGTGACGCCACCTGTGGTGCCTGGTCAGGGTGACCAGCGCTGCAATGCAGTTCCACTGAAGGGTTAATATTGTGCAGCTAGATGTTAAGCCTTCCACAGGTAAGGCTGAGAGTCCTTCAGGGCAGACAAATGTGTAGGGATGCAGGACAGATGGGGACCCGGCAGTGAGGGGTAATAAGAGGGACACACACACATAAGTCTCTTTCTGTACCTTTACTGAAGGTGTTGCAGGCACTCCCCGGAGCACTGTAGGGTGAAGGGTGCACATCCAGTTCCTCCACTGAGTAGGTGTGTGGCCTCCTTTCTCCTTGCCTTTATGTGATAAAGTCTTGGCCTGCTTGTAGCTGGGCCTAGCTTGACCTCCGTCCTGCACCTGGCTGACCTTGAGATTGGCCCTTTTCCCGAAGTACACAGTCTCTGCTTGCAGACGTCCTGCTTGTAGGACTCCGTTCCCCTGGCCCGGTTACGTGTCAGCTCTGTGGTACTCCTGGGACTTGTAGTCCTCCAGGAACTCCGGTGTTCTCCTAATGGGTCGTGGAGATCCCTATAGGCTCGGACCCCGGTGTCCGGTGGTAATAATTGGGATGAGCTATATAAGCTCCTCTGTCCCTCGCTCGCTTTCCACTCGCCTTTCGTCCCACTCGTGTCCTCACACGATCACACACTAGCAGATGGTGGACTGCTTCTCCTTCTTCACCGCTCTCTAAGCGTCGGCACTGTTCTGACTCAGTTCTGACTAGGCTGGAGTGGCTTTCTTTCCACTTGTACTAGCCTCCACAGGTTTGAACTAAGCTTCAAGCTGCAGACTTCAGGTTCCTTCTTAAACAGCTGAACTCTCTCTTTTGAGCTCTGCTCCAAACTTCACCTTCTGAGGTGACTAAAGCTTCACTTCACTAGTCTACGAGGTGACACTGCAGGCTGCAGCCCTCTGACTAGACTGTCTAGACTGTCTGCTCTTCAGTGTCTTCACCTTCCTTATATATGGCTAAACAGCTCCCTCTGGTGGCTCTAGGGATAGGTGAAGGTGTGTGAATGTGTATACAGGACCTCTAGTGGTGGTTACCTTCAGTGCACCCTTCTGGAAGATATGGATCCAGTCACAGTTGGGCTCCACATTCCCCCTAGTAGAACTCAGCACTCCGGGGCTGAAATACAAAAACAGTTAACAATAAAACATTGTATAATTAACTCTTCCCTTACGGGAGGTAAGGCACTCTTGAACTGTTGCATAACAGAAGAATGAATAACTATATACACAATGAGGAAATGAGCAACCATAAAAGTCCCAGTCTCTTTTAGAAAAAGGATGCTCAAAAGGTAAAGGAAACATGTAAAAATAATGTCCATTATACTTGTTTCAGTATCAAAAGGGAAAAAACGGATTAATAAATAACGGCATATTAAAGCATAATGTGGCAACAATATATACATTTATGTACAGTGACCTAGATTAACTATATACATCTGCCAAGGTTGAACTAATCTCTAAACCTAGCAGGGATGTGTCCTTTTGTGCTACGTTCTGACCTGCGTGGTGCAGTGACCTGTGAGGTAGCAGTTTCCCTGTTTGTTCTGCATGAAAGTGAATTATAGAATTGCCTTAACCTCTCTACAGGACTGGCAAGTACACTGTGAGCTGGGTGAACTGGCTCGACTTCTGCAGGGGATCCTTCTTCCTGAGATTCAGCTTCTTGGGATTCCGCTTCTTGGGGTTCTGCTTCTTGGGGTTCTGCTGGAGCAGGTTCCTCTGGAACTGACTCTACTGCAACAACCGGTGCAACTGGATGTAGAGGTTCTCCTTGTTGTTGATAGAATTAAAGTACGGGAATAATTACAGCTTCTCCAATGCGAGGCCAATCCGCGGGGAAATCTCCTAAGTCTGTATGTATGACTGATTCATCACGCTCTTTCTTATTGACAACAGGTTCTTCTTCTTGAAGCTTTAACGGATCCGGACACAACTTTAGGTGATCTCTGGATACAGTTGCAGTTGTTCTTCCTCCATCTTTGCTAATTATACACGTTTTCTTGTTGTCAAACCTTGAATTCTGTACAACGTAGGGCTCTCTTTCCCATTGATCGTCGAGTTTGTGTATCCTCCTCTTTCTTTTCAGTACGACTTCACCAGGTGCGAAAGGTTCACCTCACGCACTTTTGTTGTAGTGATCCTCTTGTTTATCCCTTACTCGATTGAGACTATCTTCAACACAGGCCTGTACTTTTCTGTACTGTTCCTGTCTGTTTGTGTCCCAGTCTTCAGTAGTCACATCTGCTTCTGGTTCTACAACACCAAGCTCCAGATCCATGGGCAGCTTTCCTAGTCTTGCCCGCATGAGATAGGCTGGGGTGCAATTGGTGGAACTCACAGGTATGTGATTGTACAGATCTACCAGATCAGGTAGTAAGTCTGGCCACCGATTTCTCTCTTCAAGTGGTACAGTCTTCAACAGGTCAATGACGATGTGATTCATCTTTTCACAGAGACCATTAGTTTGGGGGTGGTACGGTGTGGTTCTTATCTTCTTACATCCGTACATGTGACAGAACTCTTTGAACAATTCGGCCTCAAAGGCTGGGCCTTGATCAATTAGCACCTGCTCAGGATATCCGTGTGGTCTGCAGAAATACGCTTGGAACGTCTTTGCTGCTGTCTCTGCCGTCAGATCTTTGACAGTGGCGACCACCAGGAACCTGGAGTAGTGATCCACCATGGTCAGGGCATAGGAGTATCCTGACCGGCTGGGTGACAACTTGACATGGTCCAGGGCCACGATCTCCAAGGGACGAGTCGTCTTGATGGGTTGCAGGGGTGCCTTCTGACTGCTGTAGTTTCTTCTGAGGCCACAGGGTCCACAGTTCTGGCACCACCTCTCAATGGAGCTGCGCATTCCCACCCAGTAGAAACGACACTTCAACAGGGTCTCCAGCTTCTTCCAGCCAAAGTGCCCCGCTTGATCGTGGTAGGCTTCCAACACCATCTGGACGTCTGCTCTGGGGACTACTATCTGCCATACCATCTCATGGGTCTTTGGGTTGACGTACCTCCGGCACATCTTCTCTCGATAGATAAAGAGCCGGCTTCTCTCATTCCACAGCTGCTTTGCTTGCGGAGACGCATCCTTCTCCAAGGAGGAACCTTCCTGAGTTATCAGCTCCTTGATACGGCTGACAACTGGATCGCTGTCCTGAGTCTCCTTCCAGCTGTGGTGAGGTAAAGGATTTAACGTCTTACCACGCAGCTTCCTGCAGGCTTGTTGCTCGTGGAACATCCCATTCCTGTGAAAGGCAGGTAGGTCAATCTCTTCCAGATCATCCACTTCTTCTTCTGTGTCCGATTCATGAGGCATCCTGGATAGGGCATCAGCGTTGGCATTCTTGCGGCCCGCTCGGTACTTGATTGTGAATTGGTAGTTTGACAGCCGAGCCATCCAGCGTTGTTCCATGGCTCCCAGCTTAGCTGTTTCAAGATGCGTCAAGGGGTTATTATCAGTGTAGGCAGTGAACTTGCTGGAGGCTAGGTAATGCTTAAACCTCTCCGTGATGGCCCAGACCAGTGCCAGGAACTCCAACTTGAAGCTGCTGTAGTTCTCGGGGTTCCTCTCGGTCGGGCGGAGCTTCCTGCTTGCATAGGCGACTTTCTCCAGGCCATTTTGCTTCTGACTGAGGACAGCTCCAAATCCTTCGTTGCTGGCATCAGTATACAGCAGGAACGGTTGGCAGTAGTCAGGGTAGGCTAGGATCTCGTCACCTGTCAGGATCTCCTTCATTTCTTTGAATGCCTCAGCCTGTTCTTTACCCCAGTGGAATGGAGAATTTCTGCTCTTGAGGGACTGTCCCACCAGGAGGTCTTGCAGAGGCGCTGCTTTCTTGGTGTAGTCCTTTACGAACCTCCGGTAGTATCCTGTCAGTCCCAGGAACTGTCGCACCTCTTTGAGGTTTCTTTGGCTCTGGCCATTTCTGGATGGCGGTGACTTCTCGGGGTCTGGCGCTACTCCTTCTGAGCTGACAATATGCCTCAGGTACTGTACCTTTTCTTTGAGCAGATGGCACTTTGAAGGCTTCAGTTTCATCCCATACTTGGACAGTGACTCGAATAACCTCCACCAGGTGCTTCAAGTGATCTTCATACGTCTGGAGTACACAATTACGTCGTCCAGGTACAGTAACACAGTTTCAAAGTTGAGATGTCCCAGGCAGCTCTCCATCACTCTCTGGAACGTTCCAGGGGCACTGCTGAGTCCAAAATGGCATTCTGTCGAACATCACAGAGTCCATCGTGGTGGTGAAAGCCGTCTTCTCCCGATCCTCCTCAGCCACAGCACTTGCCAGTACCCACTAGTTAGGTCAAGGGTGGAAAAGTAATTAGCATCTTTAGTGCAGCTAAGGATTCCTTAATGCGTGGTAAAGGGTATTCATCTTTATGTGTAATGCGATTTACTTGTCTGTAATCTACACACATTCTCATGCTTCCATCCTTTTTCCTGACTAGGACTAGAGGTGCTGCCCAGGGACTACAACTATCCCTTATCACCCCTGCCTCCTTCATGTCACGCAACATCTCCTTGGCTTTCTGGTAGTGTGCTCGTGGTATAGGCCTGTACCGCTCTTTGATGGGAGGATGATTGCCTGTGGGGATGTGATGTTGGACCCCTTTAATTTTCCCAAAGTCGAGTGGTGTTTGCTGAATACCTGTGCGTACTCCTGAACTACTCGATATACTCCTTGTTTCTGATGGGCTGGAGTGGTGTCCGTACCGACATGGAGCTGTTGACACCAATCCTCCACCTTGGTGGTCGGACCGTTATCCTCCACTGGTTGTGGGAGGTTAGGGCTCCGTCGTGTGAATGGAGTATTCCACTAGCATGTACTTAGCAACAGTGGCATCGTGGAATTA
>JARQOD010000001.1:435315896-435335487 GCA_033576555.1 Oophaga sylvatica | reverse complement strand
CAGCCACTCAGCAATTGCATGAGATATAACTCCAAATCATGTGTAACTCGACGCGTTTCTCCTCTTCCGAGGTTCATCAGGAGTATGATAACATATGGGAGTACTTAGCTTCGATCGCTGAGGATACAGCCAGATAGTTAGGGACGATCCCCTCTTTTTGGTATGATGTCTAAAGCAGCTGTTCACTGCACCCATATATATATAGTTACACCCCTCCTCACATTAAAGCAAATGAAAACACTCCTCACCTGTGATAAAAACTGACCAGCATGTACAGAGAGTCTCGGCGTGCGTCTCAAGATGCGTTCCAGCGTCATATCTGTTACCACTCCCACATTAGTCATGTGACCAATGACACGTTCAGATTTTAACCGGTCATATACGTAACTTCTAATCGACCGCTGATGATCAGTGGAAATATATATACTGCGCCATTACTGACTGCATCTCATTTAACATCAAAACGGTTGAAAAAAATATCTGTAAAGAATCTGGCCAGCATACACAGGAAGCGTTCAAAAGTCATATACCACTCCCACACTGGTCATGTGAGTAATGACACGTTCAGATTTTCTCCGATCATATATCTTCTAATAAACTGCTGATAGTCAGTGCAGATAGATGTGCATAGTGCTATTACTGACTATATCTCATCTAGCATCAGAACGGATAAAGAATACTCATCTGAGAGGGGTCGGCATACATAGGAGGCGTTCCAAAATCATATCTGTTACCACTCCCATATTTGTCATGTGAGCAATGACGTATTCAGATTTTCAAATAGAATGCTAATACTACGTACCGATAAATATGCATATTGCGCCATTGCTAACTACATCTCACATCAGAACGGGTGAAAAATAGATGAAAGCACTTCTTATCTGTGAGAGGTCTAAATAGGAAGAATTCTACAATTCATGTATATTACAACTCCCATAATGGTTCTATAAGCAATAACACGTTCAGATTTCTAATAAACTGCTGATGATTAATGTAGATATATACGTATAGTGCGCCTTTACTGACTGCATCTCAGAAGGCATTCATCAGAGATGGTCATTGCAAACATCATATAGTTAGAATATGTCAATCCTGTGATCGATCTAATAGGCATATATAGGGAATATCTCAAAGTGCCTCTCAAGATATCTAACAAGATCAATCCTCCTCCCATAGTGATCATAATGACACACTCAAGTTTGTATTCATCACTTTAGATGGCCGTCCAGATATTCTATGTTCAAGATAGACAAGTGCATTTATATATCATTCGTTTCACATCATAGCATAATTACGGATTTAATGAACATATCCCATGATACTGTGATACCTGATCCGTATGTAGACGTTATTATGAGCAGTGTCTGCCCTCAAAATATTAAAAATAAGGGAAGGAAGAAACATTTATTTTATAACATTATATATTTTGCAACTATAATATATTAGATGCAGGAACAGCTATTGAAAAAGTGTATATATCTCCTCTTTTGTGAAGAGGAAATAGAACAGATGACCAAGCCTATAATAAGGTATAATTTTAAAAGACAAGACCCATTAGGGTCGATTAGTCTCAAGGTTTTCATATTGTCAGAACTATTCAATAAAAGACAGTGAAGGAAAGAGAAAACACAAGGACGCTTTACATATAGCATAGAGGGTACCGAATCCCATTATAGAAAGCAGTTAAACTGCATTTGCTCATTAAGGCCCTTGGGAAAAACTGTTTCAAGCCTATAAATCCATCCAATTCCTTTTGCAATATTTTCTTATTCCAGTCACCACGGCGTATAGATGGCGAAATCACCTCTATGACACAGAATTTGAAAGAATTTAGGTCACTTTGATGTACTTCTCTAATATGTCTAGAGATAGCGGTTTCCCTCTTATTTCTAATATCACCCACATGGTCACCAATACGTCTTCTCAGTTCCCTTTTTGTTTTTCCCACATAATTAAGTGGGCAGGAACAGGTGAATAAATACACAACACCACTAGTTTTGCAGTTAGCGAAATGTCTATTTTGAAAAATATGACCTGTTGTTACACTAGAGAAGGTTTTACCAACTTTTATATAGTCGCAAAAGGAACAGTTGCCACATCTAAATGTACCTACGGATCTCTTATCTAGCCAAGTACCCTTTTTAGAAGGAGGAGTATAGAGACTATGCATTAATTGATCACCAATGGACCGGCCTTTCCTGTATGTAATTCCGGGGGTGTCCGTTAGAAGGTCACATATTTCACTGTCCGCTTTTAAAATGTCCCAATATTTGCAAATGATATCACGGACTTCCCGAGAGTGACTGTCATAATTACCAATGATACGTGTACAATCCTCTACCCTTTTGTCTTTTGGGCATAGAAGGTTACTCCTTGTACATTTCTCTGCTTCTTTGAAGGCATCTTGGAGGACCTTCTTAGGATAGTCCCTCTCTAAAAATCTATTTCTTAGCTCCTTTGCTTGTCTATGGAAATTAGAAGGATTAGAGCAATTTCTTTTAACCCTAAAATACTGACCTTTAGGAATACCCCTACGTAAACTCTGAGGATGATAGCTTCTCCAATTAAGGAGATTATTAGTGGCAGTCGGTTTTCTGTAAGTTTCAGTTTCAAGTAGACCATTTTGACTCTTCTTGATATTAATGTCCAGGAAATTAATAGACACTAGGTCAGCCTCACATGTAAATTTTAAACCAATATCATTCTGATTAAGTTCATTAACAAATAAATCAAAAGATGATCTATCCCCTGCCCAGAAAATCAGAATATATCAATGTAGCGCCCCCAGAAAATTATCTGGGGGCACCACCAGGCAGTTCTGTCCTCGCCAAAGACAATGGTGTCCTCCCACCAGCCCAGGAGCAAGTTTGCATAGGTGGGTGCACAGGGGCTACCCATAGCGGTGTGTTAGGACAAATTCTAACAATGTACATATGAACTTATTATGCAAATTGCAATGTGTGCCTCTAGATTTTAAAAAGAACTCCACCTCCTCCAATCCCTTATCATGGGGGATACTGCTGTATAAGGCTTCAACGTCAATAGAGGCCAAGAGTGTATCTTCTTCAAGTGATATGCCATCGATTTTTAAGAGAAGGTCAGGGGTGTCCCTAATGTAAGATGGTAAGGCTGTCACAAATTGTCGTAGTACTTTATCAATATACACTGCGCAGGTTATAGGGTGCCAACCTCCGCTGGTAGGTAGGGTTACATAGGCCATTGCAGGGATAAGCACGACCCTCTGGTGTTTTTCACTCATTTATTGTATGATGTCTTTTTGCCAATTTGGCTTAGTATTGTTCTATTTTTAATGGTTATAATAAAGTCTGTTTTTATAACAAAATAAGGGGAGATACTGTGATACTAGTATAATTGATCTCTTGTTGATATATCTATACTACTGTGATATATTCAAAACTAATGTCATGACTCAAGGTATGCCACACTAAACAATATCGCTAACGGATCGCTAAAAAACGTCACTATTTAGCGATCCCGTTAGCGATATTGTTCAGTGCGGCAGCTTCCAGCGACGAGCTTCCTGCTGTGATCTCGCTCGTCGCTGGAATCGTTCCGGACCCTATTTTCTCGTCGGCGCTCCCCTGGGTAAGTATATATCGCTAGTGTGGCACCTTTTCTTAGCGATTTAGCGGTACTTTTGTACCGCTAAAGTCGTTAAGAAGATCGCTAACGGCGATAGCGTCGTTAACTATATCGCTAAATGTGGCCGCATTTAGCGATATAGAAACAATCCCGCTAGCGATCTCATTAGTATGCAACGCTAATGAGATCGCTAGCGGGATAGCTTAGTGTGGCAGTACCTTCAGTTGTCTTGTGACCCGGGACTAGGAGCTTCTTTCCTGTCACTAACGCTAGGGGGCCCCCTAGCTCGCCCTGTTCCCTGGGTTACTTCTGAAGGTGAAGATGCTGGGGCCTTATCTCCTTAATCTGCCCTCCATCTGTTCCCTTCTCCCAGACTGGGAACAGGGGAGCAGCTGTGCACCGTAGTACACCAACCAGACGAACAAGGCAACTCGATCAGGGGCAATGGAAAAATACCAGACATAAATATTCACTCACATATAACTGAGGAATGCACCGGGAAATGGAGGATGGGGGAAAAACCAAAGTAGAAAAAGGAAAGGGAATTATTACAGTCACTGATAAATCCACCAAATGCCTTCTCATATAACCAAACAACTATCCTCCAAGCCATGCAGAATAAGCTAGCTGTGACAATGTATGTCAGTCAGGACCCAGATTATATAGGGGATAGGAGTGGCTAACTGTGCTCATCTGAGAGCCCAGACTCCCAGAGCTCCCAACATGGCTGATTAACCCCTGTACTGCCAAAAGAAATTTACATTGTTTAAAAAGAAGGTGAAGTGATTATTTTCAGCACAGGAGTAGGAGCAATCAGACGCTGAGGTTTTCTGGCTCCTCTCTGTTGCGGTATCCCCGTGACAGCTATACTCTGACAACACTAACAATATTATACTTATCCCATTTTCAATGCAGAATGGAAGATGATTTGGTCAGGCCAAAGTTATATGAGGTTAAATCAATACTAAACTTGTTATGAGGCTAATTCATAAGTGACATCTAGTATGGCCGCACTTCCTGCTGGCACTTTTACAAAATGACTGGTTTAATAAGAGCAGAAAAAGATGCCAACATCTCTGTAGATAAAAGAAACATAACTACGGTTATGTACCTTGCTTATAGCAGCCTAGACGTGTAAGTGCAGGGATTTCTGTACATGATGTTTATACCTGACAATGAAATCTAGTACTGTAATTTCAATGTTAAGGAGTGTGCATATATATAAAGCAGACATGTAATCTCATCACTAATACTAAGTACCTCTGCAACCAACTACAAACCTCAATTCACTGGATGTTTCATAAATATTAATGTCCACAACTAGACTCACAATAAATCTGAGAAATGGCAGCCCTGAGCTTTGTTCACATTGGCATTGTTGTTTTGTCCATATGCGGGGGCAAAAGAGCACACAAGTTTATGGTAACACTAAGGTATTACTGTCAAACACATGTGCTAATTTAACCCGAGCTTGGCGTTGGTTTGTACACCACATGACTCCACTTTGTGCCATTTCAAAAATATGTTTTTTTTTTAAATAAGATATGAAATATGATCTAACATGCAGAATATAATTCCAACTTCTGCACAATGAATGCTCAGCTCACCGGGTCATGCATACCCATACTTCCAGCTGTCATGCATATCGGCTATTTTATTCTGCCAAAATATTTATATTACTTTAAATAAATGTTGCCTATAATGCAAAAGTTAACATTTTTCTAAGGTTTTATTCAGCTGCATCATTTAGGCCTAATCATTTCATGTAATAATGGCACAAAATGACCCTTACACTCTGTAAAGCCTCTGAGTCGTATGGAGCCATAATGTGGTGCCCACAGATAGCAGATAGGCCAGCTCCACTGATCCCTAAGACAGTGGTTACAGAATATCACCCCTACAATCATTCCCTGAAGTCCAGCATGATAGCGGTTATCTATTTGCCAAAATGAGTTCCCACCAAACTTTAGTCTTCTAAGTCAATAACAATAATCATTTGCATCAAGTTCCATCATCCCCTTTAGGTCTGGACAGCCACACAATCACATTTCTTTAGTTGCGTCTTCAGTTCTCTATATACCTACTGCTCTTCTATTGGCTCTGTATATACAGTATGTATATACAAATACTCTGCCACCTGATGTTTGCTCTGTATAACTATATTGATTAAATTGCGTGCTTCTCCTAGCGCCTTAGGTGGCTGAGAGCTCCACTTTCTCCTTGTGCTGGCTCTCCCTGCAGACTTCTATTGGAGACCTGCTGACTCTTCCCATGCCTCCCATGTCTGATAGGGGCAATTCTTAAAAAATTCAGCATGAAAAAAAAGTGGCATGCTTCATTGTAGTATTAAAAATGCATTTGTGATAAAACTTATGGTTAGTTTGTCCAATTAGTTTTCAGCTTGTAAAAACAGAACGACTATGGAAATTCGTAATTCCTAGACGGGTAAACTGCATAAAGTCATCCTCAACATGCTGCGATAAACACTCTAAGGCTGGGTTCACGTTGCGATAATGGCAATGCGCTGACGGAATCCGTTACATAGCGGCACTAACGGCATGTAACAGATGCATTAGGGTACTGTCACACTAAGTGAGATCGCTAAAGAGTCACCGATTTCATGACGCAGTAGCGATCTCATTAGCGACTTAACTGTGTGTGACATGTAGCAGCGATGTGACCCCTGCTGAGATGTCGTTGATCGCTTATGAACGTTCTGAGCCGTTTTTTGGTCGTTAGTGTCCCGCTGGTGAGCCTGAATCGCTGAGTGTGACACCCTTTATGAAACGACTTCACCAGCGTCGCAGGTGGGACTAGGTTTTCCCAACGACGCAGAGGTCGTTATACAGATCGCTGATCTCTGATGAGATCTTTGTGTTTGGAAGCTAACTAGCGATCATATAGCGATCGCACCAGCGATCTCGCCAGGTTGTGTCGTTGTCGTGATCGCTGGTGCGATCGCTGTGACAGTGCCTTTATCGCAGCCATAGACTGCTATTATGTAGCGCATCGCTAACGCATGTCATAATCGACATGCGTTAGCGATGTGCTGTCATTCTGTGACGGACCCCCGGATGCGGTCTGCAGCTTTCGGGGGTCCGTCACCGCTAGCACAGATGGAGCATCTGCGCTAGTGCGATCGCATAACGCGATCTTTAAATGGCACTTGCGTTAGCGCAGTCCGTTTAATGCATGCTTTGAGCGGACTGCACTAACGCAATATGAACCTAGCCTAACCATTGTACATGACTTTACTTATAATGGTCTTCTCAGATTCAGGGGTATACTGGTCAGGACTCAGGAGAAGTTATTTCCTATCTCTTCTATGATCGTGGGGGGCCAACCGCTGAGACCATCACTAAACTGCCTAAGAAAGCCAATTTCTGTACAACCACTGGTACCTCCCAAGGATCTAGTACTTTTACCAGTTTCTTATTCTTACCAGAATACCCATTTAATGCATATGTTTGTTATACAACTTGAATTATAGCTGAAAGTCTACACTTCTATCACATCTTGATAGATATGTTCCTCTGGTGTGCAGAGACTAAATTTTGTAGCTACATAAATACTTCTGGCCTGAACTATATATATCTTTAGAGCACAAAATTAACTGAGAAATAGTTGTTGCACCTCAGAGCGTCAAGTGAGATCCAAGAAGCTCTCCAAATACTCATGGCATATGGATGATTTTGATATCAATAGCAATTACATCAGTATGAAGCATCGGTCAAGTAAAAAAAAAAAGAAACCCTAAAGCGTGCAGCCAAGAGGCAATGTAATCCCATTAATTCATTTGAGAGACGTGGTTCTGTTCCGATGATCAATGTTTCTTGCCATGAATGAGCTTCCATCATTGAATTAGTGACACTACTGTAACCCAGTTTTCCATTTTTCCTTTTTATAACCTCATCTGCCAAATTCAGGTAGTGCTCACCAATAGAAAATATATTCTTCAACTAAGTCATTTCAATCCAAGAGATTGTGTCATAAATAAATCTACTCTGGATCATGCACTCCCTGACAGAAGTTATGTCGCTTATCCATGTTATGTAAATCAAAGCTTATAACATGATGTTAAATTCATCCATTGGTTTTATAAATTACTCTTTTGAAAGCTGAAACCCTCCCAAATTTGGTTTAGGTTAAGAAAATAAATTGGCATCAATGCTGAAATATTGATCATTTAATGGACACAGAATGCTCATATTTTGGCAAGACAAAAGTTTTGTCGCACAGAAAGTAATGTGATATTCAAACAAATAATTACCATAATTACCTTAAAATACAAATATATGTTGCATAACATTGGTGAATGAAGTTGTGGTGCTATTAGAGTCATATTTAATATTTTGTATGACTTCCATGAGCTTGAAGGACTGCATCCATGCGGTTCAACAATGATTCATACAATTTATTAATGAAGTCATCAGGAATAGCAAAGAATGCAGTCTTACATGCCTCTCAGAGTTCATCTAGATACTTTGGTTTTGTCTTCCAAGCTTCCTCTTTCATCCTACCCCAAACATGCTCATGTCTGGTGACTGGGCTGGCCAGTCCTTGAGTGCCATGATCTTTTTTGCCTGGAGGAACTTTGTTGTAGAGATGGATGTATGAGATGGAGGACCATCCATTATGATTTGGAATGTAAGAGGTAGCTAATACTTCTTGATATTTTAGGCTATTGCTATTGCCTTCCACCTTGCAAATCTTTCACACACCCCCATACTGAATGTATCCCCAGACCATGATCTTTCCACCACCAAATTTAATTGTTTTCTGGGTGTATTTTGGATCCATACGGGCTCCAGTAGGTCTCCTGCAGTATTTGCGGCAGCTGTGGTGTAATTCTACTGAAGATTCATCAGAGAAATCCACCTTCAGCCGCTTTTCCAGCTTCCATCTGTTTAGCAGGCTGTGGGACTTTGCAAATGCAACATGGTTTTTTAATTGCCTTTTGTTTAGTGCTAGCTTCTGGGCACTGATTCGACCATGGAGGCCATTTTGAGACAGAATCCTACAAACTGACACAGGGACTTGAGGTTACCAGGCCTGTTGGAGCTCTGCTGCAGTGGAAGAGGGGCTTGCTTTGGATTTTCTAACCAACAAACGTTCCTCTGAGCAGTTGTCTTGCTGTGTCTGCCGGACCTGGGCTTGTCAAACACATCTCCAGTCTCTTCAAATCTTCTTTTAATTCTTTGTACTTGACGCTGAGGCACATTAAAGATGCCAGCCACCACCTCTGCAGTGGATCTGGTCATCAGCCTCTTGATAATCAAGGCTTTGGTCGCAGGGTGGATTTTTGGCATGTTGTCAGAGCTCAAGTTGCAGTTCAAGTGAAGGTCTGGGGTGCTGGGTTTCTTTTTATAAACACCCACTAATTAACCTATCATTTACTGAGCACTGGTGAGGATGTAAACTAAGATTGGGTGCATTATATGACCAGGCGACAAAACTTTTGTCTTGACAAAATCTGACCATTCTGTGTTCATTAAATGCTCAATATTTCAGCATTGATGCCAATTTATATTCTTAACCTAAACCAAATTTGGGAGGGTTTCAGCTTTCAAGAGAGTAATTTATAAAACCAATGGATGAATTTAACGACAGGTTATAAGCTTTGATTTACATAACATGGATAAGCGACATAACTTCTGTCAGGGAGTGTATAGTCATGGCCGAAAGTGTTGGCACCCTTGAAATTGTGTGTGATTTGAACAATACAAAAAAAAAACAGAAAAAAAGGCAAATTGGACAAAATTTCACATAAAACCACAAAAATTGTGGCACCTGTCCAAAAATGTGGGTAAACAACTTTGTTTCATGTAAGTGATGCTCGTTCAAACTCACCTGTGGCAAGTAACAAATGTGGGCAAATATGAAAATCACACCGGAAACCAGATAAATAGGGGATAAATTGACTCAATCTTTGCATTGTGTGTGCCACACGAAGCATGGAGAACAAAGGGAGGAGAAGAGAACTGTCTGAGAAATTGAGAACCAAAATTGTTGAAAAATAGAATCTCAAAGTTACAAGTCCATGTCCAGAGATCTTGATATTACTGTGCACAACAAAATCAAGAAGTTTACAAACCATGGCACTGTAGCTAATCTCCCTGGAAGTGGACAGCAGAGAAAAATTGAAGAATGGTTGCAACACAGGATAGTCCAGATAGTGGATAAGCAGCCCCAATTGCCAAAGAAATTCAAGCTGTCTTGGAGGCTCTGGGTGCATCAGCGTCAACGCGAACCATCCGTCGATATTTGAATTAAATGAAATGCCATGGCAGAAGACCCAGTAGGACACCACTGCTGACACAGAGACATAAAAAAGCTAGACTGCGGTTTGCAAAAATGTAAGTGAGTAAGCCAAAATCCTTCTTGGAAAGTGTTTTTTGGACACATGAGACCAAAGTAGTGCTTTTTGGTGAAGCACATCATTCAGCTGTTTACTGAAAACAGAATGAGGCATACAAAGAAAAGAACACAGTACCTACAGTCAAATATGATGAAGGTTCAAAGATGGTTTGTTAGGGTTGGCGATTTGCACAGAAATAAAATATAACTTAAAGTGCAATTGCAACACGGGGTCCACTGTGCAGAGATGTAAAACTGCTGCTAATGTGAACAATGATGGTACGGAGTAGCGAGCGTTCTCCTTAAGCACACTGAGTTGACGCCACACAGTGTGAACAAAACTCAGGATACCTCGCTCTGTTAACTTCACAGAGAGGATACTGAACCAACAAATAATAAGTGCAATATCCTGTTAGCATCACAGGGATTTAGCACGTGAGTTGCACCAGCTCTGCCAGTAAGCTGTGCTAACCGCACACAGGGAAGAAGTAGATGCTGAGACAAGAGAAAAAACACAAAAGGTGCAAGAGGAAAACCCTGTAGAACACACAGGGGAGCAAAGCTCTAATGGTTGGATCTTGCCCTGGGACTGACCCGTGCTAACTGCACACGTAGCCGAAACAGGTGGTAAGTCAAGCGGGGCCAAAAAGTCCTGCCTATGAAGGTAGCTAACACACACACGTGCATACAGAGTGGTAGAGTATCCACTCACACACACCAACCATAAATGATACTAGCGGACATCGCTGGGAGCCCTTTAAACCCAAAGCTCCACCACAGTCACGCTGACATCACCCGTGGGCCAATCCGGAGCTGCCACATTACCTGAGCAGATGACGTCCGAGCAGCGTCGGACTGGAACACCTTGGGCCCACCAGAGAAAATCATTCTTGGGGCCCACTATGTAGCTACATAGAAATAAATACAAGACCACAAATTGTGCAGTAAAACACACTAATATCACGGTATAATATAAGGTAGTACATGTCTTAATTATATAGCAGGAGTTGGGGTAGCCTCCCTCATAGATTATAAAGCAGCCCCCTCATAGGGGATAATGCTGGCCCCCATTGGGGATAATGCTGCCCCCCCTCATAGAGGATAATGCTGCCCCCCTCATAGGGTATAATGCTATATATATATATATATATATATAGATAATAGATAGATACCATATATACTCGAGTATAAGCCGACCCCCCTAATTTTGCCACAAAAAACGGGGAAAACTTATCGACTCGAGTATAAGCCTAGGGTGGAAAATGAGATTATGCCCCATATGCTGCCCCATGTATTATGCCCCACAAGATGCTCCATAGATTGTGCCCCATATGCTGCCCATGTATTATGCCCCCATAGATGCTCCATAGATTGTGCCCTCATAGATGCTCCATAGATTATGCCCCCATAGATGCTCCATAGATTATGCCCCCATAGATGCTCCATAGATTATTACCCCATAGATGCTCCATAGATTGTGCCCCCATAGATGCTCCTTAGATTATGCCCCCATAGAAGCTCCATAGATTGTGCCCCCATAGATTATGCCCCTATAGATGCTCCGTAGATTATGCCCCATAAATGCTCCTTAATCCCATAGATTTGCCCATAGATCTCTAATTATGCCCCCATAGATTCTTATATGCCCCCATAGAAGCTCCATAGATTGTGCCCCCATAAAATGCTCCTTAGATTATGCCCCCATAGATGCTCCATAGATTATGCCCCCATAAAGCTCCTAGATTTGCCCCCATAAATGCTCCTTAGATTATTCCCCCATAGATGCTCCATAGATTATGCCCCCATAAATGCTCCCTAGATTTTGCCCCCATAATATGCCCATATGCTCCATAGATTATACCCCCATAATTATGCCCCAAAATGCCCCAAGATTATGCCCCCATAAATGCTCCACAGATTATGCCCCCATAGATTATGCCCCCATAAATGCTCCACAGATTATGCCCCCATAGATTATGCCCCATAAATGCCCACAGATTATGCCCCCATAAATGCTCCACAGATTATGCCCCCATAGATTATGCCCCCATAAATGCTCCACAGATTATGCCCCCATAAATGCTCCACAGATTATGCCCCCATAGATTATGCCCCCATAAATGCTCCACAGATTATGCCCCCATAGATTATGCCCCCATAAATGCTCCAAAGATTATGCCCCCATAGATTATGCCCCCATAAATGCTCCACAGATTATGCCCCCATAGATTATGCCCCCATAAATGCTCCACAGATTATGCCCCCATAGATTATGCCCCCATAAATGCTCCCCAGATTATGCCCCCATAGATTGTGCCCCCATAAATGCTCCACAGATTATGCCCCCATAGATTATGCCCCCATAAATGCTCCACAGATTATGCCCCCATAGATTATGCCCCCATAGATGCTCCACAGACTGTGCCCCCATAGATGCTGCAAAAAAAAAAAAAAAGACATACTCACCTCTCGTCGCTGGGGGCCAGGTGCTGGTGTCCTGAGCAGGCGACTGGCTCAGAGCCCCGGCACCTGCGATATTTACCTGTCACCGGGTCCACTGCTGAGCGCCGCTGTCTTCGGTCCTCCGGCAGTGAATGCTCAGGCAGGGGGCGCGGCGCTCACTAATGACGTCATTGCGCCCTCTGCCTGAACATCGCAGCAAGAGAGGACGCGAGGACACAGCGGAGCTCAACGGTTGGAGCGGGTGACAGGTAAGTAATGATATTCACTGCTTCCCACGCGATGCCTTTATCATAGACTTAGCTGGGGACCAAGCAGTAATCCTGTGAGCCTGAGCATGGCACTGGGACCGAGGTCTGCGCTGAGCAGCAGTCACAGCGGCTGGACATGAATGGGCGACCACGGCACCAGGCAATGCCTGGGATCCAACCCGTGCAGCGGGAAAAACCCGGCGCCTAACATGGTTTGAGGTTATTTTTCTGCCTTTAGCATTGGGTGTCTTGACTGTGTGCAAGGCATCACAAAATCTGAAGATTACCAGAGGTTTTCGGGTTTCAATGTAGTGCACAGTGTCAGAAAGCTGGGTTTGCCTCCTAGGTCATGGGTTTTCCAGCAGGACAATGACATCAAGCATACAGTGAATACGGAAAGTATTCAGACCCCTTTAAATTTTTCACTCTTTGTTTCATTGCAGCCATTTGGCAAATTCAAAAAAGTTCATTTTTTTCTCATTAATGTACACTCTTCACCCCATCTTGACTGAAAAATACTGAAATGAAAAAATTATTGCAAATTTATTAAAAAAGAAAAACTGAAATATCACATGGTTATAAGTATTCAGACCCTTTGCTCAGACACTCATATTTAAATCACATGCTGTCCATTTCCTTGTGATCCTTCTTGAGATGGCTCTAGTCATTCATTGGAGTCCAGCCGTGTTTAACTAAACTGATAGGACTTGATTTGTAAAGGCACACATCTGTCTATATAAGAGCTCACAGCTCACAGTGCATGTCAGACCAAATGAGAATCATGAGGTCAAAGGAACTGGCCAAGGAGCTCAGAGACAGAATTGTGGAAGGCACACATCTGGCCAAGGTTACAAAAGAATTTCTGCAGTACTCAAGGTTCCTAAGAGCACAGTGGCCTCCATAATCCTTAAATGGAAGAAGTTTGGGACCACCAGAAGTCTTCCTAGACCTGGTCTTTCAGCCAAACTGAGCAATCGCGGGAGAAGAGCCTTAGTGAGAGAGTTAAAGAAAAAACCCAAGATCACTGTGGCTGAGCTCCACAGATGCAGTAGGGAGATGGGAGAATGTTCCACAAAGTCGACTATCACTGCAGCCCTCCACAAGTCGGACCTTTATGACAGAGTGGCCCAACGGAAGCTTCTCCTCAGTGCCAGACATGAAAGTATAGTGTTTGCTAAAAAACACATGAAGGACTCCCAGACTATGAGAAATATGATTCTCTGGTCTGATGAGATGAAGACAGAACTTTTTGGTGATAATTCTAAGCGGTATGTGTGGAAAAAACTAGGAACTGCTCATCACCTGCCCAATACAATCCCAACAGTGAAACATGGTGGCGGCAGCGTCATGCCATGGGGGTGTTTTTTCAGCTGCAGGGACAGGATGACTTGTTGCAATTGAAGGAAACATGAATGCGGCCAAGTACAGAGATATCCTGGTTGAAAACCTCTTCCAGAGTGCTCTGGACCTCAGACTTGACCGAAGGTTCACCTTCCAACAAGACAGTGACCCTAAGCACCAAGCAACAGCTAAAATAACAAAGGAGTGGCTTCAGAAAAACTCTGTGACCATTCTTGACTGGCCCAGTAAGAGCCCGGACCTAAACCCAATTGAGCATCTCTGGAGAGACCTGAAAATCGCTGTCCATCAACGTTCACCATCCAACCTGATGGAACTGGAGAGGATCCCCAAATCCAGGTGTGAAAAACTTGTTGCATCATTCCCAAGAAGACTCATGGCTGTACTAGCTCAAAAGGGTGCTTGTACTCAATACTGAGCAAAGGGTCTGAATACTGATGACCATGTGATATTTCAGTTTTTCTTTTTTAATAAATTTGCAAAAATGTCTACATTTCTGTTTTTTTCAGTCAAGATGGGGTGCAGAGTGTACATTAATGAGAAAAAAATGAACTTTTTTAAATTTACCAAATGGCTGCAATGAAACAAAGAGTGAAAAATTTAAAGGGGTCTGAATACTTTCTGTACCCACTGTACTTTGAGAAGCACCCAGAAATGGATGGAAACAAAGCGCTGGAGAGTTCTGAAGTGGCCAGCAATGAGTTCGGACCTAAATTGAACACCTGTGGAGAAATCTTTGGGGTTTTGCATGAAATGATGTCCAATTTACTTTATTTTCTTTGTTTTTTTCTGTTGTTCCAATACACACAAAGGAAATAAACGTGTATAACAAAACATGTGCAATTACAATAAATTTTTAGAAGAAATACATAATTTTCTGTAAAAAATTTCAAGGGTGCCAACATCTTCGGCCATCACTATAAGCGGCTTGACGGCTGACCATCGTTGACGGCTTATCATCGGAAGGGGCCATTACTTAATATAGATGCCCGCTTTACTCTTCTACCGAGAGTATAGATGCAATGTATGATAATGTAGATCATGATCAAAACTTGACATCGCGACATAACATAACATCATAACTCATGACCATAAAGACTCCAGATGGTACATAACGGTATCCATCTTGCCTGGAGCGTTAGATTAAAAAACGTGTTATTTTGCTTTATCGAATGTCTCATTGATGGAGTATGACGCATTTTCTAATGAATCTCACAAATCAGGTGGGAAGTTATAATCAGCTGAAGTAAATCCAATTACATAGACAGTGTGTCATCCTTAATTATTGTTAACCTGTTTGATTGTTTTCCATCCTTCCTCCTCCACATTTTAATTTTTTTGCATTTTTCTAACACTATGCACGTTTTTATATATCTTACAAGAAACAATGTAGGAATTATATGGGGCAGGTTTATATAAAAAAAAATCTAAGAATAAACTGAATATGAAATAAAAGCTGCTCTGTGATTGGCTGATATGGGCAACAAAGACATTGACCCCGATTTACCAATACCAATGATTTTCTAATCGATCTTGATGAGTGGGCGTGGTGGAGACAGACCCTCCTTATTCCTGAAGAGGTGTATGCCTCTTCATGAATCTGGAATGTGTAATGGAGTGGCGTGCGCCTCCCTCGCCAGAAATCTCACTCCAGTAAGGGACTAGAGTGAGATTTCTGGTGTTGGGAACGGCACAGCAGGTCATGAATTAGAGGAGGAAAATCTAAGGAAGAATTAGGACAGGAGGGGAATAAGGGAAGTGTATGGGATTGCGAAAGAAGGTGAGGGGGAGAAGAGATTTGCACCTAGATGGGTACCAGTCTATTATTTGTATGGAAATTAAAGAGTATGATGATATGGAGGCAAAAGACCTTTTACAGGAGTCAACTAAGTTGTTAATTCCTGTGACTCTCTGATCATGATCCAAGGTCCCCATGTGCCTAAAACTTTGTTCACTGTACCTAATACTTGAGCAGTTAGTTCCTCCATTCTAAGGGTGTTATTTAGCTCAGTCACAAATTCTGCCTGAGTAGGGGGTTCCTTTTGTTTCCAAAGTCTAGGGATGAGTCTCCTAGCTGCCGACAGGAAGTGTCTAAGCAGTCCCTATTTAAAGCCAGTAGCCGTAATATGACTAAGAGATACAAGGGCTAAGGCCATAAATGACTGTATCTTAGTTATAGAGATTTTATTGAACAGTTAAAACACTGCTTCCCAAAAATGTCTTATAATGGGGCATTACCACCATTATAAGGGAATAAGAACCCCTCTCATTGAGACATTTCCAACACATGTCTGAGTCTGAGGGAAATATTGTTTGAATAGCCAAAAAGCATCTATACCACCTAGATAGGATTTTGTAGTTCTTCTCATGTGACAATGAACAGAATGAGGATTTATGCGTGAGGAGAGGTATTTTGGAACGTTCCTCTAATGAAAGTGTCTTCTATTCTCTTCGTCACATTTTGCAAAGATGAGGGGAATCTGCATTAGAAGTCTGGTCTTCCTGAAAAATCCCATACAGCAGCGAGATGTTGTGGTCCGGAGGATCCTTCAATAGTCAGAAACCTTCAAAGAGGATGAGGAGCCTAAAAATGTTGGCTTGTGCAGGCATAGATTTTATAAAACTCTTTAGTTGTCATAGAAATACCATGAGTCTAAGGAAATATTAGAATTTGGAAAACAGTATGTAGGGGTCTATGCAGGGTTTGGGCATGAAATCATGTAAGATTCTTCGTTGGTCTTTGGGTTGTTCAGAAAGGTTAGTCTATAGAGGCCAAGTGGGAATGAGGGATTATCATAAAGGGGAATTAGAGGGCCTGGAGAAGAGGAAAGTTGAAATAGTTGATTGCCTCTTTTAAGGAAAATTTATAGATTTTTAGTGAGGAATGGGAGGGCATTAAAGTTTGCATTAGTATTGTTTGCTGTCCATACTGAAGCAAGGGGTTATATTTAGATAGTAAAGTTTCTACTTCAACCCATCTCTTGGTCATAGTATGATGAAACAGATCTAAGATGCACATGCCTAGGGAAGCACAGCTGTAATGAAGGAAATCTGGAAGGGCCAAGCCACCTGATTGTTTCGCTTTGCTCAATAAATGATGAGGGTTATAAATTGTCCCTGCTCCTGTCACCACTATGATTCTACAGGACATCAGCCCAAAGACAATGATTCCAACTGGTGGAATACAGATCTGCTCCACTGCCCAACACTGAGCCCACAAGGATGTTTGGATAACCCAGGATGGAACAATCAGGTCGCCTGTCAACATTCCTCTTCCCAAGCTCGCCTCTACCTCCTCTATGTGGGTGCCCACCAAAAGCAGAGTGCTGTTGGTTGGGGTAGTTGTCCCTAGATGCCCCAAAGATGTGGAGGTTCTAATCCCCAGAGAGCTAGTGGGAGGGTGAGATGCTGTCATTTGCACCATCTTGTGTCTTTGCTGGGAATGTAATATATGCTTATAACTGTTAGTGGCCCAATAAATTCTTACTGGAGTGTGGTACCCTCTCCATGTGTTGTATGAGTAGTGTCCTGCCCATGGGGAAGGAATACGGGTGTTCAGTGGGATGAGCCCTGGTCCGGGCAGTCTTTCTAAAGACAGCCGGACCAGCAGAAGAAAGCACCCACTGACCCAGGTGTCTTCACAGCCAGATCTCCTGGTTTCATCTATGAGAGATATAGTCAAAATGGTGTTACACACGTGGTCAAAATTGTAGGTACCCCTCGTTTCATGACAGAAAAACTCACAATGGTCACAGAAATAATTTTAATCTGACAAAAGTAATAATAAATAAAAAAATCTATGAAAATGAACGAATGAAAGTCAGACAATGCTTTTCAATCATGCTTGCACAAAATTTCAAAAAAAATAAAACTCATGAAATAGGCCTGGATAGAAATGATGGTACCCCTGAAAATAATGTGACAAAAGGGACATGTTAAATCAAGGTGTGCCCACTAATTAGCATCACAGTGTCTACAATCTTGGAATCAGTGAGTGGGCCTGTATAGTGGACTACAGATACTCACTGCTCTGTTTGGTGACATGGCGTGTATTACACTCAACATGGACCAAAGGAAGCGAAGGAAAGAGTTGTTTCAAGAGATTAGAAAGAAAATTATAGACAAGCATGTTAAAGGTAAAAGTTATAAAACCATTTTTTCAAGCAGCTTGATGTTCCTGTGACTACAGTTGCACATATTATTCAGAAATTTAAGCTCCATGGGACTGTAGTCAACCTCACTGGACGTGGCCGCAGGAGGAAAATTGATGGCAAATCAAAGAGACCGATAATAAGAATGGCAACAAAAGAGCCCAGAAAAAATTCTAAATAGATTAAAGGTGAACTTCAAGCTCAAGGAACATCAGTGTCAGATCGCACCATCCGTCGTTGTATGAGCCAAAGTGGACTTCATGGGAGACGACCAAGGAGGACACCATTGTTGAAAAAAAAATCATAAAAAAGCCAGACTGGAATTTGCCAAACTACATGTTGACAAGCAACAAAGCTTTTGGGAGAATGTCCTATGGACAGATGAGACAAAAATGGAACTTTTTGGCAAGGCACATCAGCTCTATTTTCACAGACGGGAAAATGAAGCATATCAACAAAAGAGCACTGTCTCTACAGTGAAACATGGAGGAGGCTCTTATGTTCTGGGCTGCATCTGGTACAGGGTGTCTAGAATCTGTGCAGGGTACAATTAAATCTCAAGACTATCAAGGGATTCTAGAGAGAAATGTGCTGTCCAGTTTCAGAAAGCTTGGTCTCAGTCGCAGGTCATGGGTCTTGCAACAGGATAATGACCCAAAACACACAGCTAAAAACACCCAAGAATGGTTAAGAGGAAAACATTGGACTATTCTGAAGTGGCCTTTTATGAGCCCTGACCTAAATCCTATTGCGCTTCTTTGGAAAGAGCTGAAACATGCCGTCTGGAAAAGGCAACCTTCAAATACGAGACAACTTGAGCAGTTTGCTCTTGAGGAGTGGGAAAAATACCTGTCGAGAGGTGCAGAAGTCTCATTGACAGTTACAAGAATCTTTTGATTGCAGTGATTGCCTCAAAAGGTTGTGCAACAAAATATTAAGTTAAGAGTACCATCATTTCTGTCCAGGCCTATTTCATGAGTTTTATTTTTTTTTTAATTCTGTGGAAGCATGGTTGAAAAGCAAGTCTGACTTTAATTTGTTCATTTTCATAGATTTTAGATTTATTATTACTTTTGTCAGATTCAAGTTATTTCTGTCACCAGTGTAGGTTTTTCTGTCATTAAACGAGGAGTACCAACAATTTTGACCCTACCTGGTCTTTGCTTACCACCTAGGGCAAGAGGAGCCGCAGCCTATTAGACATTTTCTTTGCATATAACTTTATATCTGTGTTGATTAGAGATATCAGGAGATAGCTGCTATAGAATGAAGGATCCTTCCCAGGTTTAGAGAGAACTGTAATATGTGGCATAAGAGCTTGGGATGAGTAGTGGTTAAAATGTGTGGGTGCTGAGTATTTTATAGTAATTTGCCACTTCTGTTACCTAAAGGGTAAAAGCGACTTTTAAT
>JARQOD010000001.1:435274819-435315796 GCA_033576555.1 Oophaga sylvatica | reverse complement strand
GAAGCAGAATGAACAAAAACCAGGAATTGTTTTGTTTTTTTTTCCTCCGTTCCGCGTGTGGTTTGATAAAGCAGCTTTATTCTTCAGGTCATTGCGATTACAGCGATATCTCATTTATATATTTTTTTTATGTTTTAGCGTTTTTTACACAATAAAAATTTTATAGAAAAAAATAATTATTTTTGCATCAGTTTATTCCGCGAGCTATAACTTTTTTATTTTTTAGTTGATGATGCCGTATAGTGGCTTGTTTTTTTGCGGGACAAGATGACGTTTTCAGCGGTACCATGGTTATTTATGTCCCACTTTTTGATCGCGTGTTATTGCACTTTTTCCAAGCGGTATGATGATACCGCTTGGAAAAAGTATAATTTACTTCTTTTTTGTTTTTTTTTACGGCTTTCACTGAAGGGGTTAACTAGGGTTACGGTTTTATAGATGGGATTTTTATGGACGCGGCGATACCAAACGTGTATTTTTTTGTTTTTTGTTTTTTTTATTACATAAAAATGTGTATTTTTTAGGGGAATTTTTTAAAATTATTTTTTAATATTTTTTTACAATTTTTTTTTTAAAAAATGCTTTTTTTAACTTGTCCCTTTATGGGACTTTCACTTTTTTTACTTTTTATTGCAGTTACAATGCATTGCAATGCTCCAGCATTGCAATGCATTGTACCTATGGTGAAAGCTGCTGTGACCATGATCACAGCAGCTTTCCGTAGCTAGATGACCCGACAGCCCCCGGTCATCAAGGCAGAGATCGGGCCCTGCAAACACATTGCAGGGCGCCAATCTGAGGCAGAGGGAGCTCCCGACCCTCTGCCTTCCCCCCTGAGCGCTGCGATCGCGCTCGATCGCTGGAGTCAGGGGGTTAACAGCCAGGGCGGGGGGCGCCGCTCCTGGCTGTCAGTGCAGGAAGCTCGGCCATTGCAGCGCTGAGCTCCTGCACTGATCGCGCTGGAGATGCTGAAATTTCAGCATCTCCTGCGCGATCGCTGCTGTGTTTGGTCAGTCAGATTGACTGACCAATCACAGCGCTGTGGGTGCGGGGACCGACGGTAAAGGTCCCCGCACCGCTTGCCATGCCTGTCAGCTGTCATAGACAGCTGTCGGCACTGAACTACCACTGCGTGTTTACACGCAGTGGTAGTTCAAAGGCATGACGTGCACAGTCCGTCAAGATGCCAAAACTGACACCTTGCCATGACGGACTGTGCACGTCATTGGACATTAAGGGGTTAAATAGTTTGATTTTGCACTTTTAACTGCGATGTCTAGTAAAAACAAGCAAATTTGAAGCATTTGCTATTTACCTCTTATTAAAAGTTCTCAAGAAAAGAAGATTTTTAAATTCTATAGTTTCCTGCTCGTTGCGTAAGTTACTGTCCACCACTGCAGTAAAAGGTCGACGTGCTCCCAGGCAAAGAGCGCAGCGCTTGCAAGTTTTTTGCTAAAAAGCCAAATACGTCCAGATTCATTGTCCCTATGAATCTCCGATCCTACAGCGGCAATACTGCCACTGCTTGCAGATTGGAAGAGGGCCCAGTTTGGGAAAGCAGCTGTGCCACTGATCAAAACATTCAATCACCAGGAGCGCACCGACCTCGGCAAGCTGGAAGACTAGGGGAAGGGAAGCCTCTTGATTCAAATGTTTGGGCCCCATAAAATAATAAAGCCTATACTTACCTGCTGTGCCGGCGCAGTTCCTGCGGTGTCGGCACTCATTGTCTCAGGGCGATGGTGCTGCTGTTGTGACGTCGGCATCCATTCAGCGCACACACCACTGTCCCCGCCTTCGGATAAAACAAATATGAAGAGGAAGTCCGGGCTGCAGATGATCTCGGACTTCCTCTTCAGACTCAATTCGACAGGCGGTGCCGGCGTCATGTGTCACAAAAACCACACGGGAGCCCTGGGAGAGCGAGTGCCAACACCGTGGGAACAGCATGGGAGGTGAGTATAGGCTTTATTATATTATGGGGCCAAGTGAGGGGCAAAAGAAGTTGTCCAAATAGTGGACAACTTCTTTAAAGCACTACTCCAGCGTTTGTTTTTCCAGCGGTGGAGTGGTGCTACTAACCTAACTTCCCTGCACTGGTCTCCCTACTCTTATACCTATCAGCCGCCATCTTCTTCTGTTCTCGGCTTTACTTCAGTCGGTCTTCTGCAGATTGTGACCTGCCGGATCATTCCAGTGTTTTCAGGGTGAACCAGATGTCACAACTCAATGTAAGTCTATGAGCATGAGAACGAGGCCAGAACGAGACTTTCATAGACTTACAATGAAAGATTGTGACCGTTACCTATGACTTTCGGGGAGTCAGAAGTGGCTGTCACAAGATGGTGGAATGGAATTGGAGTGGCGCCGGGAAGTGTTGAAGATGGCGGCTGGTGAGTATAATACTGGGGTCAGGGAACTTACATTAGGTACACCGCTCCAGCACTGAAATGAAAAAAACAAAAAACACTGGAGTGATGCTGTAAAGGCAGAAAAATATTTAGACTTGAGAGTCCTCAGTGGTTGATACCTTTTAATGGCTAACTGAAAAGGTAGGCAGGCAGAAGCTTTTTGATACCTACTAGACTAGAGTATGTTCACACTTGTTGGATTTCATGCTAATTTTGTTGTGCAGATCTGTGTGAAGTTTGTACCTAATGTATGTGGACAGGGTTTCAGCATGATTGCAAAGTTGCATTAAGAAAAATAGATTTTCGACTGTGAGGCTAAAAAAAATCCACTATGGAAATCAGTAGCATGTGAATGCAGACTGCTAGCACTATTACATGACCATGAGGCCAATCATTCTCCATATAAACTACAGACCTGCAGCAACAAATCCATGGCAGACATTGAAGGGTACAGCCACTGAATTGTAATCCAACATATGCGCGTAACCTGAAATTGCATGTAATTAATATAATTATTGGTGGATTGCTAAGGACACTTAAGGTTATAAGGGTGTTTGCCCCTAGATGGAGAACTTTGATATGCAGTTGACTGCAAACCATGCATAGGTTAATCTTAGCAGAAGTCGGCCGATCTGCCAATCATTGTAGGTGCGTAAGAAAACCTAATTATTTTGGTCACTTCCAAATTGCATTTCCTCATCTGCTGGTAGTGGATGTGACAGTGAACCCTGATGTTGGATTGGTACGCTGAGCCATGTGTGATGAGCCTTAAGGTACTTGTGTAATGATGAAGAAATAGGGCGCACTAAATAATCACAAATGAATAGAGAGGTGCATATCGGTAGCAAAATCAACAACTGTATATAAAAGAAAAGAACTACCGTAATAACGCACACTACTCAAAATAATGTGAAAATAGAAAAATGATCAATTTTATTGGTTATACACAGAGTGAATTAAAACATAAGTAAAATAAGGGTGACTCTGGTCCCCCAAGACTGCCCGTAACCATGATGAAAAAAATACGATCTATAATATATCAAAGATAACAAAACAAGTGCTAGAAAGCATGTAATCATGAATCAACAAAAGAATAATAAATGCCAATGATGCATAAATATGAAAAAATACAGTTTGTAATATAATCAGGACACTGGTTAACCTGAAATGAGAGAACCTGCATAGATAGTAAATGGTCCCCCTCCTGAAAACTAAAAGCTAATGCAAACCAGGAGAAAATAAAGAGAAGGACAACCAATGAAAACAGCCACTAGAAATGGAAATTAACCCCAGTAACAAACCTCATGATAAAGGCATGAGAGGAACGGGCAATCAGGGCCAGAGGACACCGAGGTCCCACGCGTTACGCCGCAGCATGACTTTCCCTGAGGAAGCCGCACATGCTGCGGCGTAACGCGTGGGACCTCGGTGTCCTCTGGCCCTGATTGCCCGTTCCTCTCATGCCTTTATCATGAGGTTTGTTACTGGGGTTAATTTCCATTTCTAGTGGCTGTTTTCATTGGTTGTCCTTCTCTTTATTTTCTCCTGGTTTGCATTAGCTTTTAGTTTTCAGGAGGGGACCATTTTACTATCTATGCAGGTTCTCTCATTTCAGGTTAACCAGTGTCCTGATTATATTACAAACTGTATTTTTTCATATTTATGCATCATTGGCATTTATTATTCTTTTTTTGATTCATGATTGCATGCTTTCTAGCCACTTGTTTTGTTATCTTTGATATATTATAGATCGTATTTTTTTCATCATGGTTACGGGCAGTCTTGGGGGACCAGAGTCACCCTTATTTTACTTATGTTTTAATTCACTCTGTGTATAACCAATAAAATTGATCATTTTCTATTTTCACATTATTTTGAGTAGTGTGCGTTATTACGGTAGTTCTTTTCTTTTATATACAGAGCCTTAAGGTACTGCCACACTACACAATCCCGCTAGCGATCTCGTTAGCGTCGCATACTAATGAGATCGCTAGCGGGATTGTTTGTATATCGCTGAGTGCGGCTTAACTTAGCGATGTCGTTAAGGACGCTATCGCGGTTAGCGATCTCCTTAACGACTTTAGCGGTACAAAAGTACCGCTAAATCGCTAAGAAAAGGTGCCACACTCAGCGATAATACTTACCCAGCGGGAGCGCCGACGATGAAATAGGGTCCGGAACGATTCCAGCGACGAGCGAGATCACAGCAGGAAGCTCGTCGCTGGCAGCTGCCGCACACTACAACATCGCTAACGGGATCGCTAAATAGTGACGTTTTTTAGCGATCCCGTTAGCGATGTTGTTTAGTGTGGCATACCCTTTAGTCTTATCTAAGTGAATTAATATGGTGAATAATCTGAAGCCGAAAATATGTAATGAAGCCAGACTGACATGTCACATTCATCCTATGCTTCCTATGTAAACATTAGATGTGTCCTGTCACTGTGTACATAATGGATTAACAAAAATGAATTCTCTATGCTGTGGAAGAGCAGAATACAGATGAGCTGGAACAACACGGAAGGACATGTGTGTTCACTGATGCTGGGTCAATATTGCTTGTATCAGAACAAAGGAAAGAAATAACACCTTCCATACAGAGGTTACCAAACATATCACCTAAACTGCCACAAATAAACCGTGAAACACGTTTTTTGTAAGAAACCTAAATGCAATGTGTTATGAAATCATTTTTGGGGAAAAATAATATAAGTAGCCTTCAATTACATAGAGCTCTTGTATTCCATAGAGTTTTATAATTTTACAGGAAACATGTACAAACATAATCAGATGTCACAGAATAACAAACTGCTGAAAAACAAGAAAAGTAACCACAATTTGATATAAATAATGTAGAAAAGATGGGGTGGGGGCTAAACAGAGGAATTAGGCTTGCCCAAGAATAGGTGTTTTTGGAGCGTGATACAAAATGTGTATTGGGATAGCACATTCCAGAGATCTGCTGAAATATGAGCAAAGTCTTGGAGACGGGATGTCACTCTGTGATAGTCTTAGGTAGGGGAGGGGGTGGCCTCAAACTGTCCCTGGAACTGGGTCCCTAACTATCCCTGTCCTGGGGGTACTCTTGAAGGTAGAGAGGCCCAAGTTTCCAACCTTACTATGCTCCTGTTAATCCCTGGTTTGTCCCCTCCCCCACCCCATGGAGCCTGGGACTGAAATGTAATGTGATCAAGACAAAACAGGGATAACAAAAACCTTTTATCATAAAAAAGTACTAAGCAACAATAGGGAGGGTAACAGGGAGGAATAAACTAAACGGGACACAGGGAGATAAACACACACATAGAACAGAACACCTCTACAGCAACTTCTCTCCAAAACACTGAATGGATCGCCCACCAGGGCAGTGGGATACTCGGTACCGGGCCGGCGTCTTAAAGGGATGTGTCACGGCAGCGGTGACCCAGTCCGTGGCCCTGGGCATCCAATAAAAGGGGAATATTTACAGGGGATGATAAAGAGTTTGTAGTAGAGTGTTCGTGACACCACCTGTGGTGTCTGGTCAGAGGTGGACAGTGCTGCAGTGCAGATCCTCTGGGACTGGTGGTGTGATGCAGCAGAGTTGGAATAGCTCTCCATAGGCAGAGCTTGCTGTCCCAGGGCAGCTGTATGTTGTATGCTCCACTAGGCTAGGGGCCGAGACCCTTCTGTGACCTGGATTCTCCCAGCTGACGTCCGTCAGCCTGGAACGAGCCCCACGGGTAGCCTTCTGCTCAGCTGTGCCTCTGAGAAATCCCTTTTCCCTCCAGGGAGCTTTTTTCTGTCTTTCTGTTTGTCAGCAGCTCCTTAGGAGCAGGAGCCTGCTGCACGGTTCTATCCCTTCCGACCTTTCCCTATGTGTTATGTTACGGTAGCTGAGGAGTGCAGGTAAAAAAGGAAATACACCAGAGCAGTTGGAATCTATGAGATTGCAGTACCCTGACTAACCACCGCAACTAGAGGCAGCCGTGGAGCGTTCCTACGTTGGTCCTAGACGCCTCGTCACAGCCTGAGAAACTAACTACACCTAAAGATAGAAATAGGAAAGCTATCTGCCCCGGAGCAGAACCCCAAAGATAATAGAAAGCCCCCAAACATGTAATGGCGGTTAGACAAGAGGAAATACTGACACAGAAAGAAAATAGTATGAGCAAACGCTGGGGCCCAAACTATCTAAATAGAAAAGGATAGGAAGGGTACTTACTGCAATCTCAGAAAACCCTGAAAAAACACCAACTCTACTAATTTCAAAATCACCTGAGATCACACGACCTCTACCACCTAAATTAGTTCTCTGGTGTAACAAAAACAAAACAGCAGCCACTGAAAAAAACTGGAAAAAGCAAAAGTACAAAACACAGTGGCTGGACTAAACTGAGAGGGCAAAAGCCCACGGAGGGGACCCTGAAGGCCCCCACAGAAGTGCAGGACAAAATGCAAAAATATAGCAAAAACACAAAATAAGAAATTGTCTTATCTGATAGCAGGAGATGCAGACACGACACAGCAGGCTACAAGGGAAACTGGAAAGAAGGATTCAGACCAGAACAATTGATCGCCGGCAACCCTGATGGGAAAATGACTCCCTTATATAAGACCAATCAGTAACACCTGATTCCAGTCCTCACAATCCTCACTAGTACCGCTTGTAACCACCAGAGGGAGCCTCTGCTCAGAACTCATCTCAAACCCATTCACAACAGTACCCCCCCCTTGAGGAGGGGTCACCGAACCCTCATTTGAGCAACCAGGTCGGTCAGGATGAGTTCTATGATACGCACGGATAAGTCTCCTAGCATGGATGTCCGAAGCAAACACCCAAGAATTGTCTTCCTGACCATAACCTCTCCATTTAACCAAATACTGGAGTCTTCGTCTAGAAAAAACGAGAATCCAATATTTTCTCAACCACATACTCCAGATTGCCCTCAACCAAAACAGGGTCAGGAGGCACAGCAGCAGGAACCACTGGCTCAACAAACCTCTTCAACAAGGACTTGTGGAACACGTTATGGATCTTAAATGTCCCTGGAAGAAGCAAACGAAAAGAAACAGGATTAATAATCTCCATGATCTTATAAGGTCCAATGAACCTAGGCTTAAATTTAGGAGATGCTACTCTCATAGGAATATTCTTTGAGGACAACCAGACCAAGTCCCCCACTTTAAACCGAGGACCATCAGTCCTATGCCGGTTAGCAAACCGCTGGGCCTTCTCCTGAGAGAGGGACAACCTCTCCACTACCTGGTCCCAAATCTGCTGCATACGCTCAACAACAGAGTCAACACCTGGACAGACAGAAGCCTCCGTCTGTCCTGAAGAAAATCGAGGGTGAAACCCAGAATTACAGAAAAACGGAGACATCAAAGTGGCAGAGCTAGCCCTATTATTAAGAGCAAACTCAGCCAAAGGCAAAAAAGAGACCCAGTCATCCTGATCAGCAGACACAAAGCATCTTAGATAAGTCTCCAATGTCTGGTTTGTTCTCTCAGTTTGACCATTGGTCTGAGGATGAAATGCCGAGGAGAAAGACAATTGAACACCCAGTTTAGAACAAAAAGTCCTCCAAACTCTGGAAACAAACTGGACTCCTCTGTCAGACACAATGTTCTCAGGAATGCCGTGTAAACGAACCACGTGCTGAAGGAACAACGGCACCAATTCAGAGGAGGAAGGCAACTTAGGTAATGGCACAAGATGTATCATTTTGGAAAACCTATCACAAATTACCCAGATGGTGGTCATTCTCTGAGAAACAGGAAGATCGGAAATGAAATCCATAGAGATATGGGTCCATGGTCTCTTGGGCACAGGCAATGGCATCAACAAACCACTAGAGCGAGAGCAAGGCTTGGAGCGAGAGCAAGTCCCGCAGGACTGCACAAATTCCCTGACATCGCGAGACAAGGTAGGCCACCAAAAGGACCGACTAACCAAGTCTCTGGTACCAAAAATTCCGGGATGCCCAGCCAATGCGGAACAATGAATCTCAGACATCACACTCTTTTTCCATTGGTCCGGGACAAACAATTTTCCAACAGGGCAGCGCTCGGGCCTATCCTCCTGACACCCCTCCAGAGCAAGTTCAAATTGGGCGAGATGGCGGAAAGAACTACACCCTCCTTCAAAATAACAGAGGGATCAGATAGCTCAGGAGAGTCCGCAAGGAAACTCCTCGAGAGGGCATCCGCCTTAACATTCTTAGTGCCAGGAAGAAAGGAAACCACAAAATTAAAACGTGTGACAAACAAGGCCCACCTGGCCTGTCTAGGATTGAGTCGCTTGGCAGATTCCAGATAGACCAGATTCTTATGGTCCGTAAGGACCACCACCTGATGTTTGGCTCCCTCCAGCCAATGTCTCCACTCTTCAAAAGCCCACTTCATGGCCAATAACTCCCGATTACCCACGTCATAATTACGTTCAGTAGAGAAAAATTTTCGAGAGAAAAAGGCACAAGGGTTACTTTTAGAGGTCTCTGGATCTTTTTGGGACAAAACGGCACCTGCCCCAATTTCAGAGGCATCAACCTCCACCTGAAATGGCAGAGAAACATCAGGCTGCCGTAGAACAGGAGCAGAAGTGAATCTCTGCTTAAGTTCCTGAAACGCAGAGACTGCCTCAGGAGGCCAATTCACCACATCAGAACCCTTTCTGGTCAAATCAGTTAATGGTTTAACAATAACCGAGAAATTACCAATAAATTTACGATAAAAATTGGCAAAACCCAAAAATCTCTGAAGAGCCTTTAATGAAGTAGGTTGGACCCAATCACAGATGGCCTGAACCTTGACTGGGTCCATTTCAATAACAGATGGGGACAAAATGAATCCCAGAAATGAGATCTTCTGTACGCCAAAAAGACACTTTGATCCCTTCACATACAGAGCATTCTCTCTCAAAATCTGGAATACAGTTCGAACATGTTTCACATGAGAGTCCCAGTCATTAGAAAAAATCAAGATATCATCCAAATAAACAATCAGAAACTTGTCCACAAAATCCCTGAAAATGTCATTCATGAAGGACTGGAAGACGGAAGGAGCATTAGTGAGCCCAAAGGGCATCACAAGGTACTCAAAATGCCCTTCAGGGGTGTTAAATGCCGTCTTCCATTCATCCCCGTGCTTAATGCGAATAAGGTTATACGCCCCCCTGAGGTCAAGCTTGGTAAACCAAGTAGCGTTTTTCACCCTGGAAAACAGGTCAGAAATCAAGGGTAACGGGTATTGATATTTCACAGTAATATTGTTCAAGAGACGATAATCAATACACGGCCTTAATGAACCATCTTTTTTGGCCACAAAGAAAAAATCGGCACCTAAGGGTGAAGAGGATGGTCTGATATGACCCTTCTCCAATGATTCCTTGATATAAGACCGCATAGCGTCATGTTCAGGTACAGACAAGTTAAAAAGGCGACCTTTAGGGAATTTACTACCTGGCACTAATTCAATAGCGCAGTCATAGCTCCTATGGGGAGGTAAGGATGCAGATTTACTTTCGCTAAACACATCAGAAAAATCAAACAAAAAGTCAGGAACATCCTCAGCCTGGGGGGAGGCAGAAAAAACAGGAGTGTTGGTATTAACACATTGGCAGCCCCAACTGGTTACAGACACAGATTTCCAATCCAAAACAGGATTATGAGACTGTAACCAAGGGAAACCCAGCACTATAATGTCATGCAGATTATATAGAACCAAAAATTTGCAGCACTCCTGGTGATCAGGTTCAACCCTCATTATCACCTGAGTAGAAAACTGGGGTTTATTCTCAACCAAAGGGGTAGAATCGATCCCCAGTAAAGGAATAGACTTCTGTAGGGGTATCAAGGGAAACCCACAACGTTTAGCAAAATCATAATCCATCAGGTTAATAGCTGCTCCAGAATCAACGAAAGCCTGAGCAGAAAATGAGGACAGAGAGCATATCAGAGTGACAGTTAATAAAAACTTAGTCTGAACACTACCCAAGACAACTGAGCGTGCAAAATGTCTTCCCCGCTTAGGGCAGACTGAAATAGCATGAGAGGCATCACCACAGTAGAAACATAACCCATTGCGCTTTCGAAACTCATGACGCTGTGCCCCAGACACCACTCCATCACACTGCATGGGCTCAGCAGCTGGCTCACAAGGCAACACCACTCCACGCATACTTCTCCGCTCACGCAAACGTCTGTCAATTTGAATCGCTAATGACATAGAATCATTGAGACCAGAGGGGACAGGGAATCCCACCATAACATCCTTTACATTATCCGACAGACCCTTCCGGAAAAGGGCCGCCAAAGCGTCGTCATTCCACTTGGTCAGGACTGCCCACCTACGGAATCTCTGACAGTATAACTCAGCGTCATCAAGCCCCTGATTTAATGCCAACAAGGCTTTTTCAGCTTGATCAGTGACATTAGGCTCATCGTACAATAACCCCCAAAACCTGAAAAAATGCATCAACATCACTCAAAACAGGATCCCCAGGTATCAGGGAAAAAGCCCAATCCTGAGGATCGCCGCGCAGGAGAGAGATGACAATTTGAACCTGCTGCGCTGCGTTTCCTGAGGACTTAGATTTTAAGGCAAGAAACAATTTACAATTATTTTTGAAATTCTGAAACTTAGCTCGATCCCCTAAAAACAAATCTGGCATGGGGATCCTAGGTTCCACAACAGGCAACCTAGCAAGATATGCAGCAATACTCTGAACCTCAGTGGCAAGCTGATCCACACGGCCAGACAACTGTGCAAACTCCATTGGGAGAAAAGATCCTCCCCAGCACCCAGAGATACAGAGGGGAAAAAAAAAAAAAAAAAAATGCAACAAACAGAAAAATATCTCTGACAACTCTGACAACTTTTCTTCCTTCAAAATATTTTTTCCCTTCTGTGAGTACCATACAATTTTTATGGCCGGTGATACTGTTATGTTACGGTAGCTGAGGAGTGCAGGTAAAAAAGGAAATACACCAGAGCAGTTGGAATCTATGAGATTGCAGTACCCTGACTAACCACCGCAACTAGAGGCAGCCGTGGAGCGTTCCTACGTTGGTCCTAGACGCCTCGTCACAGCCTGAGAAACTAACTACACCTAAAGATAGAAATAGGAAAGCTATCTGCCCCGGAGCAGAACCCCAAAGATAATAGAAAGCCCCCAAACATGTAATGGCGGTTAGACAAGAGGAAATACTGACACAGAAAGAAAATAGTATGAGCAAACGCTGGGGCCCAAACTATCTAAATAGAAAAGGATAGGAAGGGTACTTACTGCAATCTCAGAAAACCCTGAAAAAACACCAACTCTACTAATTTCAAAATCACCTGAGATCACACGACCTCTACCACCTAAATTAGTTCTCTGGTGTAACAAAAACAAAACAGCAGCCACTGAAAAAAACTGGAAAAAGCAAAAGTACAAAACACAGTGGCTGGACTAAACTGAGAGGGCAAAAGCCCCCGGAGGGGACCCTGAAGGCCCCCACAGAAGTGCAGGACAAAATGCAAAAATATAGCAAAAACACAAAATAAGAAATTGTCTTATCTGATAGCAGGAGATGCAGACACGACACAGCAGGCTACAAGGGAAACTGGAAAGAAGGATTCAGACCAGAACAATTGATCACCGGCAACCCTGATGGGAAAATGACTCCCTTATATAAGACCAATCAGTAACACCTGATTCCCAGTCCTCACAATCCTCACTAGTACCGCTTGTAACCACCAGAGGGAGCCTCTGCTCAGAACTCATCTCAAACACATTCACAACACCTATGGGAAGGTTGCCTATGCACGTCTTTCCCCTTCTTCCCCTATGGGAAGACTCACTCTTACTTCCCTCTATTCTCCTGCTCTAACTCTCCAGCTCCACCCACCATCTAACACCCTTTCCTAGCTGCAAACATGTTAGAGGAACTGCGCTAGTGTGTGTGATGGATGTAGTGTTGTCAGAGCCAGGTTTAGTGTCTCCATCTTACCTGAAAGGTTGGATACCACATCTCTGGCTGAGATGCAGTACCTCTGTGGCGACTGGACCCTCAGGGGCCCCACATTAGCTTAAGCACACAGCACAGGAAGACAAATCTCCAATAGCAACAAAAAACTCCTATTCAGCACAGCATCTCTTAAGAGCAAGGAAGCAGAGATTTCACTGGCAAGACAGAGAGGGTCTGGCCAGGTTTTATAGGAGGAGTTAATGACTAGATCAGATCAACTGAAATGGAGCTGCATGATTCTGTTCAGCATAGAAAGGGTCATTAACCTCTTCAGCACCAAAGGAAACCAAATTGATTTAATATGGGATTCAAACACACAGGATAAATGGAGATCTGCAATTCACAATACACAGTGATCTTCTACCCCAGATTTCCCATGTTGGCGTGACACACTCGTAACACGGGAGCAGTAGATTATGAAAAAGGCTAATGTTACATCAATGGCAGAATGTAGAGCACTGGTAGGTGGTAAACCGAAGTGTCGAAGGAGATTTTTTTTGGTGAATAAGGCTCTTAAAGTTTGACTAGTTGTCTGGTGATCTGACTTCAGTTTGGTGGTATCATAGGGTCTGGGTATTGTAACCATAATATGGATCTAATATACAGACAGTTTTATTTTTTATGTAATCAATGGGAAAAACATTTTTATTGAACATTTAACATTGAGTTTTTGAAAATTTTATTAAAAAACTTTTAATTTATTTTTAAATCCCATGCATCTATGGAAAACTGTATTCACGACTGTCATCATGGAGAAAACTCTATAAGAAATTGCAACAAAAAGAGCGCATACCCTAGAACAGAGAAGCTTACAAAGTTTTAAAACTTAAAAGGCGACTGGTAGGACCTGTGATTAAATTTTCTGGGAGTAACTATCCTAACAAAAAATAATTGCCCAAATATGTAAATTCCTCAATTCAACTATGTGGAATTTACATAAAATCACGCCCACGTCGACAAGGGTAAGTGGGAATCATAGAGCACATAAGTCACAAGAAGAGCTGACCAAGGAAACTGTATACTACTCTAACAATGGTCACAGCACGTCGATATCACATTCCCATTGTCTCGTAATTTCTTATTAATGAGAATGCGTTGCTGTACTGTTCTCCTATAAGATTGTGGGTAGGAGGTATAAGTCCGTATGGGCTACTTTGTTGTCACAGTCAATATAGCTAGTGATGGATGTGATGATTTTATAGCCCATGACAGACACTGGGACATGTGCCACTGGATCAATGCCCATGGGGACTCATGCATGCCCTTTAATAATAGGTAAAAATGGTTGCTAAGCAAATCCTAAAGGTTCTGATGAAATATAAATGGTCAATATTCCAATTTATTTATTCATTTATTCATTTGGGCAACCAGGTCGGTCAGGATGAGCTCTGTGATACGCACGGATCAGTCTCCTAGCATGGATGTCCGAAGCAAACACCCAAGAATTGTCCTCCTGACCATAACCTCTCCACTTAACCAAATACTGGAGTTTCCGTCTAGAAAAACGAGAATCCAATATTTTCTCAACCACATACTCCAGATTGCCCTCAACCAAAACAGGGTCAGGAGGCGCAGCCATAGGAACCACTGGCTGGACAAACCTCTTCAATAAGGACTTGTGGAACACGTTATGGATCTTAAATGTCTCTGGAAGAAGTAAACGAAAGGAAACAGGATTAAGAATCTCCATGATCTTATAAGGTCCAATGAACCTAGGCTTAAACTTAGGAGATGCAACTCTCATAGGGATATTTCTTGAGGACAACCAGACCAAGTCCCCCACTTCAAACCGAGGACCATCAGTCCTATGCCGGTTGGCAAACCGCTGGGCCCTCTCCTGAGAGAGGGACAACCTCTCCACTACCTGGTCCCAAATTTGCTGCATACGCTCCACAACAGAGTCAACACCTGGACAGACAGAAGCCTCCGTCTGTCCCGAAGAAAATCGAGAGTGAAACCCAAAATTGCAGAAAAATGGAGACATCAAAGTGGCAGAGCTACCCCTGTTATTAAGAGCAAACTCAGCCAAAGGCAAAAAAGAGGACCCAGTCATCTTGATCAGCAGACACAAAGCATCTCAGATAAGTCTCCAATATCTGGTTTGTTCTCTCAGTTTGTCCATTGGTCTGTGGATGAAAAGCCGAGGAGAAAGACAATTGAACACCAAGTTTAGAACAAAGAGTCCTCCAAAATCTGGAAACAAACTGGACTCCTCTGTCAGACACAATGTTCTCAGGAATGCCGTGTAACCGAACCACGTGCTGAAGGAACAAAGGCACCAATTCGGAGGAGGAAGGCAACTTAGGTAATGACACAAGATGTATCATTTTGGAAAACCTATCACAAATCACCCAGATAATGGTCATTCTCTGTGAAACAGGGAGGTCAGAAATGAAATTGATAGAGGTATGGGTCCATGGTCTCTTGGGCACAGGCAATGGCATCAACAAACCACTAGAGCGAGAGCAAGGCTTGGAGCGAGAGCAAGTCCCGCAGGACTGCACAAATTCCCTGACGTCACGAGACAAAGTAGGCCACCAAAAGGACCGACTAACCAAGTCTCTGGTACCAAAAATTCCGGGATGACCGGCCAACGCGGAACAATGAGCTCAGACATCACACTCTTTTTCCACCAGTCTGGGACAAACAATTTCCCAATAGGGCAGCGCTCGGGTTTATCCTCCTGACACCCTTCCAGAGCCAGTCTCAAATTGGGTGAAATGGTGGAAAGAACTACACCCTCTTTCAAAATAACAGCAGGATCAGATAACTCAGGAGAGTCCGCAAGGAAACTCCTCGAGAGGGCATCCTCCTTAACATTCTTAGTGCCAGGAAGAAAGGAAACCACAAAATTAAAACGTGTGAAAAACAAGGCCCACCTGGCCTGTCTAGGATTAAGTCGCTTGGCTGATTCCAGATAAACCAGATTCTTATGGTCCGTGAGGACCACCACCTGATGTTTGGCTCCCTCCAGCCAATGTCTCCACTCTTCAAAAGCCCACTTCATGGCCAATAACTCCCGATTACCCACGTCATAATTACGTTCAGTTGGAGAAAATTTTCGAGAGAAAAAGGCACAAGGGTTACTTTTAGAGGTCTCTGGATCTCTTTGGGACAAAACGGCACCTGCCCCAATTTCAGAGGCATCAACCTCCACCTGAAATGGCAGAGAAACATCAGGCTGCCGTAGAACAGGAGCAGAAGTGAATCTCTGCTTAAGTTCCTGAAACGCAGAGACTGCCTCAGGAGGCCAATTCACCACATCAGAACCCTTTTTGGTCAAATCAGTCAATGGTTTAACAATAACAGAGAAATTACCAATAAATTTACGATAAAAATTGGCAAAACACCAAGAATCTCTGAAGAGCCTTTAATGAAGTAGGTTGGACCCAATCACAGATGGCCTGAACCTTGACCGGGTCCATTTCAATAACAGATGGGGACAAAATGAATCCCAGAAATGAGATCCTCTGTACGCCAAAAAGACACTTTGATCTCTTCACATACAGAGCATTCTCTCTCAAAATCTGGAACACAGTCCGAACATGTTTCACATGAGAGTCCCAGTCATTGGAAAAAATCAAGATATCATCCAAATAAACAATCAGAAATTTATCCACAAAATCCCTGAAAATGTCATTCATGAAGGACTGGAAGACGGAAGGAGCATTAGTGAGCCCAAAGGGCATTACTAGGTACTCAAAATGCCCCTCTGGGGTATTAAATGCCGTCTTCCATTCATCCCCATGCTTAATGCGAATAAGTTTATACGCCCCCTGAGGTCAAGCTTGGTAAACCAAGTAGCACTTTTCACCCTGGAAAACAGGTCAGAAATCAAGGGTAACGGATATTGATATTTCACAGTGATATTGTTCAAGAGACGATAATCAATACACGGTCTTAATGAACCATCCTTTTTGGCCACAAAGAAAAAACCGGCACCCAAGGGTGAAGAGGATGGTCTGATATGACCCTTCTACAATGACTCCTTGATATAAGACCGCATAGAGTCATGTTCAGGTACAGACAAGTTAAAAAGGCGATCTTTAGGGAATTTACTACCAGGCACTAATTCAATAGCGCAGTCATAGCTCCTATGGGGGGGGCAAGGATGCAGATTTACTTTCGCCAAACACATCAGAAAAATCAGTCAAAAAGTCAGGAACATCCTGAGCCTGGGAGAGGCAGAAAAAACAGGAGTGTTGGTATTAACACATTGGCAGCCCAACTGGTTACAGACACAGATTTCCAATCCAAAACAGGATTATGAGACTGTAACCAAGGGAAACCTAGTACAATAATGTCATGCAGATTATACAGCACCAAAAATTTGCAACTCTCCTGATGATCAGGTTCAACCCTCATTATCACCTGAGTAGAGAACTGGGGTTTATTCTCAGCCAAAGGGGTAGAATCAATCCCCAGTAGGGGAATAGACTTCCGTAGGGGTATCAAGGGAAACCCACAACATTTAGCAAAATCAAAATCCATCAGGTTAATAGCTGCTCCCGAATCAACAAAGGCCTGAGCAGAAAATGTGGACAGGGAGCAAAGCAGGGTAACAGTCAACAGAAATTTAGTCTGAACACTACCCAAGACAACTGAGTGTGCAAAACGTCTTCCCCGCTTAGGGAAGACTGAAATAGCATGAGAGGCATCACCACAGTAGAAACATAACTCATTGCGTTTTCGAAACTCATGACGCTGTGCCCCAGAAGCCACTCTATCACACTGCATGGACTCAGAAGCTGGTTCACAAGGCAACACTATTCCACGCATACCTCTACGCTCATGCAAACGTCTGTCAATTTGAATCGCTAATGACATAGAATCATTGAGACCAGAGGGAGCAGGGAAACCCACCATAATATCTTTTACATTCTCTGACAGACCCTTCCGAAAAAGGGCTGCCAAAGCATCATCATTCCATTTGGTCAGGACTGCCCACTTTCGAAATTTCTGACAGTATAACTCAGCGTCCTCAAGACCCTGATTTAATGCCAACAAGGTTTTTTCAGCTTGATCAGTGACATTAGGTTCATCGTACAATAACCCAGAGCCAGAAAAAATGCATCAACATTACTCAAAACAGGGTCCCCAGGTGTCAGGGAAAAAGCCCAATCCTGAGGATCTGTCACGGGTGTGTCGCCACGAAGATCGTCGCGATTACACAACCTGCCTTCTCACAGCTGAGTTTCTGGTGCTTGGTGTTTTTCGGCAGTGAGGGAGTTAATTCTCCCTCTCTCTGTGTTAGACGAGGCCAGCCTCGCCCAGCTGCAATTAATGCTGCAGTAATGGGATTCCTTCAAATACCTGCCAGTCTGCTAGGGAAGTGTCGGTGAAAGTATTCATGCAGACCAGCAGAGCGGATCGTGGTATTGTGAAGTCTGAAGTTAAGAGTACCTGGTGTGGTTTTCTCCCTCCTCACTTTATTGTTTATCTCCTTACCCGTTGGTGTTCCCTCTGTAGTTGTAGAGTGAGTTTTGTATGCAAGGTGGTCTTTTGTTTTACCCCTTGTTCTGTCTCGTTCGTCTTATACTGTGTGTAGGCATCTACCTTCCCGTCCCCTGTGGTGGTGATCAGGGTCCTACTCAGGACTGGATTACTGAGGGTCAGGGATTCACAGGAGATAGGGTTACGCTGGCGGCCTGGACGTCTGTACTATCAACAGTACCTCCAGGTAGAGGGATTAGTCAGGGCCCCAGCTTAGGGTCAGCATAGACCCCGGACCTCCTGTATACAGTGACAGCGTGACATTTTCACCGACCATACTAAAGATTCTCTCCAGCCACCATGGATCCAGTAGCCAGTCTAGCTCGACAGTTGCAGAGTTTGTCCATGGAGCTGGCGGACGTTAAGTCCAAGGTTTTGTACCCCCTGGAGCAAGTCGGACCTGAACCTAAAGTAGCTCTCCCAGACAGGTTCACTGGAGGGCGGGACAAGTTTTTTGCTTTCCGGGAGGCATGTAAATTGTATTTTCGGCTGCGACCTCGGTCATCGGGGAGTGAAGATCAAAGGGTGGGAATTGTCATCTCCCTCCTACAAGGGGACCCCCAATCATGGGCGTTCTCGCTTCCCCCGGGCTCCCCGGCTCTCCAGTCAGTGGATAGGTTTTTCGCAGCTCTGGGTCTTGTATATGATGACCCGGATCGGGTCTCCCTTGCTGAATCTAAGTTACGTAAGATCCAGCAGGGAGATCGTCCGGCGGAGGAATTCTGTTCGGAGTTCCGTAGGTGGGCCACGGACACACAGTGGAACGACCCGGCTCTTAGGAGCCAGTTTTGTCAAGGCTTATCTGACAAATTAAAGGATGTGCTGGCACAGTATGACCCTCCCACGTCACTGGAAGCCGCTATGGCCCTTGCTATTCGCATCGACAGACGGCTTCGGGAGAGGTGCGGGGTAACTCCGCCCCCTGTGATGACTCCACCTTCTACTAGGTCCCCTTATATGGAGGTTCCCCTGATCAGTCCAGAGGAGCCTATGCAGTTAGGAGGGACATCATTCCGAGGGAGGGGATCGGCAGTGCGCCGCAAGACAGGAAGGTGTTTCTTCTGCGGGAGAAAGGGACATTTTATTGGGGGGTGTCCATCCCGTCCTTTGCAGAGTGAGAAGTCACCGGAAAACTATTGATCCCAGGTTGTGTGGTGGACGACAATCTGGGAGTAAGTATTTCGTCCCAGGTCCGTCTCAATTTCTCGTACCGGCGGAGGTGGTGGTCGGTACGAGAACTGAGAGGATATCTGTTCTTCTGGATAGTGGGGCCGGGGCTAATCTGGTGGACGCTCGGTTTGCCCAGGTTCAAGGTATGCGACTGAGTGTATTGGCTAAACCCATCCCCATATTTTCGATCGACGCCAGGCCTCTCGGTCAAGGTAGTTTTTTGCAAGCCGTGCATAACATATATCTTCGAGTGGGGGCGATACATAAAGAATTGTTGTCATGTTATGTGTTGGAGGGTCTTCCCACTCCTATAGTGTTGGGCCTTCCTTGGCTAACTAAGCATAACCCGGTTATTAATTGGCAATCCAGAGAGATAAGCCAGTGGAGTGAATTCTGTAATAAAAACTGCATGAACACGGTCATCGGTGCGGTCGCGCCTAGGGCCTTACCTCCATTTCTGGCGGATTTTGAGGATGTATTCTCGGAGAAAGGGTGTCAGGAACTACCTCCTCATCGCGCGTATGACTGTTCTGTAAAATTGCTCCCTGAGGCCAAGTTACCGAAATCTAGGTTGTATAGCCTTTCTGGTCCTGAGAGGCAGGCCATGAAGGATTATATTTCGGAGAGTCTGGCTAAGGGGCATATTAGACCTTCATCTTCCCCGGTGGCCGCGGGGTTCTTCTTTGTGAAGAAGAAAGATGGAGGCCTACGCCCTTGCCTGGATTTCCGTGAGCTTAATCGGATTACGGTCCGAGATCCGTATCCGCTCCCACTTATTCCCGATCTCTTCAATCAGATCGTGGGCGCCAAATGGTTCTCTAAGTTGGATCTCAGCGGGGCGTATAATCTGATTAGGATGAAGGAGGGGGATGAGTGGAAGACGGCGTTTAACACTCCGGAGGGGCATTATGAGAACCTTGTCATGCCATTCGGTCTGACTAATGCCCTGGCGGTGTTTCAACATTTTGTTAATGACATCTTTCGCTGCCTGGTGGGACAGTTTGTTGTCATATATCTGGATGACATCTTAATTTACTCGCCGGATCTTGTGTCTCATCAGGAGCATGTTAGGCAGGTGTTGCAGATCTTGCGGGATAATAAACTGTACGCCAAATGGGAAAAGTGTGTGTTCGCCGTACAGGAACTTCAGTTTTTAGGATTCCTGGTGTCAGCATCCGGTTTTCGTATGGACCCTGGGAAAGTGCGGGCAGTTCTTGAGTGGGATCTGCCAGAGGATCTTAAGGCATTACAACGTTTCCTGGGGTTTGCTAACTACTACCGGAAATTTATTCGTAATTTCTCGTCCATAGTTAAACCTCTCACAGACATGACTAAAAAAGGGACGGATTTTTCAAGGTGGTCTGACAAGGCTTGTCAAGCGTTTTCCTCCTTGAAAAAATGTTTTGCCTCGGCACCCATACTCATTCAACCAGATGCGTCACAGCCGTTCATTGTGGAGGTAGACGCTTCTGAGGTAGGGGTGGGAGCGGTATTATCTCAAGGTCCGTCCCCTGGTAAGTGGCGTCCGTGCGCCTTCTTCTCTAAAAAATTGTCGTCCGCTGAGAGAAATTATGATGTCGGCAATAGGGAACTCTTGGCCATTAAGTTAGCTTTCGAGGAGTGGCGTCATTTTTGGAGGGGGCAGTACACCGGTCACCGTCATTACCGATCACAAGAACCTGCTATATTAAGAGTCCGCAAAACGTCTGAATCCCAGACAAGCTAGGTGGTCGTTGTTTTTCACCAGGTTTAATTTTGTCGTCACATATCGTCCTGGGTCAAAAAATGTAAAGGCGGATGCCTTATCTCGCAGTTTCCCTGGGGCTGGGAAGACGGATGACCCGGTTCCTATCCTTCAAGAGGGGGTGGTGGTGTCGGCAGTATGCTCTGAGCTTGAGGAGGAGGTATTGGAGGCTCAGGGGGACGCCCTGTTGGACCTCCAGGGAGACTGTTTGTTCCTGATCAGTTGCGACAAAAGGTGATCGAGGCACACCATAATTCAGCTTTGGCAGGACACCCAGGGAGTAAAGCAACTGTGGATCTCCTCTCGCGCCGGTTTTGGTGGCCTAACTTGCATAGGGAGGTGGTAACTTTTGTCGCGTCCTGTGGGGTTTGTGCGCGCTCTAAGACCCCTCATACCCTTCCGTCTGGGGCCCTCTTACCTTTGAAGATCGCGGAGCGTCCGTGGACTCATCTGTCTATGGACTTCATTACGGACCTCCCGCCATCTTCGGGTAAAACAGTCATACTCGTTGTAGTGGACAGGTTCAGCAAGATGGCACATTTTATCGCTCTTCCTGCTCTTCCTAATGCTAAAACTCTTGCGCAGGTGTTCAGTGGGGAGATTGTGAGACTTCACGGGGTACCCTCCGATGTGGTGTCGGATCGGGGGTCTCAGTGTGTGTCCAAATTCTGGAAGGCATTTTGTACACGGCGGGGGATGCAGTTGTCATTTTCATCGGCTTTTCATCCGCAGACCAATGGTCAGACAGAGCGTCTGAACCAGAGCTTGGAGACATATCTCTGGTGTTTTGTGTCAGAGAACCAGGAGGACTGGGCTTCTTTCTTGCCTCTGGCGGAGTTTGCTCTTAATAATAGGCGGATCGAGTCCACTGGTAAGTCCCCGTTTTTTGGGGCATATGGTTTTCACCCCCAGTTTTGTACTTTCAATAGGGGGGCTCTTCTGGGGTTTCTGAGGAGGAACGATTTTCGTTGTCACTTGCTTCAGTGTGGAGAGGAGTGCTGAATAATCTGAGTACTATGGGGAACCGATACAAACGTATGGCTGATAGGAGGAGAGTGTCTGGTCCGGACCTAAGTGTGAACGATCGGGTATGGTTGTCTACCAAGAATATAAAACTTAAGGTTGCCTCCTGGAAACTGGGTCCCAGGTTCATCGGGCCATACAAGATCAGTTCTATAATTAATCCGGTGGCATTCCGTCTTGACCTCCCTCCTACGTTTAAAATTCACAATGTGTTCCACAGATCGTTGCTTAAGAGGTATGTGGCGCCGGTGATACCATCACCTTTACCTCCTCCTCCTGTGGTGGTCAATGGTAACTTGGAGTTTCAGGTGTCGAAAATCATCGATTCACGTCTGAATCGCCGGTCCCTTCAGTACCTGGTTCATTGGAGGGGGTATGGTCCTGAGGAGAGGACGTGGGTTCCTGTGTCGGATATTAACGCAGACCGATTAATTCGGACCTTCCACACTACTCACCCAGATAAACCTGGCCCTGAGGGTCCGGAGGCCCCTCGTAGAAGGGGGGGTACTGTCACGGGTGTGTCGCCACGAAGATCGTCGCGATTACACAACCTGACTTCTCACAGCTGAGTTTCTGGTGCTTGGTGTTTTTCGGCAGTGAGGGAGTTAATTCTCCCTCTCTCTGTGCTAGACGAGGCCAGCCTTGCCCAGCTGCAATTAATGCTGCAGTAATGGGATTCCTTCAAATACCTGCCAGTCTGCTAGGGAAGTGTCGGTGAAAGTATTCATGCAGACCAGCAGAGCGGATCGTGGTATTTTGAAGTCTGAAGTTAAGAGTACCTGGTGTGGTTTTCTCCCTCCTCACTTTATTGTTTATCTCCTTACCCATTGGTGTTCCCTCTGTAGTTGTAGAGTGAGTTTTGTATGCAAGGTGGTCTTTTGTTTTACCCCTTGTTCTGTCTCGTTCGTCTTATACTGTGTGTAGGCATCTACCTTCCCGTCCCCTGTGGTGGTGATCAGGGTCCTTCTCAGGACTGGATTACTGAGGGTCAGGGATTCACAGGAGATAGGGTTACGCTGGCGGCCTGGACCTCTGTACCATCAACAGTACCTCCAGGTAGAGGGATTAGTCAGGGCCCCAGCTTAGGGTCAGCATAGACCCCGGACCTCCTGTATACAGTGACAGCGTGACAGGATCGCCGCGCAGGAGAGAGATGACAATTTGAACCTGCTGTGCTGCGTTCCCTGAGGACTTAGGTTTTAAGACAAAAAACAACTTACAGTTATTTTTGAAATTCAGAAATTTAGCTCGATCCCCCAAAAATAAATCTGGCATGGGGATCCTAGGTTCCACAACTGGCAACCTAGCAAGATAGGTAGCAATACTCCGAACCTCAGTAGCAAGCTGATCCACACGGCCAGACAACTGTGCAAACTCCATTGAGAGAGAAAAAAAAAATCCTCAACACCCAGAGAAAAAGAGGGAAAAAAAAATGCAGCAAACAGAAAAAAAAAAAATCTCTGACAACTCTGACAACTTTTTTTTTCTTTCCACACTATTTTTCCCTTCTGTTGAGTACCATATAATTTTCAGTTAGGCCGGTGATACTGTTATGATTTGGTAGCTGAGGAGAGAAGGCAAAAACGGCACCTAAAGATAGAAAGAGGAGAAGCTATCTGCCCCGGAGCAGATCCCCAAAGAACATAGGAAGCCCCCAAACATGTAATGGCGGTTAGACAAGAGGAAATACAGACACAGACAGAAAATAGTAAGAGCAAACATTGTGGCCCAATCTTCCTAGACAGAAAAGGATAGGAAGGACACTTACTGCAATCCCAAAAAACCCTAAAAAGTACCAACTCTACTAATTGCAAAAACACCTGAGATCACACGACCTCAACCACCTAAATTAGTTCTCTGGTGTAACAAAACTAAGCCGCAGCCACTGAAGAAAAACTGGAAAAGGCAAATGAACAAACAACAGTGGCTCAGACAAACTGAGAGGAGCACAAGCCCCCGGAGGGGACCTGGCTGACCTCCACAAAAGTGCAGGAAACAATGCAAAAAGCAAGCACAAAAATAAAAACAGAAAATGTCTTATCTGAGAGCAGGAGAAGAGGCAAGATTCAGCAAGCTTCCAAGTGAACCAGGAACCACAGTTGAGACAAGAACAATTGATCACCGGCAACCTTGATGGGAGGGAACCTCCCTTATATAACACCAGTCTGTAACTCCTGATTGCCAATCTTCCCAATCTTCATTGAATAGTTCAGTACTGTTTGTAACCACCAGAGGGAGATTCTGCTCAGAATTCACATTCACAACAGCTCACAGTATAAATTACCTATCAGTAGACCTTTGGATTGTGGGAGGAAAATGCAAAACCCGGAGAAAACCCAGGCAAACACAATGAAAACATATAAACTCCTTGCAAATGTTGTCCTTGGTGGGATTTGAATCCAGGACCCAAGCACTGTAAAGCACCAGTGCTTTGTGTGTCTTGGTGAGACCAATATAGGTCCAGGCCGATGATCAGATTGGATCACGCCGTGTCATCTGCAAAGCCCGACGTGCAGCACAACTGAGTTTAGCTTACCGGGGTGAGAGAAGCAAAATCTGGACCTAGGACAGGTGCGTAACAACTGCAATAATCAGGTATTTTTTGTCTGTGTAGAATAGGATAGCAATCTACTTTGTTCTACCCATCAAATGCAATGCACACTTTACAAATTTTTCAGCAGATGCCACAAAAATCCTTGGTTTAAGGTCAATTTATTTTGTATGAAAACAACAGAACAGAAATACAAAAAGAGAAACCCCAATGTAAAGTGAAGTATCCTAGAAATACAGAATGCCACCAATAAAAGAATGAACCGCTTTTCTCGCTTTTCTAGATTACCAAACATATCCTGTTATGTCCAAAATATCACAGAGTTTCCTGAGGAAATGTATTTTTTCATTTTATTTCCTAGAATAATAAAAAAAAAAAAGATAACTGCCATTCCATACAGCTACAGAGTCTGCTTAAATGTGTCGCAATTTTTATTTTTGCATTATTATTGGCTATATAATCATTAATTTTAAAAACAAAATGAAATGTGATGTTTTAACATTTATTTATTAATTATTTCTGTAGCCGTCGGGTGCTGCCATTTTTATTTGCTGGTATATAAGTCTCTGAGCACGACACTTACACATTGCAAATACGGTAGCCTCAAGCCTTTTCTAACCTTTCTGATATGCTTTTGCCAATTTACACTCTTACTTCATGTACAGTGGTGGCCAAAATTGGCTTTAGGTCAATTCTTTTTGTGTAACTCATTGATGGTTACCGGAAGTGGTTGTTCGCAGTTATTTTGTCTAAAGGTTGTGCAACCAAGTATTAGGCTGAGGGTGCCAATACTTTTGTCTGGCCCATTTTTGGAGTTTTGTGTGAAATGATCAAGGATTTGATTTTTGCTTCATTCTATTTTGTGTTTTTTCCTTGCAAGCAAATTAAATGAAGATAAAAATAGCAAATAATTTGTGATTGCAATCATTTTCAGGAAGAAACTGAGTATTATCTGACAGAATTGCAGGGGTGCCAATACTTTTGGCCACCACTGTATGTAAACTTGCTGACTGCTTCTCAAATTACTCTATGCACTGTGAAAGTTTGAGACACTCCTCCAGCTCCTAGCTCCTAGCGGCTTCATCCAAGAGTTGGGGGAGTGTCTTAAATTGCCAAATCACTGCATACATGGTCCAGCCTGAGATAGTGCCCCCTGCTCTCAGCAGGTCCATCTGAGAGTTGGAGGAATCTACTAGATTGCCAAGGCACTGCATGCATGATGAAGCCTGATATACTTCCCTTCCCCTGCTCCTAGTGGGCCCATCCAAGATTGGGGAGAATGTCTTTGATTGCCAAAGCACTGCATGCATGGTCCAGCCTGCGATACACCCCCTATGCTCCTAGCAGGTCCATCCAATAGTAGGGGGGAATGACTTAGATTGCTAAAGCACTGCATGCATGGTCCAGCCTGAAACCCTGCCCCCTGATTCCAGCGGGTCCATCGGAGAGCAGGAGGAGTCTACTAGATTGCTAAGGCACAGCATGCATGCTGAAGCCTGAGATACTCTCATTGCTCTCAGTGGGTCAATCCAAGAGTTGGGGAGTCTATTAGATTGCCAAAGCACTGCATGCATGGACCGGCTTAAGACACTTTCCCCCCTGCTCCTAGCAGGTCCATCCAATAGTGTGTATAGGTGTGTCTGTAGGAGGTTGACTTAGATTGCCAAAACACTGCATGCATGCTGAAGCCTGAGACACTATCAATGTTCTCAGTGGGTCATCCAATATTTGGGGAGTCTATTAGATTGCCAAAGTACTGCATGCATGTACCAGCCTGAGACACTCCCCCTGCTCTCAATGGGTTCATTCAAGAGTGAAGGGAGTGTATTAGGCTGGACTATACATGCAGTGCTTTGGCAATCTGATACATTCCCCTTGCTCTCAGTGGGACCATCCATGAGTTGGAGGAGCGTCTTATATTGCTGAAGCACTGCATGCAAGGTCCAGCCTGAGAGACTGCCCCTGCTCATGGACTAGTCAATGGCAGTAGGAGTATTTCAAGCACACACAGTGCATACAGTAGTCTGAGAAGCTAACAGTCATTTTTCAAAAGGCTAAAATTCAGAGGAACTGTACCAAAATTATTTAAAAGTGAAATCAGTGTTCTGTTAGTAAGATTACTACTTCTCCCATTTTTTTAATCTTATTTTCCTGCCACTCCTTTCTATCTAGCAAAAGAAGATAGAAACAACAATGGTGCATAAGAAGTCAATCCAAATGGCTAAGATCTGGTCCAAAAAATAGAGTGTAATGGATTGGTCATATTTCCTGTAAATACTATATGACACCATTGTTCACAGGGTCTTTCGTCAGAATCTCCCATAGATCAGCATTTGCATTATACCGTCCAGCTGCAGCAAATGATCTTCAAGGTAGTGGGATGAAAAGGCACTGAGAAGCGCTGTGGTCACTTTGCTCTAGCTAATGATGGTCACCAGACTCATACAACAGAACAAAATATTCGCGGCCAATTGTTATATGTGGTTAAGGTTGTTAGTAAAGGATCTGGATGCCGTGTACTGGATAATGAGCAGCATGATGATCCCCGGGGTCACAGAGAGGTGTCCAGACTCCAGAGCCAAAGTCACTGATCTTTTTTAAATTGTACTAGTTTTCCAAGTAAATGGGGAAAAAATAAGATTAAACGTGTTTTTGCATCTTAAGCTACAAGTCTGCAGTCACACTATGTGAGGATTCTCCGATGCCGGCACTGGGAGCGGGCAGTCATGTAACCGCAAGTATTCAATATGTATACTCCTGGACACATTTCTACTAAACTTGTCCGCCTCGCGTAATACACTTGCATTGATGGAAGCTAAGCCCATCAAATGTCTACGTGACCGCATGTATGCATATCACATACTTGTGGTACAGCGTCGGCTCTCAAGAATCCTCACAGTGTGCGATGTGAGGATTCACAAGTTGTAGCCTAAGGTCGGACAACCCCTTTAATCCAGGGGGAAACCAATTGTGTATGATAGCTTGTCTAGAAATTACTACGGTAAACTCATTTTGATGCAGAGTTAGGACAGGTTCCTATTAAAAAAAAAATATATATATATATATATATATTCTGTTATAGTAATTGTAAAGCAATGACACCTTAGTCATGTTCATTTGAATGTGCAATACCAGACAAAGCCTACTGATATGAGTGCGGCACTGTTTCTAATCTTTTCTAATCTTGGACATCTTCGTAAATCTACATTTCATTCTTCATATTAAATTACTTAACTAACATCTAACTTTTCAAAATATTCTATTTAGTACAAACTCTCAGCAACGAGACCACTGATGCCGTTTTATACTGCAGAGTTCTAATTTGATAAGGATTTTAATTCAATTTTCCCAATCCTAGAAATTTATATAAACTTATATCTTGGTAAATGCCTACCAACCCCCAACCAATTCCTAGCTTGTGTGCATTATTACATTTTCATTTTGTCTTCTTCACGTTCCTACACGAGACTCTCCAATTCGTTACGCTCGATCCTTGACATTGTTGCCTGGGAGAAGCTTTGATATAATGTACAAATGCTTTACCCAAACACGTCGAATCCTCTTGTAATAATTTACTCCGCTAAAACCTTACAGCAGAGCATCTTTATTTTTCTTCACATAATTATCTGATATTAAAGGGGTTTCCCGCTTCATTGATTCTGATGTCCTGTCCTCATTACAGGTCATCAATATCAAATTGGTGGGGGAACAATATCCAGAACTCTAGCAATCAGCTGCTAGCAGCTTTGACAGCAGCCAGATGTAAATAATGGAAAACCCATTTAACCCCTTTACCACCAAGGGTGGTTTGCATGTTAATGACCAGGACAATTTTTACAATTCTGACCACTGTCCCTTTATGAGGTAATAACTCTGGAACGCTTCCATGGATCCTGGTGATTCTGACACTGTTTTCTTGTGACATATTGTACTCCATGATAGTGATAAATTTCTTTGATATTACTTGTGTTTGTGAAAAAAAACGGAAATTTGGCGAAAATTTCGAAAACTTAGCAATTTTCCAACTTTGAATTTTTATGCCCTTAAATCACAGAGATATGTCACATAAAATACTTAATAAGTAACATTTCCCACATGTTTACTTTACATCAGCACAATTTTGGAACCAAAATTTTTTATTGTTAGGAAGTTATAAGAGTTAAAAAATAAACAGCGATTTCTCATTTTTACACCATTTTTTTTAGGGACCACATCACATTTGAAGTCACTTTGGAGGGTTTATATGATAGAAAATACCCCAAAGTGACACCATTCTAAAAACTGCACCCCTGAAGATGCTCAAAACCACATTCAAGAAGTTTATTAACCCTTCAGGTGCTTCACAGGAATTTTTGGATTGTTTAAAAAAATGAACATTTAACTTTATTTCACAAAAAATTTACTTCAGATCCAATTTGTTTTATTTTACCAAGGGTAACAGGAGAAATTGAACCCCAAAAGTTGTTGTACAATTTGTCCTGAGTACGCTGATACCCCATATATGTAGGTAAACCACTGTTTGGGCGCATGGCAGAGCTCGGAAGGGAAGGAGCGCCGTTTGACTTTTCAATGCAAAATTGGCTGGGATTGAGCTCGGACGCCATGTTGCGTTTGAAGAGCCCCTGATGCGCCTAAACAGTGGAAACCCCCCACAAGTGACACCATTTTGGAAAGTAGACCCCCTAAGGAACTTATCTAGATGTGTGGTGAGCACTTTGAACCCCCAAGTGCTTCACAGAAGTTTGTAACGTAGAGCCGTAAAAATAAAAAATCATATTTTTTTCACAAAAATGATATTTTCGCCCCCAATTTTTTATTTTCCCAAGGGTAACAAGAGAAATTGGACCCCAAAAGTTGTTGTGCAATTTGTCCTGAGTATGCTGATTCATCACTGTTTGGGCGTATGGCAGAGCTCGGAAGGGAAGGAGCACTATTTACTTTTTCAATGCAGAATTGGCTGGAATTGAGATCACAGGGCATGTCGTGTTTGGAGAGCCCCTGATGTGCCTAAACAGTGGAAACCCCCCAATTCTAACTCCAACCCTAACCCCAACACATCCCTAACCATAATCCCAGCCCTAACCATAACTCTAACCACAAACCTAACCCTAACACACCCCTAACCCTAATCCAAACCCTAACCCTAATCCCAACCCTAACTGTTGTGAACATGTTGGAAATAACTTCTGAGCTGAGGCTCCCTCTTGTGGTTGCTGATGGTATTGAAGCTGTATTGAATGACAAGGCTTTATCACCTGGAAGCGAGGATTGGCAATCAGGGGAGACGGACTGGGCTGATATAAGTGAGCTGCCCTCCCATGATCCTCGCCGGTGATTAGTTTCCTCTTCATGGTCTAGTTTGGAAGTCAGCTGGTTTTCTGCTGTCTCCTGCGAACATTCAGATAAGTTACTTTCTTTTTTCTGTGGTTAGATTTTCTTTGTTTTTTGCTTCCCTGCTTTGTGAGGTCAGCCGGGTCCCCTACAGGGGCCTGTGCTAGTCTCTGGTTCTCATTTGTTTCTGTTCATTTGCTCTGTTCCTGTTGTTTCAGTGCTGCTGGGTAGTGGCGTGTTCACACCAGAGATCTGATTAAGTGGGGGCGAGATCATGTGGTCTCAGCATTTTTAGAATCAGAAGTGTTGGAATTTTTCCTAGGGTTTTGCTGGGTTGCAGACAGTATTCTCTCCTATCCTGTCCTGTCTAGATAGCTTTTGGCCCCAGCGTTTGCTTACTCTATTTTCTACCTGCATGTGTATTTCATCTTGTCTAACCGCCATTATATGTGTGGAGGCTGCCTATTTCTTTGGGGCTCTACTCCGGGGCAGTTAGCTTTCCTCTTTCTATCTTCAGGTGTAGCTAATCTCTCCGGCTGTGTCGAGGCGTCTAGGTCACTGTAGGTACGTCCCACGGCTGCTTCTAGTTGTGTGGCTAGTTTAGGGGTCTGCAACCTTTTAGTTCCCAACTAGGGTTGAGCATTCCGATACTGCAAATATCGGGTATCGGCCGATATTGGCTGTATCGGAATTCCGATTCCGAGTTCCGATATTTTCGTCTTATCGGATACCGGAATAGGGATTGTCACTGTCACTGTCAGTGTCCGTCGGTCGGGTCTGTCAGGAGTCAGCGGCACTTACCTGTCAGAAGATCTCCGGCGGTCACGTCCTGGACTGCTTGATGGCCGCAATCTTCTTTCCCCGGCGGTCACATGCAGTTTCTCGCGATAACTGCAGTGACTGCTGGGTAATCCCGGCCGTAAAGCAGTCAGTCCGATGACGTCACCGCCGGGGAAGCAGGTAATCAGCTGTGCTGCGTCGGGATGTTAGGCTCTGCCTGTCATTGCGATGTAGCAGAGCTGGATCGCCGTGGGACAATCGTTACTATGGACTGCGTCGGACAGGTGGTATACTGTTGGTTTTTTTTTTTTCTTTTTTTACAGGAGATCGATGGCGTCGCAGGAATGAGAGTACAATAAAATTAATGAAAACTGTGTTGTCTCTTTTATTTCATTAAAATACTTTTTTCTTGCTTTGTCTTTTTTTTATGCATTTAATAACTTTGGGATTAATAATGGATCGGTGTCTTATTGACACCTCTCCATTATTAACCGGGCTTATTGTCACCGTGCAATCAACGGTGACATTAACTCCTTATTACCCCGCTTGCCACCGCTACAGGGCAAGTGGGAAGAGCCGGGTAAAGTGCCACAATTGGCACATCTTTTGATGCGCCAAATGTGGGGCTGCTGTAGCCTGGTATTATCAGGCTGTTGAGGGCCAAAATCCATGGGCCTTGACAGTCTTTTAATACCAGGCCGCAGCAGTCTGCATTTTACTTGGCTGGTTAACAAAAATAGGGGGGATCCCCACGCCGTTTTTTTTTCGAGGGGATCCCCTATTTTTGTTAACCAGCCAAGCTAAGCAGACTGCTGTGGCCTGGTATTATCAGGCTTGCAAGGTCCATGGATATTGGATCCTTACCAGCCTGAAAAACCAGGCCTCAGCGGTCTGCTTCATCTGGCTGGTTAACAAAAATAGGGGGGACCCCATGCCAATTTTTTTCGAGGGGATCCCCTATTTTTGTTAATCAGCCAAGATATGCAGACTGCTGTGGCCTGGTATTATCAGGCTGGCAAGGTCCATGGATCTTGGCTCCTTAACAGCCTGAAAATCCAGGCCTCAGCGGTCTGCTTCATCTGGCTGGTTAACAAAAATAGGGGGGACCCCACGCCAATTTTTTTCGAGGGATCCCCTATTTTTGTTAATCAGCCAAGATATGCAGACTGCTGTGGCCTGGTATTATCAGGCTGACAAGGTCCATGGATCTTGGCTCCTTAACAGCCTGAAAATCCAGGCCTCAGCGGTCTGCTTCATCTGGCTGGTTAACAAAAATAGGGGGGACCCCACGCCATTTTTTTTTCGAAGGGAACCCCTATTTTTGTTAATCAGTTCCCTCTGACGTCACTGATTGTGTCCCTGGCTGACCTGAAGTGAAAGTGGAAAGCAATCAATTAAGCTTTCCACTTAAGGGCCCGTCTCACATAGCGATATCGCTACCGAGATCGCTGCTGAGTCACTAGTTTTGTGACGCAGCAGCGAGCTCACCAGCGATATCGCTGTGTGTGACATTCAGCGACGATCAGCCCCCCTGCCGGGTATCGCTGATCGTCGCTGAAATGTCAGGACCTTTTTTTGATCGCTGGTTTCCCGCTGACAGGCACGCATCGCTGCGTGTGACAGGCGGGAGACCAGCGATCCGCTGGTAACCAAGGTACACAGCGGGTTTCCAGGCGCGGGGCTGTGCCTAGAAACCCGCTGTGTACCTTGGATACCAGCGCCCTGATGCAGGGAGCTGGTATCCAAGGTACACAGCGGGTTTCCAAGCGCTGCGCGGTGCCTGGAAACCCGCTGTGTACCTTGGTTACCAGCGGATCGCTGGTCTCCCGCCTGTCACACGCAGCGATGCGTGCCTGTCAGAGGGAAACCAGCGATCAAAAAAAGGTCCTGACATTTCTGCGACGATCAGCGATACCCGGCAGGGGGGCTGATCGTCGCTGAATGTCACACACAGCGATATCGCTGGTGAGCTCGCTGCTGCGTCACAAAACTTGTGACTCAGCAGCGATCTCGGTAGCGATATCGCTATGTGAGACGGGCCCTTAAGCGATGTTACCCGCAGTGTCGCTGTCCCAGATCGCTGCCTGAGCTGCCTGTTTGGCAGCTCAGCAGCGATCATGTAGCGATACACCAGCGATCCTGACAAGTGCATATCGTTGTCGGGATCGCTGGTGTATCGTTATGTGACACCCAGCCTTTACTCTCCTGTCAGGCAGGAGAGGAACTCATTCATTTGGGGTTTACTGTGAGGCTGCAGCATTAGCTGCGGTCCCTGCAGTAAACATTAACCCTTTCTGAAGGATTACACCGTGGGACCTGACTGTGCATGGGATAGGTAAGAATAATTTTGCTTTTTTATTTTATTTTTATTACAGGAAATGGTTTTTGCAGTAAAATAAAATATGGTCAAAAACATGTGTCTTTATTTCATTAAAATGATTTTTAATTAAAGTGTGTGTGTTTTATTTTTATTTCATGCAATAGGATTAATAATTGATAGTTGTCTAATTGACAGCTCTCAATTATTAACCTGGCTTAAGGTCACCTTTCAATAGCAAGGTGGCTTTAACCCCATATTAACCCATTCGCCACCGCTACAGGGCAATGGGAATAGACGGGCAAAGTGCCAGAAAGGGCGAATCTAATTATAGATTTGTCTTTCCTGGGGTGTCTGGGGGCAGATGTTAGTAGCCGGGGGGGGCAAAAATAATGGTCCCTCTCTGGGCTATTATTATCTGCCCCCACTCACTGGCTTTGTCTGTCTGGTTGCGAAAATAGGGCGGGAGCCCACGCATTTTTTTTCAGCAATTTTACACCTCATATATATATATACATGTCATTGAATTTGTGACACATATATATATATATTTATATTTGTAGTTCATACACTTCTACATAGTATAATAGCCGCTAATTCAATTGCCGGCTTTTGTGAAAATGCAGAACCCGACATGAAATGACACTTGGTGTACATAGGGTTAACCATGTCTTTTCATGTCCTTTGCTATCTAATTTGCACAAACAATTAAATCAGTCTATGTGTGCAAAATTTCACACCTGTAGGGGTTAATTAAAGGTGTAAATTCGTAGCAAAAAAGTCCGTTTTTTTTACAACGAATTTACACCTTTAATTAACCCCTACAGGTGTGAAATTTTGCACACATAGACTGATTTAATTGTTTGTGCAAATTAGATAGCAAAGGACATGAAAAGACATGGTTAACCCTATGTACACCAAGTGTCATTTCATGTCGGGTGACCCGACATGAAATGACACTTGGTGTACATAGGGTTAACCATGTCTTTTCATGTCCTTTGCTATCTAATTTGAACAAACAATTAAATCAGACTATGTGTGCAAAATTTCACACCTGTAGGGGTTAATTAAAGGTGTAAATTCGTAGCAAAAAAGTCTGTTTTTTTTACAACGAATTTACACCTTTAATTAACCCCTACAGGTGTGAAATTTTGCACACATAGACTGATTTAATTGTTTGTGCAAATCAGATAGCAAACGACATGAAAAGACATGGTTAACCCTATGTACACCAAGTGTCATTTCATGTCGGGTGCTTCTGTCTTTTCACTGAAGCCGGCTTTACCCGGCAATTGAATCAGAGAGGATATTTTACTATGTAGAAGTGTATAAACTATACATATATGTATATATATATGTCACAATGACATGTATATATATATATATGTATTCTATGTGTGTATATTTAGTGTTTACAAGGAAAGAATGGGTTTTTTTTAGTTGCAATATTTTGTTCCCATAGACTTACATTGGATTTCCGGTATCGGTATCGGGTATCGCCGATTTTTAGTGATATCGGCGATACCATTCCGATTCCGATACTTTAGGATATCGGAAAGTATCGCTCAACTCTATTCCCAACCTCTCTGGTGTTCGGCTGCCTTGGATGTTTTTTGCTCCTGTCAGTGGCGTAGCAACTGTTTGTGGCGCCCGGGGCGGCAAATTTTAGGCCACACCCCTAGCCACACCCATTTCACTGGTCACACCCATATCCACACCCTGACCACACCCACTTAGCACTGCTGATCACACTGTTTCATAAACAATAATTATAAACACATACCTCTCAACCGTCCCGGTTTCAGCGGGACAGTCCCGATTTCGGGACCCTGTCCGCTGTCCCGGCCAGGCGGTTTACTTTCCGGATTAGAATCGTACATACGGAAACCCCGGGGACCTCCCACACATTCTGGCAGCCACAAGTCACGTTCCATCGCTGACCTCATTTCCCCAGGATGTGGGGATCTCACCAGCTATGAGGCGCTCCATTCAATACCCGGCTCTCACTGAGCGAGACAGGCAGGATCTGGGGATCTCTTCATCTGTTGAACAGATCCCATGTTGAGATCCCCACATCCTGCTTGTCTCGCTCAGTGAGAGTCGGGTATTGTATGCAGCGGTCCGTACAATACCCGGCTCTCACTCCAACAGATCCAGCGGCTCGATGCGTCGCCGTTCTGAAGACTCTCCCGAGAACGAGTTACAGTACCTGCTGCTGTAAGCTGACCGCCGGAAATGAGGTCAGCGGTCATTTCCAGCGTTCAGCTGACTTACAGCACGTCACCTCCGGTGGAACGTGACATGTGGCTGCCAAAACGTGTGGGAGGTCCCCGGGTTTCCGCATGTACGATTCTAATGCGGGAAAGTAAACCTCCCGGCCAGGACAGCGGGACAGGGACCCAGCCCTACACAGATAACAGCATTCCCTCCGTCCCCACGCAGACCCATGCACATAATGGCACCCCTCCTTCCCCCCTGCAGCCCCCAAGCACACAACTCCCGCAAGTAACAGGACCCTTGTACATGCGCGGCTCCGCTCTTTGTTACCCTGTACACACACGGCTCCGCTCCACACACCTCACACGCACAAGGCTCCGCTCCGTACACCTCGTACACACACGGCTCCGCTCCGTACACCTCCGCTCCGTACACCTCGTACACACACGGCTTTGCTCCGTACACCTCCGCTCCGTACACCTCGTACACACACGGCTTCGCTCCGTACACCTCGTACACACACGGCTTCGCTCCGTACACCTCGTACACACACGGCTTTGCTCCGTACACCTCGTACACACACGGCTCCGCTCCGTACACCTCCGCTCCGTACACCTCGTACACACACGGCTTTGCTCCGTACACCTCGTACACACACGGCTCCACTCCGTACACCTCCGCTCACCTCGTACACACACGGCTCCGCTCCGTACACCTCCACTCCGTACACCTCGTACACACACGGCTTTGCTCCGTACACCTCGTACACACACGGCTCCGCTCCGTACACCTCGTACACACGGCTCCGCTCCGTACACCTCGTACACACGGCTCCGCTCCGTACACCTCGTACACACACGGCTTCGCTCCGTACACCTCGTACACACACGGCTCTGCTCCGTACACCTCGTACACACGGCTCCGCTCCGTACACCTCGTACACACACGGCTTCGCTCCGTACACCTCATACACACACGGCTCTGCTCCGTACACCTCATACACACGGCTCCGCTCTGTACACCTCGTACACACACGGCTTCGCTCCGTACACCTCGTACACACACGGCTCTGCTCCGTACACCTCGTACACACGGCTCCGCTCCGTACACCTCGTACACACACGGCTTCGCTCCGTACACCTCGTACACACACGGCTCTGCTCCGTACACCTCGTACACACGGCTCCGCTCCGTACACCTCGTACACACACGGCTTCGCTCCGTACACCTCGTACACACGGCTCCGCTCCGTACACCTCGTACACACACGGCTCTGCTCCGTACACCTCGTACACACGGCTCCGCTCCGTACACCTCGTACACACACGGCTTCGCTCCGTACACCTCATACACACACGGCTCTGCTCCGTACACCTCATACACACGGCTCCGCTCTGTACACCTCGTACACACACGGCTCTGCTCCGTACACCTCGTACACACGGCTCCGCTCCGTACACCTCGTACACACACGGCTCCGCTCCGTACACCTCGTACACACACGGCTCTGCTCCGTACACCTCGTACACACGGCTCCGCTCCGTACACCTCGTACACACACGGCTTCGCTCCGTACACCTCGTACACACGGCTCCGCTCCGTACACCTCATGCACATACAGCTCAGCTACATCCACACTGTAAACCCCTTATGATCCCACATATAAACTTACCATCATCCAGCACCATGACGCAGGGGCCTGATCATGTGACACCTAACTCCTCCCCTCCTGTGACCTCATCACAGGTCCTGCTAGCATCTTTACAAAGCACAGCACAGCAATGGTAAATGCTGGCTGTGCGAAGTTGGGAGGGCAAGGAATGGTGCGCCGCCCCCACACACAGGTGCCGCCCCCACACACAGGTGCCGCCTGGGGCGGACCGCCCCCCCCACGCTACGCCACTGGCTCCTGTCCTCCTTAGCTACCAAATCATAACACCTAACCCTAATCCCAACCGTAACCATAATCCAAACCATAACCTCCAACTCTAGCCTAACCCTAACTTTAGCCCCAACCCTAACCCTAACTTTAGGCCAACTCACTTTAGCCCAACTCTAACCCTAATGGGAAAATGGAAATAAATACATTTTTTTATTTTATTACTTTTCCCTAAATAAGGGGGTGATAAAGGGGGGTTTGATTTACTATTTTTTTATTTTGATCACTGTGATAGGGTCAATCACAGTGATCAAAACCCGTTACAGTGGGTTTTTATGTTGGCAACTGTCACTCACTAAAAGACGCTTTTTATAGCAAAAAATAGTTTTTGCATCACCACATTTTGAGAGCTATAATTTTTCCATATTTTGGCCCTCAGAGTCATGTGATGTCTTGTTTTTTGTGGGATGAATTAACATTTTTATTGGTACCATTTTCGAGCACATGAAATGTTTTGATCACTTTCTATTTGGATTTTTGGGAGACAGAATGAGCAAAAAACAGCAATTCATGAATTTCTTTTGGGGGGTGTTTTTACACCGTTCCTTGTGGCAAAATTGATAAGGTAGTTTTATTCTTCTGGTCAGTGCGATTACAGTGAAACCTCATTTATATTTTTTTATGTTTTGGCGCTTTTATATAACAAAAACTATTTTATAGAAAAAATAATTGTTTTTGCATCACTTTATTCTGGCAGCTATAACTTTTTTATTTTTTTGCTGATGATGCTGTATGGCAGCTCGTTTTTTGGGACAAGATGACGTTTTCAGCGGTACCACGTTTATTTATAACCGTCTTTTGATCGAGTGTTATTCCACTTTTTGTTCAGCAGTATGATGATAAAGCATTGATTTTTGCCTTGTTTTTTTATGGTGTTAAAGGGGTTAACTAGTGAAAGTTTTATAGGTCGGGTCGTTACGGACGCGGCGATACCAAATATGTGTACTTTTATGGTTTAGATTTTTTTTTCATTCAAATATTTATTTAGTGATAGAATAAATATTGATTTTTTTCATTATTTTTTATTCTTTTAATATTTTTACAATTATTTAAAAAAAAAGTTTTATTTCATTCTAAGTTTTACACTTTGTCCCACTATGACACAATCATTTTTTGCAGTCTGATAGCTTCTATAGCATGCAGATGAAGCAGCATCTGCATGCTATAGAAACCTATCAGCGCTGCATGTTGTGCACACTAACCTTAGAGACTTCCTGACATGCGCTGCGCATGACAGGAAGTTTCTCAGCTCTGAATACCCGGATGTTGTCATGACGACATAGAGTCTCCATGGCAGCGATCGGGACCCCGCCTTTCACCGTGGGGTGTCCGATCCAAAGGCAGAGGGGCTATCAGCCCTCTGCCTGCTCCCGGAACGCTGTGATCTTGTTTGATCACAGTGTTCCGGGGGTTAAAGTGCCGGGAGCGGTCTGTGGCCCCTCCTGGCACTTAGTGCCGGGTGTCAGCTGTGAGAATCAGCTGACACCCAGCCGCGATCAGCAATGTACCCCCGATCGCCGATGACGTACTATTCCGTCCATGGGGATTAAGTCCCAGGTCACATGGACGGAATAGTACGTCTAATGTCAGAGAGGGGTTAATATTACTTATCAATTTTCTACAATAAAGAGAAAACAAGGTGTTTTTTTAGGTTCAAAACCCATTTGACTGGCATAATGGAAAAATAATAAACATAAAGTATGGCGATATAATTCTAGTCTAATTTACAAACATACACAGGACAGATTATCAGAATTGATTGGATTACAAATTTTTCATTAATTGTATCTGATATGCGGAAACGTGATTTATTCCTTGCAAAGATCTTACAAACGACTAGGGGGAACTCATTACAGGTGGAGTTAAAGCGATTCCGGCAGCTAAATAGGAAAGGGTTCTTTACAGTTCGAGCAGTCAGAATGCCCGACCACAAGGGTAGTAATGATCAACACTACAACAGCTTTTATACAAGGGCTGGAATAATCTAGTGATATATAACTGGTAGGGAAAGATTGAACTTGATGGACCGAATTTTTTTTCAACCTTTTTAACTATGTAAGAAGGAGATGCTGATCAGATTGATATACATTGATATACATTTATGTGGGAAAGTTTCAGTAAAAATGGCATTTTATCAATTAAATGTAAAAAATTCCTGGGTTTTGTATGCATAGGAGTCCAGTAGGCGATCATGCTCAGAGACTGACAGTCTTCCCTGTATCACTGTGCATGTAGCGATAACTGTCAATCACTGAGTAGAACCGTTCGATGGCTGCCGCAGTGGAGAGTTGAAGAGTGTTGAGAAAAGTCTGAATTAGGTCTCCCCTGCCCTTTCTCTGCCATGGGTTAGACCAGGGCTGCCACTAGGAATTTCAGGGCCCCATACTGGCAAAATTTTCATGGCCCCCTTGAGACTACGCCCTAGCTCCATCCCAGACCTTCCTCCACCCATCCAACTGTCCACAATCCCCCACTCTCTTTTGGAAAAACTCCACTTCTCACCTATCACACATTAACAGTTCCCATCACCAGATCACACATATAGACAGCAGCTTTTGTTTTGGCCAAAAGATTTTTTAAGTCGCCACCACGACAAGGTAGACTCTTTTGGCTAGGCCCTACTCTACTGTAACCTATTAAACATTTGTTTACATATACAATACAATAACCATGACCAGACACCATATTACCAGCACATAGTGACCTATAATACCACATACAAGGAACAAATACCGCCACACCATGTCCAGACCACATATTACCACCACAGTGACTGAATAATATCACATACAAGGGACAAATACCACCATACCATGACCAGACTGCATATTACCACCACATAGTGACCAAATAATAGCACATACAGGGAACAAATACAGCCACACCATGGCCAGACAACATATTACCTCCACATAGTGACTGAATATTACAATACTGATCTTCAATAAAAAAACACAATACTAATATCACCATAAGTGCCATTATACACAGCAGATCTGTGCTTAGTATGCAGTGTCTATGTACAGGTAATACAGTGATTACCGGTGACATTATACACAAGAGCTCTGTATACAGTATCAGTGTACAGGTAATACAGTGATCAACAGTGACATTATACACACGAGCGCTGTATATATTGTACAGGTTATACAGTGATCAATGACATTATACACAGGAGCTCTGTATATAATGTCAGTGTAAAGGTAATACAGTGATAACTGGTGACATTGTACACAGGGCCCGCTGTATATAGTATACAGTGTAGTGTCAGTGAATAGGTAACATACTGACTCACCAGTGCCGTCTCTAGGTGAAGTCCTTCATCTTCGCTTTTCATCTTCATCCAGCACAGATCGCCATCACTTCTTCCAGTCAGGCTCGTCTCTGCAGGAAATAACACAGTTATCTAGAGCACCGCTTGCAGAACACATTACTTAATTTTTTCCCAACTTCTAAACTACATCAGAAGAAAAAAAAAGGTGACATAATGTCGCTCTGCACAGTAACAGGACCGCCTCACCCATTTAGAACAGTATACTCAAAAAATAAAATAAATACTTCACTGCAGTCATATCATCCCTTAAGTAGCCCATATTGTAATAATATCCCCCATCCTGGCCCCCGTGTGTCTCATTCCTGGCTCCAGCCATATGTTCTCCCATCTGGGGCCCTTATGTTCTCCCATCCTGCCCTCATGAGTATCCATTCTTTCGCCATGTGATGTCCCATTCTGCCCCAATCTGTCCCATGATCTTGCCCCATAAGTCTCCATCCTGCCCCATCTGTACCATGATCCTGCCCCATGATCCTGCACCATCTGTCTCCATCCTGCCCCATATTCCTGCCCCATTTGTCTCCATCCTGCCCAATATCCCTGCCCCAACTGTCTCCATCCTGCCCCCTGTGTCTCCATCCTGCCCTCTGTGTCTCCATTCTGCACCGTGTCTCCATTCTGCTCTGTGTCCATTCTGCACCATGTGTTTACATGCTGCCCCCTTGTCTCCATTCT
>JARQOD010000001.1:435229856-435274719 GCA_033576555.1 Oophaga sylvatica | reverse complement strand
AAACCCCAAACCCCTAACCCAACACCCCTTAACCCTGTATTAAACCTAACATAACCCTAACCACAAACCTAACCCTAAACACCCTAACCTAATCCCAACCCTAACCCTAATCCTAACTTTAGCCCCAATCAAACCCCTAACTTTAGCCGCAACCCTAACCTAACTCTAATGGGAAAATGAAATTATTAATTTTTTTTATTTTTATATTTTTCCTAACTAAGGTGGTGATAAAGGGGGGGTTTGATTTAAATTTCTATAGCGGGTTTTTATTGATTGGCAGCTGTCATGCTAAAAGAGCATTTTATTGCAAAAAATATTTTTTTCCACCCACCACATTTTGAGAGCTATAATTTTTGATATTTTGGCCCACAGAGTCATGGTGAGGTCTTATTTTTTGCGGTACGAGTTGACTTTTTTTATTGGTACCATTTTTGGCATGTGACATTTTTGATCGTTTTATATCGATTTTTGGGAGGTTAGAATGAACAAAAATCAGCAATTCATGAATATCTTTTGGGGGGGCGTTTATACCATTCCGCTTCTGGTAAAATTGATAAAGCAGTTTTATTCTTCGGGTCAGTACGATTACGGCGATACCTCATGTATATCATTTTTTTATGTTTTGCGCTTTTATACAATAAAAACAATTATATATAAAAAATAATTATTTTTGCATCGCTTTATTCTGCGAGCTATAACTTTTTTATTTTTTCACTGATGGCGCTGTATGGTAGCTCGTTTTTTGCGGGACAAGATGACGCTTTCAGCGGTACCATGTTTATTTATATCCGTCTTTTTGATCGCGTGTTATTCCACTTTTTGTTCGTTGGCATGATGATAAAGCATTGATTTTTTTTTTTTTTTTTAAGGGGTTCACTAAAGAAGTTAACAGGGCGGGTCGTTACGGACGCGGCGATACCAAATATGAGTACTTTTAGGCCCTGTGCACACGTTGCGTTTTTAGATGCGTTTCTGCTGCGTTTTTCAACGTGCGGAAACGCATCCAACCCGCAGCACAGTGCACATGCAATGTAACCCAATGGGAACCGCATGTCTGCTGTGCACATGCTGCAGAAAAAAAGTGCGGTTTTGGTGTGGCTTTATTTTCCGCAGCATGTCAATTCTTTGTGCGGAACTGCAGCGGTTCGGCGCCCATTGACTTGCATTGAGTCGGGCACTTCCGCAGCAAAACCGCAAGTCTAAAAAAGATCTGCTGTTTTGCTGCGGGTGAAACCGCTGCAGTTCGGGAGGAGGTAAGTGTGTGGGCGGTGCGTGGGCGTGTATAGTGTGCGGCGCTATGTGTGTGGGCGGTGCGTGGGCGTGTATAGTGTGCGGCGCTATATGTGTGGGCGGTGCGTGGGCGTGTATAGTGTGCGGCGCTGTGTGTGTGGGCGGTGATTGTGTGCCGGTGTCTACGTGATCGGTGTGCGGGCCTGTGTGCGTGATCGGTGTGCGGGGCTGTGTGCATGATCGGTGTGCGTGATCGGTGTGCGGGGCTGTGTGCGTGATCGGTGTATGTGCGGGGCTGTGTGTGTGTCTCCGCGTATGCTTGCATCTTCGGATGGGACTACAAGTCCCATCCGGCTATGCCTGCTACAGTGACAGTGACTGACACATTAGCCAATGATGGGACAGTAGTGGTCCCATCATCCGGCTAATGTGCTGAATGTAAAAAACAAAAAAAACATACATGACATACAACATATAACATACACATGACATACAGAACATACACATGACATACAGAACATACAATGACATATAACACATAACATAGAGTATATACTCACCTATTCCCTGACGCCATCCATCTGTGTACTGCTCTGCTGCCGGGAGAGAATGACGTCACTACAGTTCATTCTCTCATGGCAATGCTGGGTGAGAAAATTCCCACGCAGCATTGCCATAAAGTGGGAGAATAAAATCAGGTAACCTCAGTGATGCACTGCAGGAGCCATTGTCTCCTGTCAGTGCATCACTGGGAGGCCCTACAGAGCAGTGGCATCACCTGATGTCACCGTTCTATAGGGGAGACCGTCGTGGGACATTCGTTATTAATTGGACTGCGTCGGACAGGGAGTATACGGTTCTTTTATTTTTTTACTTTTTTTACAGGAGATCGAGGGCGTCACTTGGATCTGAGCCTATAATAAAGATATGAAAACCGTCTTGTGTTTTATTTCATTAAAATAATTTATTCTAATGCGTGTGTTTTTTTTTTTTAACCCTTTATTAATATAAGATTAATAATGGATAGGCGTCTTATTGACGCCTCTCTATTATTAACCGGGCTTAATATCACCTTACAATAGCAAGGTGATATTAACCCCTTATTACCCCATATCCCACCGCTACAGGGGAGTGGGAAGAGAGGGGCTAAGTGCCGGAATTGGCGCATCGTTCAGGTATTTTTAGCCATGGCCCCTTCCTACGCTATGAATATCAGCCCGCAGCTGTCTGTGTAGCCTTTCTGGCTATAAATTATAGGGGGACCCCACGTCATTTTTTTTGGGGGGTCTCCCTATTTTAATAGCCAGTGAAAGCTAGCTGCCGGCTGATATTCATAGCCTGGGAAGATCCATGGGTATTAACCCCTTCCCAGGCTAGAAAATATTGGCCCCAGCTGTCGGCTTTCCCCCTCTGGCGCAAAAAATTGCGCGGGAGTCCACGCCATTTTTTTTCCTATTTTTTTTGTTATTAACTATTGCGTTAAAATTTTGTGTGTGTGTACGCGTGTGTCTTTAACTATTTATGTACCATTTTATCTATCTACCTATATATCTTTCTGTCTATCTATATATCTATCTTTCTATATATATATTTCTAACTATTATCCATCTATCTATGTATTTTCTATCTATCTATCTATCTATCTATCTATCTATCTATCTATCTATCTATCTATCTATCTATCTATCTATCTAACTACTGGTATCTATTATCTATCTATGGCCAGCGTCACACTTGCGAGTGTGATGCGAGTAAGTCGCACGACTTTCTCGCATCAACACCCGGCACGGCCGCCCGCTCTCGGACCCAAGTGTGCGGCTGCATAGAAATACATGCAGCCTCACACTCGGGTCCGAGAGCGGGTGGCTGTGCCGGGTGTTGATGCGAGAAAGTCGTGCGACTTACTCGCATCACACTCGCAAGTGTGACGCCGGCCTATCTCTATCTGTGTGTGTGTAATGGAGTGTGGGTTGGACAAATGTAAAAGAGGAGGTTGGACAAGAAATGACATCACAAATCTTTTTTTTTGTTAAACAACATATCTGTCATGACCCAGGATGGGGTTTGGTCTTTGTCCCGTCCTGGCCAGACTGGGGTTAATGGTTTCAGCCTCTCTCTGGCAGAAGGCGGCTATTTAGTTGCCAATTGACCTAGGTCTGGTGTCAGTTATACTCCTGCCCTCGGCTGAGTTAGTTGACCTCCTGTGTGCCTGTGCCTTGTGCCTGATCTTGTTGCTTGTTTGGTTTTGCCCCGGTCCGTCTCTTCGTTGTGAGTTTGTCTACTGTCTTGGTACTGTGTATTTGCCCGTTCTTGTTTTCTGATCCCTTGGCTATGTTCTGGTTATTCTCTGCCTGCTCCTCTTGTACTGCGTTGCTCCCTCTGTGTATGACCTAGCTATCCTGACTATCCGTTTTGTCTATGCCCCTTGGTAATAACTCTGTCCCGTAGTTACCCTTCTAGGAGTTTTCCTTCTGCTCCTCGCTCTCTGGAGCTTAGGCCACGCCCATCAGCAGTCACGTGCTTAAGGTCCTCTGGCCTGAAGCATTCTCTATCTGTTACTGCTCCCTCTGAGAGACCTGTGGCCGGCGCCGCCCCTTGGCAGTCACATGCTCCGGTCCTGTTAGTCTGAAGCACGCATCTTCACCGCTGCTGCCCCGCTCCACAGGTATCATTGAGTGCAGTCTGTCTTATTTAGGACACGCGCACTGGCTCAGTGAGCAGGTGCAGTGCGGTGTTCGTGATATTATAACTAACCGCTACTTTTTTTTTTTTTTCTCCTGTGTGTGTGTTATGGATCCTATGTATGCCCTTTCTGAGCAGGTAAAGCACCTGACTTAGATGTCTCAGAAACTGAATGAGGAACAACGAGTTCTGGCTCAGTCTCAGCAGCTGATGGCTGACACTGTGCAGGGGCTTTATCATCTATTGCTCACGGGACAGGGGTGCAAGCTGTTACATTAGTTTCCCCAGAGCCCCCGGTTAAATTACCGGATACCTTTTCCGGAGATAGAAAGGAATTTAAAGTTTTCAAAGAGGGCTGTAAGCTTTTTTTTTCTTTAAGACCGCACTCTTCTGGGGATGAAAGTCAGAGGGTGGGGGTCATTATGTCTCTGTTAAGGGGAGCCCCCCAGGCTTGGGCTTTTTCCCTTCCTACCACTGCCCCTGAGAGAATGACTGGATGCATTTTTTGAGGCCCTGGGGCATATTTATGATGAGCCTGATCGAGTGCTGATGGCTGAGGACATGGTGATGAGTGTATGTCAGGGAAAGCACTCAGCCGAGTGGTTTTGCTCAGAGTTCAGACGCTGGGCTGCTGAGGTCTGTTGGGATGATGCCGCCCTCCGGGGCTTGTTCCGTAGAGGTCTGTCTGAATGTCTGAAAGATGCCTTGGCACTTCACCCTCAGCCTGATTCTCTGGAGAACGCCATGACGCAGGCCGTCCGAATGGATCGCAGGCTGCGGGCGAGAGGTGTGATGCAGGCTGAGACACCATTTTTCTCCAGTGGAAGGGGAGCCAGTTCTGTATTGGAGTCCATGGAGATGGGAGCCATCGACCTCAAAGAGAAAGAAAGGAGACGGAGGCGTTTAGAAAAGCTGTGTTTTTACTGCGGTGATCCTGGACATTGGAAAAGTAACTGTCCCTCCTGCCCACCGACTAACAAGCGACTGAGTCTGGGTGATCATCGTGGAGGTCACTCAGACTCTCAGGTACCCTTTCCTTCATTTTCTAAGATACTGTTAAAGGTGGAACTTGGTGTGAAGAACTGCTTTTTCCTTACTTCAGCTTTTGTGGACTGTGGGTCATCCTTGAACCTGATTGACTTTAAGCTGGTGGCCAGCTGTAGATTAGGGACAGTTAGGTTGGAGACTCCTATAAAAATAATGGCCATTGATTCTACACCTCTCACCAAGGATGGTGTCCATTTTGTTTCTGAGGAATTCACCCTCAGGGTGGGGGCCCTTCACCAGGAGCGTATGTCATGTTTTGTTTTGGATAACCTCTCTGCTGGCCTGGTGTTAGGGTTTCCCTGGTTGCAACGGCATAATCCGATTATTGACTAGGATTCCCGTGATATTGTTAAATGGGGATCTAATTGTTCTGAAAGATGTCTTGCTACTGTGTCTGTGTTGTCCGTTGGTCTGGAAGGTATTCCGGAGTACCTGAAGGACTATGCGGATGTTTTCTCTGAAAAAGAGGCTGAAGTTTTACCACCACACCGCCCATTTGATTGTGCCATTGACCTGGTTCCAGATACTAAATTGCCCAAGGCCCGCTTGTATAACCTCTCGGGTCCCGAGCGGGCTGCTATGAAAGAATACATTTCCGAGAGCCTTCGTAAGGGACACATTCGTCCTTCTGTTTCTCCCATGGCGGCGGGGTTCTTTTTCGTTAAGAAAAAAGACGGTGGTTTGCACCCATGCCTCGATTTTCGATAGTTAAATAAGATAACTGTGAGAAATACTTACCCCTCCCACTTATTCCTGATTTGTACAACCAGTTGTCTGGGGCTAAGTGGTTTTCGAAATTGGATCTGCGGGGGCATATAACCTTATCCGGGTCCGGGAGGGGATGAGTGGAAGACTGCTTTTCTCACTACTGAAGGGTTGTTTGAAAACTTGGTCATGCCTTTCGGTCTGACCAACGCACCAGCAGTCTTCCAAAATTTTATTAATCATGTGTTCTCTGACTTTATTGGACGTTTTATGGTTGTGTATTTGGATGACATTCTTATCTACTCGCCTGATAAACAAACTCACAACGATCATCTTCGGGCAGTTCTCCAAAGGCTCCGGGAGAACTGTCTCTTTGCTAACCTAGAGAAATGTTCATTCTTCGTTCAGGAACTGTCTTTTCTGGGTTCATTGTGTCTGCTGAGGGGTATCGCATGGATCCTAATAAGGTGCAGGCCATTGTTGATTGGGTACAACCTCGTGATTTGAAGGCTCTGCAGCGTTTCTTAGGATTCGCAAATTACTATCGCAAGTTTATAAGGGGGTTCTCGCAGGTAGTTAAACCTCTCACAGATCTGACTCAAAAGGGGGCTGATGTCAAGAATTGGTCAGCCGCAGCGGTGGCGGCGTTTCAGTTTTTAAAAAAATGTTTCATGTCTGCTCCGGTTCTTATTCAACCGGACCCGTCTGAACCATTTATTGTTGAGGTGGACGCCTCGGAGGTGGGGGTGGGGGCAGTGTTGTCCCAGGGACCCGCCACTTTGACTAATTTGAGACCCTGTGCGTTTTTCTCTAAGAAATTCTCTCCTGCGGAGAGAAACTATGATGTTGGGAATCGAGAACTTCTGGCCGTGAAGTTGGCCTTTGAAGAATGGAGGCATTTTTTGGAGGGTGCTGTCCATCCTATTACCGTGGTTACGGACCACAAGAACCTAGCTTACATTGAGTCTGCTAAAAGGTTGACTCCTAGACAGGCAAGACGGTCGCTTTTTTTTTTCCCGATTCCAGTTCTCCATCACTTTTCGGCCAGGATCCAAAAATGTCAAGGCTGATGCCTTGTCACGCAGTCTGGATCCGGTGTCTCTCCCCGAACCTCCATCCTCCATTCTTCAGCCTGGGGTGGTGGTGGCAGTTGTTTCTGCTGGGTTGGAGCAGGAGATTCGGGAAGCTCAGTCTCTTGCCCCTCCGGCTAAGCCAGTGGATAAACTTTTTGCACCAGTTCAATTTCGTCTCAGGATCCTTCGGGAATTCCATGACTCAGTTCTGGGTGGACATCCTGGGATCTCGGCTACCCGGAGGGCCATCGCTAGGATATTCTGGTGGTCTTCTTTAGCCTCTGATGTTGGGGAATTTGTGTCTGCTTGTGGGGTATGTGCCCGTGCGAAATCCCCCCATAACCGGCCGGCCGGGGAATTGGTGCCACTGCCAATTCCTGATAGACCATGGACCCATTTGTCCATGGATTTTATCACCAACCTTCCTCCTTCCAAGGGTAACACCGTCATTTGGGTAGTGGTGGACAGGTTTAGTAAACAGGCACATTTTGTACCCTTGGCGGCTTTACCTAATGCGGAAACGTTGTCCAGATTGTTTGTTGAGCATGTGGTGCGGTTGCATGGGGTACCCTTGAATGTGGTGTCTGATAGGGGGGTACAATTTGTTTCCAGATTTTGGAGGGCATTTTGTAAGAGGTTAGGTATTGGTCTGTCTTTTTCATCCGCTTATCATCCAGAGACTAATGGGCAGACTGAGCGGACCAATCAGTCTCTAGAGCAAATCCTGCGTTGCCTGACCTCAGCCCGACAGGATGATTGGTGTACTGCGTTACCTTTGGCTGAGTTTGCGTTTAACAACCGCATTAACCAATCTATGGGCACATCTCTCCTTTTTCTGCAATTATGGGTTTCATCCACATTTTGGGGAGTTCTCCCGTTTGGACTCTGGGTGTCCTGGGGCGGATGGGACAATCCAGCGGTTGGGGGAGTTATGGCGGGAGGTCCAAAGGAACATTACGAAGGCTCCGTCTAAATATAAGTTTTTTGCTGACAAAGAAGGTCTGTGGGGCCGGTGTTCCAGGTTGGGGATAAGGTATGGTTATCTACTAGGAATATAAGGCTCAAGGTCCCCTCTGCGAAACTTGGACCTAAATTTATTGGTCCTTATGAAATTACGGAAGCAGTTAACCCGGTGGCATTTCGGTTGCGTCTCCCTCCGTCTCTACGGATTCCCAACGTTTTCCATAGGGCCCTTTTGAAACCTGTGGGGTCCTGTAGGGAAGGACCGTTGTCTTCCCCACCACCGGTTTTGGTAGACGGGCAGTCTGAGTACGAGGTGGAACAATTCTTGACTCTAGGTTTGTCCGTCGTGCTCTTCAGTATCTGATACATTAGAAAGGCTACGGTCCAGAGGACCGGTCGTGGGTTCCTGCCCGATCTGTTCATGCGGATCAGTTGGTCAGGGCCTTTCATGCCAGGTGTTCTGAGAAACCCGGGGGTGCGGTGGCCCCCCGTTGAGAGGGGGGTACTGTCATGACCCAGGATGGGGTTTGGTCTTTGTCCCATCCTGGCCAGACTGGGGTTAATGGTTTCAGCCTCTCTCTGGCAGAAGGCGGCTATTTAGTTGCCAATTGACCTAGGTCTGGTGTCAGTTATACTCCTGCCCTCGGCTGAGTTAGTTGACCTCCTGTGTGCCTGTGCCTTGTGCCTGATCTTGTTGCTTGTTTGGTTTTGCCCGGTCCGTCTCTTCGTTGTGAGTTTGTCTACTGTCTTGGTACTGTGTATTTGCCCTTCTAGTTTTCTGATACCTTGGCTACGTTTCTGGTTATTCTCTGCCTGCTCCTCTTGTACTGCGTTGCTCCCTCTGTGTATGACCTAGCTATCCTGACTATCCGTTTTGTCTATGCCCCTTGGTAACTCTGTCCCGTAGTTACCCTTCTAGGAGTTTTCCTTCTGCTCATAGCTCTCTGGAGCTTAGGCCATGCCCATCAGCAGTCACGTGCTTAAGGTCCTCTGGCCTGAAGCAATCTCTGTCTGTTACTGCTTTCTCTGAGAGACCTGTGGCCGGCCCGCCCCTTGGCAGTCACGTGCTTAGGGTCCTGTTAGTCTGAAGCACGCATCTTCACTGCTGCTGCCCCGCTCCACAGGTATCTTTGAGTGCAGTCTGTCTTATTCAGGACACGCGCACTGGCTTAGTGAGCAAGTGCAGTGTGGTGTTCGTGATAATATCTTTATTTAGCTGTCAAAACCGCATACAAAACCGCATGATAAAAATCATGAAAAACCGCGTCAAAACCGAGCCTGCGTTTTCTGCCAAGAGGTGCGGTTTCGGCGCGGAAAAATCCGCAGGCAAATCCCAATGTGTGCACAGGCCCTTATTGTTTTGTTTTTTTTTGTTTACAGGAAGAAATGAATTTATTGGGGAATTTTTTTTTCCTTTATTTTGGATTTTTTTTTACACATGTGATTTTCCTTTTTTTTACTTTTTTACTTTGTCCCAGGGTGGGACATTACTGTATTATATCAGATCGCTGGTCTCACAGTGTGCACAGCACTCTGTCAGACCAGCGATCTCACAGGCACTGCTGCAGTCTTTCTCAGCACCTGCTCTCAGCAGGCACTGAGGAAGCCGCCTCCCTGCAGGATCCGGTGGCCATCTTGGATCCGGGGTCCTGCAGTGAGGAGAGTCCCTCGGAACAGCGTGACATATCGCATTGTTCTGAGGGTCTCAGGGGAGCCTGCAGGGAGCCCCCTCCCTGCTAGTTGCTTCCCTGTGCCCCCGGTACATCGCGATCATGTTTGGTGTGCCAGGGGTTAATGTGCCAGAAGCGGTCCGTGACCGCTTCTAGCACATAGTGCCGGGTGTCAGATGTGATAATCAGCTGACACCCAGCCGCGCTCCCCCCGGGATCGCGGACGATCGCTGCGACGTACTATCCCATCTATGGTCAGATTGTCCCGGGTTTCATGGACGGGATAGTACGTCGCATGGCAGAAAGGGGTTAATATTGAGGGGAAAAAAACGAGGTGAAATTAAAACATTTATTCAAATGTTTAAAAGTCAACGTGTTTCGAGGCCACGCAAGACGTCTTCATCAGAGGCTCCTGTGCGTCTCACTGGCACACCTGCATGTGGTTTACTATGTCTCAAGGTAATACTCCATCACACTTTAATTCACCTGTATATTTTTTACCTTAAGGGTATGCCACACTAAACAGCTTCGCTAACGAGATCGCTGAAAAAACGTCACTATTTAGCGATCTCGTTAGTGACGCTGTTGTGTGTGGCATGTAGGAACGACGTGGCCCCTGCTGTGATCTTGCTGATCGTTCACTAGAGTTCTGGACCGTATTTAGATCGTTGGCGTCCCGCTGGTGAGCCTATATCGCTGTGTCTGGCACGTTTTGTGAACGATTTGCGCTGTTTTTTACATCGCAAAGTCGTTAAGGAGATCGCTAACCGCTTATGCGTCGTTAACGAGATCGCTAAATGTGGCAGCTACTAGCGACATTAAAACGATCACAAAAACGATCGCATTAGTATGCGTCGTTATTGTGATCGTTAGCGGGAGCGTTTAGTGTGGCAGTACTTTAGGCCCCTGTGTTCACAATCTTTAACCTACAACCAGGTAGAGATAATGAGTTAATCTCTTCTAAGCTCGATTTCACCTAGTCATAGGTTAATTGTTTATAGTTTGCATACCATGCATGGCTTTGTTCAGACCTAAAGGTCTGGTACCTGGTTAACTTTTTGTGAACAACTGCCACTTATTTTTCCATCTGTTGCAGACGTGCTGTGAGACCCATGTTTCTCTGTCCGATGCATTATTTACCACCTATAATCTGTATAGCATCGGCTCTTTTAGCTGTGATTCATATCTCATTTGAACACCTTTGTATTTTTTGTGTTTTTTTAGTGTGTACAATAAAATTTATATTTATTCATTATAAATCCCCTTAATTCTTTATTTTGGATCCTGTGATCTTATATTATTTTTCAGTATGATCTGATGATTCTGCTAGAATCTTTTATATTAGAGATCCTTCTCTTTTCTTCGGTTTGGTGACCGAAACATGTTGACTTTTAAACCTTTTGAATAAATGTTTTAATTTCACCAAAGATTTTATTTCAGCAGCGTATAAGTGATACCTCCATTTTTTTTCCTCTGTGTCTGTGGTCGTTTGCTCGACATGTATCAGTGCAGCAGTTGTTATATGCCTGTTATGTGTTGCCATTTCAGCAACTAATCAAGGTGAGTGTATTCTCCCCTTTTCCTGACATCCCTTTGTCATTGGATAAGACCGTATTGTGCTTTCTTTTTCCCACTTTCTTTTCGCAATATAAATATTAACATCATTTATAATTTTTTATATTAATTGTATCACTTAATATTGAGCAGAATTATGTGGAAAAAAGAAATCTGAGGCACTCCCCTCTGGTGGAATGAATCCTCAAACAGATGTCAGATGTAAACCATCACAGTTGAGCATATATACATATATATGTATCACGATTGTTTTCAATATGTTATTTATTGCGCTTAGGTAGCGCTCTCTGGTTTTCTTTCCCCTCATCTCAGTCTCCTACAAAACTTTCTTATTGAACAGAATTAAGTATGCTGATATCCCCTATATACCATATGAGCCCTCACACCCCCCATATAACATATGAGCCACCACATAGCCAACAATATACAGCATTAATCCTCAAATAGCCTCTTATATACAGCATAAGCCCCAACATAGCCTCTGTAACGGATTGCACAGGTGAAGGGGGTGTCGACTTCGCTCACCGCGGGGGAGGGTAGAGAAGGACCTAGCAGGGATCAGCTCTCTGGCGCCATCACTTGCCTCAGGTCAGTCAGGGAAATGCAACGAGGGCAAATAGTCACCGGGAAGGCTTCCCTTATAGGTACGAGTTATTGAGGCACTCCCAGTGAGGGGGGATATAAATCACCAGTCCAGGTTGGGGATAACTCGTATATATAAACCTCCCGGCCATCACTGCCAGAGTTCCTTACTAGCACAGTACGGTATTCTGCCACCATTTCCTCGTTCAAAATAAGCCCCATCCGACGCCAGGCTTATATCAGGTCAGAAACCAACCCAGGTAGCGTATAATATAACCAACGGAGCGCGCGAAAGTGGGGATTCGTTATCGAGATAAAAGAGCAGCCCAAGATTAATTTTACATTTAATTGCCGAAAAGGCACACTAGAAATATATATACACATACACACAATATACAAGTGTGCAGTCAAAAGAGTAGTACAAGGGTAGGGTATAGATAGATTACCGTGTTATGTAGCATGTGACCACAGGGAGGCACTGATGGATCACGGGTCCAAATCTTAGTTACAGGCTTTTCCTGGCCACGTTAGGTAACGGTACCTCCTGCCAGTAGAAAAACTAATTCCAAAATGAGGGGCTGCCTTAAATCTCCTAGGCTGCTCCCTCCCACACTCTGTGCCCACCCCTGGGCTTGTGCAGCCTCTCTCCTCCCATATCTGAGAATTTGATTTTCTGTCCAGAAACGTTGAGGCTTATAACTTTCCGCCAAAGCTCTGAATGGAATGGCAGTGGTGCCATTGGATTCTGCTGGATTTTATCTGTGCATAGAGACTAAATATGCCTACTATATGTAATTCCTAGTAGCTATGCTTTATAACTCCATAACGCAGTGTGCTACAGGTGGCTGCCGGGCCTGGGCATGTGGGGGAAGGAATGCCAATTCTGATTATGTGCCCGACTAGTCTCTGGGATATTGCATTCTGTTATTATAGGTCATTTTCCAGATTCAATACCTCAGAGCCTTGCTGTGACCTGTTGTGCCATGCTGTCTCCATGTGCTTGAGTCAGACAAAGGAATCCAGTTTGGCTGTAGCTGCAGACAGAGCACACCCTGGTGCTAATTTCTAGTCACCAAGCTTCAAAGGGCTTGTTCCTGGAGTTTAATTAAAGGAAAACAATGATCCTGGGGAACGAATGTCAAGGGAGGGGGCTGAGTGGTATGTAGCAAGTATTTTTGAGCCAAACTGTAGTTTGATGGGGAATTCCATCAGAAATCAAAATTATATTTAGATATCATTTTCCCATATCTCACAGCCTCCTATATACAACATGAGCCCCCACATAGCTTCCCATATAGAGCTTGAGACCCCACATTGCCGGCTATATACAACATGAGCTCTACATATTGCATGAGCCACCCCTATATACTGTATGAGCCCCACATAGGCTCCTATATACAGAATTGGCCCCACATAGCCTCACTATATACAGCATGAGACTCAATAGCCTCCCATGTACAGCATGAGTCCCGCATAGCCACCCATATACAGTATAATCTCCACATAGCATCCTATGTACAGTATAAGCCCCACATAGCCTCCTATGTACAGTATAAGCCCCACGTAGCCTCTTATATACATACAAATATCCCATACACATGAAGAAAAAAAAAACATACCCATCTCGCTCCCATTCACCTGGCGCTTTGCCTCTGCTCTCTCTCTTATGCACTGACTCTCCACACTGCACAGCTTATACGATGAAATGTCGTCATTGCATCAGTTATTTCACAAGCTGATTAATGGAAGAAGGGGCTTGCAGCCCCTCCCCCATCAATGTTTTCACCACTGTCTGCATCCTGAGGATGCAGATAGCGGTTACACCGTGCAGCGGCAGATGGACGGTGGGCGGGGGAGAGCACTGTGCGGCCCATGTGTCACTTTTCAGCTCTTCAGCAGTCTCGGTCCTTGGGCCAGACTGCACCAGCTAAAGGGCCGTAAATGTCCCGCGGGCCGCACTTTGCCCAAGTCTGTGTTAGTGCATCAGAGTTTATCGTATCACCTACTCTCAATTCTTGTGCCAAAATATTTTAATTTAAAGGGCTTGTCTACGGCTCTCTATCTTGCAATCTGATGGAAAAGTCTGGGTTTGGAAAATGTCAGAAGAACGTTACCAGACTGACTGCATTGTGTCAACTGTAAGGTTTGGTGAAGGAGGAATAATGTATTGAGTTATGTCTCTCTGGGTCTCACTAGGTTACTTATCTCCAGTGATCGCAAATCTTAAAGGGTTGTCCACCCTTGGGGTACAAGTCTGCAGTCACTCTATGTGAATGCAAATTTGTGAATCCTCATAGTGCATGCACTGCGCGCTGTGAGGATACTCCGGCATCAAGATTGGGCAGTCATGTGACCATAAGTGTGCCATATGCATACTTCCAGCCACAGTCCGACAAGACATATCTACACTTGCATTGAGGATGGCTGTGCACTAGAGTTGAGTGAAACAGGTCGGTCAGATATTTGCAGGCGCCTTTTTTCAGCCAATGAGCAAGGACATACACTGTGGGCAACGAGATGATATGGGCAGCGTCCACCACCATCTTAGAGAAGGGCATTGCAGTGATTGGCTTGCTTTGGGGGGCGTCATAGTGTATATAGAAGCCCTGACCGCCGACTGCCATTTTACTTCTGCCGATCTGAACAGTAGGGAGAGGTTGCTGATGCTGTTTATCAGTAGGGAGTTAGGGCTGGAAAGAGAAGTTCTTATGTGCTTGTGCTGATAGCAATTGTGCTGTACAGTTAGTGTGCAGTGACAGGGGAGGATTTTCTTGTTTCTTGTGTGCAGCAGCGCTGGTTATTAGGCTGCCTGCCAATGACAGGGGAGGATTTTCTTGTGTGCAGCAGCGCTGGTTAAAAGGCTGCCTGCTAGCTGTATTGCTGTGTGTACACTGCTGTGCAGACTGCTTTTTACACAGCACTAATACTTTTATTCTTTTTTTCTGCACAGTTACCGAGCGTTCATTTTTTCCCACACGGTATAGAGCTGTATGCTCCTCACACACTACCGTGTAGCGGCTGGTATCACGGACAAATACATGCTGACTATCTGTGTGCGACTCCGGAAATATATGCGGAGAGTGAAATTTTCCCCTACACTATATACACCTGGTATCTTCTGATACAGTACCTTTTTTCTGCCTTTTGTATTCTGGTCAAATCCATACTGAGAGAGCGTCTGTGTGCGACTCCGGAAATATATACGGAGATTTACAATTACCCCAACACTGTATACAGCTGTATGCTTCTGATGCAGTACCCTTTTTCTGCTTTTTATATTCTGGTCAAATCCATACTGAGCGTGTGTGTGTGTGACTCCGGAAATATATACGGAGATTTACAATTACCCCTACACTGTATACAGCTGTACGCTTCTCATACAGTACGTATTTTCTGCTTTCTATATTCTGGTCTAATCCATACTGAGCCTGAGAGCGTCTGTGTGTGACTCCGGAAATATATACGGAGATTTACAATTACCCCTACACTGTATACACCTGGTATCTTCAGATACAATACCCTTTTTCTGCTTTTTATATTCTGGTCTAATCCATACTGAACCTGAGAGCGTCTGTGTGTGACTCAGGAAATATATATGGAGATTTACAATTTTCCTCTATACTATATACACCTGGTATCTTCTGATACAGTACCTTTTTATGCTTTTTATATTCTGGTCTAATCCATACTGAGCCTGTGAGCGTCTGTGTGTGACTACGGAGATTTACAATTACCCCTACACTGTATACACCTGGTATCTTCTGATACAGTATCCTATTTATGCTTTTTATATTCGGGTCTAATCCATACTGAGCCTGTGGGCGTCTATGTGTGACTCCGAAATATATACGGAGATTGAAATTTTCCCCAATACTATATACACCTGGTATCTTCTGATACAGTACCCTTTTTATGCTTTTTATATTCTGGTCTAATCCATACTGAGCCTGAGAGCGTCTGTGTGTGACTCCTGAAATATATACGGAGATTTACAATTTTCCCCTATACTATATACACCTGGTATCTTCTGATACAGTACCCTTTTTCTGCTTTTTATATTCTGTTCTAATCCATACAGAGCCTGAGAGCGTCTGTGTGTGATTCAGGAAATATATATGGATATTTACAATTTTCCCCTATACTATATACACCTGGTATCTTCTGATACAGTATCCTTCTTCTGCTTTTGACATTCTGGTCTAATCCATACTGAGCCTGTGGGCGTCTATGTGTGACTCCGGAAATATATACAGAGATTGAAATTTTCCCCTATACTATATACACCTGGTATCTTCTGATACAGTACCCTTTTTCTGCTTTTTATATTCGGGTCTAATCCATACTGAGCCTGAGGGCGTCTGTGTGTGACTTGAGGAAATATATACAGAGATTTACAATTTTCCCCTATATTATATACACCTGGTATCTTCTGACACAGTACCCTTTTTCTGCTTTTTATATTCTGGTCTAATCCATACTGAGCCTGAGAGCGTCTGTGTGTGACTCAGGAAATACATACGGAGATTTACAATTACCCCTACACTGTTATACTGCTATCTTCTGATACAGTACCTTTTCTGCTTTTTATATTTGGTCTATCATATGAGCCTGAGAGCGTGTGTGTGATTCCGAAATTATACGGGATTTAAATTTCCGCTATACTTACACTGGTATCTTTGATACAGTACCTTTTTCTGCTTTTATATTCTGGTCTAATCCATACTGAGCCTGAGAGCGTCTGTGTGTGACTCAGGAAATACATACGGAGATTTACAATTACCCCTACACTGTATATACCTGCTATCTTCTGATACAGTACCTTTTTTCTGCTTTTGATATTCTGGTCTAATCCATACTGAGCCTGTGGGCGTCTATGTGTGACTCCGGAAATATATACGGAGATTGAAACATTCTCCTATACTATATACACCTGGTATCTTCTGATACAGTACCCTTTTTATGCTTTTTATATCTGGTCTAATTCAAACTGAGCCTGTGAGCGTCTGTGTGTGACTTCAGGAAATACATAGGGAGATTTACAATTTTCCCCTATATTATATACGCCTGGTATCTTCTGATACAGTACCCATTTTCTGCTTTTTACATTCTGGTCTAATCCATACTGAGCCTGAGAGCGTCTGTGTGTGACTTCAGGAAATTTATACGGAGATTTACAATTACCCTACACTGTATACACCTGGTATCTTCTGATACAGTACCCTTTTTCTGCTTTTTATATTCTGGTCTAATCCATACTGAGCCTGAGAGCATCTGTGTGTGACTTCAGGAAATATATACGGAGATTGAAAGTTTCCCCTATACTATATACACCTGGTGTCTTCTGATACAGTACCCTTTTTATGCTTTTTAAGTTCGGGTCTAATCCATACTGAGCCTGAGAGCGTCTGTGTGTGACTTGAGGAAATATATACGGAGATTTACAATTTTCCCCTATATTATATACACCTGGTATCTTCTGACACAGTACCCTTTTTCTGCTTTCTATATTCTGGTCTAATCCATACTGAGCCTGAGAGCGTCTGTGTGTGACTCAGGAAATATATATGGAGATTTACAATTTTCCACTATATTATATACACCTGGTATCTTCTGATACAGTACCCTTTTTCTGCTTTTGATATTCTGGTCTAATCCATACTGAGCCTATGGGCGTCTATGTGTGACTCCGGAAATATATACGGAGATTGAAATTTTCCCCTATGCTATATACACCTGGTATCTTCTGATACAGTACCCTTTTTATACTTTTTATATTCTGGTCTAATCCATACTGAGCCTAAGAGCGTCTGTGTGTGACTTCAGGAAATATATACAGAGATTTTCCACCTTCCTCTATACTATATACACGTGGTATGTTCTGATACAATACCCTTCTTCTGCTTTTTATATTCTGGTCTAATCCATACAGAGCCTGAGAGCGTCTGTGTGTGACTCCTGAAATATATACAGAGATTTACAATTTTCCCCTATACTATATACACCTGGTATCTTCTGATACAGTACTCTTCTTCTGCTTTTGATATTCTGGTCTAATCCATACTGAGCCTGTGGGCGTCTATGTGTGACTCCGGAAATATATACGGAGATTGAAATTTTCCCCTATACTACAGTCATGGCCAAAAGTTTGAGAATGACACAAATATTAATTTTTACAAAGTCTACTGCTTCACTTTTTCTAATGGCAATTTGCATATACTCCAGAATGTTATAAAGAGTGATCAACTTAACAGCAATTACTTGCAAAGTCAATATTTGGCTAGAAAATGAACTTTATCCCCCAAAACACATTTCAACATCATTGCAGCCCTGACTTAAAAGGACCAGCTAACCTCTTTTCAGTGATTGCTCCATTAACACAGGTGTGGGTGTTGATGAGGACATGGCTGGAGATCAATCTGTCATGATTAAGTAAGAATGACACCACTGGACACTTTAAAAGGAGGCTGGTGCTTGGCATCATTGTTTCTCTTCTGTTAACCATGGTTATCTCTAAAGAAACACGTGCAGTCATCATTGCAATGCACAAAAATGGCCTAACAGGGAAGAGTATCGCAGCTAGAAAGATTGCACCTCAGTCAACAATCTATCGCATCATCAAGAACTTCAAGGAGAGAGGTTCCATTGTTGCCAAAAAGGCTTCAGGGCACCCAAGAAAGACCAGCAAGCGCCAGGACCATCTCTTAAAAGTGTTTCAGCTGCGGGATCGGGCTACCAGCAGTGCAGAGCTTGCTCAGGAATGGCAGCAGGCAGGTGTGAGTGCATCTGCACGCACTGTGAGGCGGAGACTCTTGGAGCAAGGCCTGGTCTCAAGGAGGGCAGCAAAGAAGCCACTTCTCTCCAGAAAAAACATCATGGACAGACTGATATTCTGCAAAAGGTACAGGCAGTGGACTGCTGAGGACTGGGGTAAAGTTATTTTCTCTGATGAATCCCCTTTTCGATTGTTTGGGACATCAGGAAAACGCCTCATTTCGGAGAAGACAAGGTGAGCGCTACCACCAGTCTTGTCTCATGCCAACTGTTAAGCATCCTGAAACCATTCATGTGTGGGGTTGCTTCTCAGCCAAGGGAATCGGCTCTCTCACAGTCTTGCCTAAAAACACAGCCATGAATAAAGAATGGTACCAGAATGTCCTCCAAGAGCAACTTCTCCAACCCTCCAAGAGCAGCTTGGCGATCAACAATGCCTTTTCCAGCATGATGGAGCACCTTGCCATAAAGCAAAGGTGATAACTAAATGGCTCAGGGAACAAAATATAGAGATTTTGGGTCCATGGCCTGGAAACTCCCCAGATCTTAATCCCATTGAGAACTTGTGGTCAATCATCAAGAGACGGGTGGACAAACAAAAACCTAAAATTCTGACAAAATGAAAGCATTGATTGTCAAGAATGGACTGCTATCTGTTAGGGTTCGAGTTCCCGCTGCTGCACAAGGGGAGTCTTGAACCAGCCCCACTGCGGTCTCCCATTCATCTCCGGCCGCAGTGGAGCCTGCTCTGCAGAGACGTCGGTCCAAGCGTCTTGCCCACTCCAGTACTGTGCAGTGACTTGCTGCTGCCTTTCCTGGATCTGCTATTATAGCCAGTGCTGGAGCAGACGTCTTTGGGACAAAGTCCTGCGTTTTCCCTTCTGAGCATGCCCAGGGTGAGATCTCTCATTGGAGATCAGGGGTCACATGCTCAGGTACTGCAGCAGCTCCTATTGTCTGCCAGGAAGGTCCTGTGACTGCTGTTGTTCTGGAACAAGCTTCATTGGTCCTTGTTTCTGGCAGGTCCTGTAGCTGTTACTATAAAAGGGTAGCATGGCTGGGCCGCCATGCGCTAATATCAACCATTGTATGCTATGCGCCAGTGTGATCTCGGCCTTTTGGCTGCGATCGTGTGTCGCGGTCAGAGGGTGCGAGATTTCCTGGAGTGATCCAGGGGCTTTGCTGGCAGCGTGCTGCTGATTTTCTACTGCGGTATCCGTACCGGCAGTCTGGACTGAGGATGTTCATTAAGAATACGATCCGTGTGGTGGTGGAAGGTGGTGAGAAAAACAACCTGGTGTACGTCGTTCGTGACCTGTTGGAGGGAAAGGCTGGAGCCCATCTACAGCGTCAATGAATTCCGGAGTCAAGGTACATATGATGTAACCTTTGTGAATGAGGGATGCTGTTTGACCGTCTTTGAATGGCTCAGAAGTAATGAAGGTGATCCATGCCTGGAGGGAGTGCGGGTGGAGCCCCTGTTTGGGCTCATGGAAAAAGTGGTGACTGTGACTGTGTACAACCCCTGTACAGAAGTAGCACTACTGGAGCAGTTCCTGGAGCGGTACTGTGAATACGTGAAGGGAGGGGAGAAGCAGAAAAATGTCTTGGGCATTTTCAACTGCAAGTATGTGTTTCGGGTGAAATTGAAGAAGGACCCAGGTTGTTTGGGAGGTTTCACCCACCCACCAGTGAATTTTTCAGTGGCGGGTCATAGGGGCTTCCTGTCATACCCAGGGCAGCCACTATACTGCAGGAGGTGCTTTCAGTTCGGGCACCTGCTAAACATGTGTAGCAAGGAGTTGGTTTGCCGTAATTGCAAGCAAGAGGGTCATGTGGCGGCTAGGTGTCCGATGCCTCGTGAATGTGACAGGTGTGGCAGTTCAGAGCACCTGTATAGAGACTGCCCGTTTGGTGTGCCGAGGAGGTCAACTAGAGAGGAGGAGGAAAGAAAGAGACGTGAGGAGGAGCGGAGGCGGGAGGAAGAAAGGAAGAGAGAGGAGGAGGTTAAGAGGCAGGAGGAGGAGAAGAAGCGGAGGGAAGGCAAAGTCGCCGCGCTGCAAAGCGTTGTGAGGGCGCCACCCACTCCTGCCGAGAGACGGAGGGAGAAGCGTCAGGAGGACAAGGAGGCTGAGAGAAGGAAGGAGAAGCAACAGGAGGAAAAGGAGGACAAGGAATTTTGGAAGGCCATAAGGCGAGAGGAGCGTTCATGGCCTAAAAAAGAAGTAAAAAAAGAAGTCCCAGTTGCTGAATCATGGTCAGAATGCCTGATGGATTTCGATATATCTGTGGCAGAGGAGGAGGCTGAGGTTTTAGTTCATGAGTCTGATCCGAGAAATATTGGTGCCTTCTCCTCGGAAGAGGACTCAGGAGGGTTAAAGTGTCACAGGGAGGGTGGTGGGGAAAACAGAGACATTGAGGTGGTGGAAGAAGGAATGGCCCAGAGGAAGACTGGGCAGAAAAAGGCACGAGTGGAGGAGTATATGGAGGCCAGCGGCTCGGAAGGCTGCTCGGCACAAATGGTGGAGGAGGACACTGGTGGTACTGGTTAAGTACGTTTTACTTTTCCAGTAGCCAGGTAGGGTTTTTTTGTGTACATAGCTTTGCTCTTTAAGCAATGTTTTTTTTGTGTGTTTTATGTAATGTGTGTCAAGTTATATCTGTAGGTTGTTTTTGTATTTTTTTTTCCTTTTTTGGCTTTTTTGGACAAGTGTTTTTTTTAAGCCTTTTGGTTTGTGTTTAGTATGGGTGTTAGAATTATATCTCAAAATGTGAGGGTTTTTAAAAATAAGTTGCGGCGTACGGCCATTTTTGAGTTTTTTGCAGCGCAAAATGCGGAAATTTTTTGTTTACAGGAGTGTGGGATTGTGGATGGTGTGAAGGGGAGTGAATGGCCTCATGGTGCGTCTGTGTGGTCAGGGAGTGCATGTAATAGAAATGACGGTGTTGGTTTTTTGGTGAAGGGGCGTAATGTGAGTTTGTGTGACTATATGGTGATTGAGGTTGGGAGATGCGTGTTAGCAAATTTTGAGTTTAGAAATATTCGTTTTAGTGTTATTAATGTGTATGCTCCTGTGAAAAAACAGGAGCGTAAAGTTTTATTTGAAAAAATTAAGTTTTTTATTCCAGGTAGAGTGCCTGTTGTGATTGTGGGTGATATGAATGTTGATGTGGGAAAGGTGAATGTGGATGTGTCAAGGAAAGAGTTAATGGACATGTGAGTGATTTTTGTTTGAGGGATATGCAGAGGGAGTGTAAAGTAACTCCATTGTTAAATACATTTTTTTCTGAGAGTGGGAGGGTGGCGTCTAGACTGGACTATTGTTTTGTTTCAAAAAACCTGATTGCTGTTAGTTATGCACAGGAGAGTGTGCCGTTTTCAGATCATGTGTGTATGAAGTGTGAAGTGGATGTGCATACTGAGGAGGTAACTGGGAAAGGTATATGGAAGCTGAATGTGAGTTTACTGGATGGGGTGGAGGTGAGAGAGGAGTATGAGAGACATTATAAGGAGTGGTGTGAGAGCAGAAGTGAATTCAGTAATGTGTGTGAATGGTGGGATTGGGTTAAATGGAAAACCAAGGTTTTTTTTAAAAAACTTGGTTACAAGTGTGCAGCTGCTAAAAGAGAAAGGTTTGCTGGGTTGAATGCAAGATTGAGTGTGTTATATAAGCTAAGAGAGGGCGGGATGGATGTGAGTGAAGATTTGTTGAGAGTGAAAAAAGAAGTGAACGAGTTTTTGAGAGAGAGAGGGAGGAGTATTGTTTATAGGGCTAAAATAGAGAACTTGGAAAAGAATGAGAAGTGTTGGCGGTTTTTTTTCAAGAAAGTTTTTGGAAAAAGACAGAGCATGAGTGTTTTGAATGGAGTGGATGGAAATGAAGTGAGTGGTGTGGACTTATGTGAGGAAGTGGCAAAGTTTTATGATGATTTGTATGCAGTGAAATGGAGGGATGAAGGTTTGGAGAGTGATGTGCTGAGTGTTTTGGAAAATAGATTGAATGGGACAGAAAGGGAGAGTTTGATGGGGAGGTGACGAGTGAAGAAATATGGAAGGTGGTGTGTAGCATGGCGCTGAATAAAACGCCGGGGGATGATGGTCTCCCGGTGGAATTTTATCGTGTGATGTGGGATGTGATTGGGAAGGATTTTGTTGATGTATGTAAGTATATGTGGGCGAATGCAGAGGTGGCGAATGGTATGCGTGCAGGAGTGGTTGTGCTGTTGCCAAAAAAAGGTGATTTGAAAAATCTAAAAAACTGGAGGCCGATCACGTTGCTTAATTGTGATTATAAGATCTATGCGAAGCTTTTGGCAAATAGGATGCGTGATGTGGTTGGGAGTGTGGTGGGTGAGGAGCAGTGTTGTTCGGTGCCTGGAAGGCGGTTACATGAGGGTGTGTGTATGCTGAGAGATTGTTTGTGGGACTGTTTGAACCGTAAGAAGGGGGTGTATGTGTTGAGTTTGGATTTTGAGAAGGCGTATGATAGGTTGGCGCATGGTTTTCTGTTTAGAGTGTTGGTGAAGATGGGTTTTCCGGCTGAGTTTGTTGAGAGAGTGAGAAGTTTGTATAAAAATATTTATAGTTGTATTTTGTTGAATGGGAATGTAGGGAGGAGAGTGAATGTGTTTTCCGGTGTACGGCAGGGGTGCCCATTGTCCCCTGTTGTGTTCATTTGCGCGATTGAGCCGTTGTTGTGTATGTTGAGGAAAGATAAGGTGATTCGGGGTGTGCAAGTGCCGGGGGCGGGGGGAGGGAGTGGAAGGTGAATGGTTACATGGATGATGTGTGTGTTTTGTGTGATTCAGAGTGTTCGGTGCGTCGTGTGAAGTTGTTGGTATCCGTTTTTTGTGGAGCGTCTGCGTTTAAAGTGAATTGGGAGAAGACTGAATGTAAGATTTTTGGTGGGAGGACTCTGAGCAATGATATTGGGGTGAATGTGGTGTGTGGACCGATAAAGGTGCTGGGTGTGAAATTTTCAGAGAAGTTGGATGGAGAGGAAAGTTGGGTGGATGTGAGAGAGAGAGTGGAGCGCAAGTTAAATTTTTGGAAGATGAGAGATTTGACGTTTTTTGGTAAAATTTTAGTTATTAAGAGTGTGGTGTTACCAATTTTTTTGCATGTTGCGGTGGTTTTTCCACCAGGTTATATGTGTGTTAGAAGATTAAATAGGGTTTTGTTTGTATTTTTTTGGCGTTCAAGTATGGAGCGTGCAAGGAGAGAGGTTGTGATGAAGAGAATGGATAAGGGGGGGCTGGGATTCCCAAATTTGAATGTATTTTTTGGCGTGAATATTATGGTGTTTGTATTGGGTGTGATTAGGATGGATGGGAAGTGTGCATGTATGTGCAGGTATTTGTTTGGAAGTTTTCTGTTCCGTTTGAAGTGGCGGGAAAGGGATCTAAGGTGCCCAGTGGCTTTTGAGGTGCCTGTGTGGTATGTGTGGGTTTACACATTTTTGGTGAAGTATGAACTGTGTGATGTGGATGTGAGGTTGTTAGAGAAGAAGAAAGCGGTATATAGGATGATTGAGTGTAGAGAGATGGAATGTGGTATCTATATGGTGAGAGGAAGTGATGTGCAGAAGGTATGGAAGAAGGTACGTATGGATGGTATGACAAATAGACAGAGCGAGATTGTGTGGCAGTCATTGCATGAGGTGTTACCGGTGAGAGACTTCCAGAGAAACCGGGGTTTAGTGAGGAGTGAGATGTGTCCGAGGAGGGGATGTGGTGGGAGAGAGAGTGTGGTGCATTTGTTTTGGAATTGACAGTATGCTAGAAATGTGATTTCAGGTTTGGGCCCGTTGTGTAAGGAGTTGTGTGATGTGAATTTTTTGACGTTTGAGTTATTTATGTTTGGGTTGGGTATGTGTGGAGAAAAGGAGAGAGTGTTGTGGTTGATGCTTGCATGTATAAAAGAGGTGTTGTGGGATGTGAGGAACGTGTATGTGTTTAAGAGGAAGGTGATTGAGGTTAAAAATTGTTTAAAAATTGTTTTGGGAAAATTGTATTTTTGTTTTGTGTGTGATAAGAGAAAGAGGGGGGAGGAGGACGCAGAGGGAATTTGGAAAGTTAAAAAGTGGAAACATCTTGTTAATGTGTCTTAGTTTTGTGTTTTTTTGTGCTTGTAAATAAAGTTGGTTTTCCGATGATGATGGGAACAGCTGCTGCATTATGTAAGTGTACACGCTGTTTGGGAGTCGAGTTCCTTATAGTTTTGGTTATCTGACTGTGGAACTTCCCATCTGAGGGAAAAAAAAAAAAAAAAAAAAAGGTCATGTGTGTGTGTGGTTAGGGACCCGGCTGAAATAAGCCACTAGAATACCGACTTAATCGGTGAGGAGTTTGGTGTGCTAGCTGGTCAGGGTCGGCGTCCTAGATGCCCTAGATTACCGGCATAACCGGTGAGGAGTTTTGATTGCCGTATTCAGGGTCTGGCATTCAGACGCCATAGATTGCGGGTGACTCCCGCGAGGACATTAGCACATGATCACGCTTTATGTACGCTTAGCACTTAACTGTGTACCTGAGAGCCTGACAGGACACAGCACATTTTCTCAGCGGCCCTGTGACGTAACAGGGTTCGCTTTCAACGCTAGACAGCGCCCTAGCGTGTTTTCTTTGCGACTCAGTTGTGTTTAGTGAGTTCGCACACATCGCCATGTAGCGCTGCGGCTCTCCTTCTAGCGGCTCTGTGGAGTAACAGAGTTCGCACTTATTGCCACAGCGCGTTACGGCGTTTATGTTGGCGACTCTGCGGGATAACAGAGTTTGCTTCTTACGCCATTTTACTAACAGCAGGCTTCGCCTGCACGGTGGACCCCGGGCTGCGAACGCACCTCTCCACATCTTATATTTGGTGCGTTCCGCAGACCCTAACACTATCTGTCAGGATTTTGTCCAGAAGTTGATTGAGAGCATGCCAGGGAGAATTGCAGAGGTCCTGAAGAATAAAGGTACTGCCACACTACACAATCCCGCTAGCGATCTCGTTAGCGTCGCATACTAATGAGATCCTAGCGGGATTGTTTCTATAGTCGCTAGTAGCTACCTATTTTAGCAATGTCGTTAGGATGCTATCGCGGTTAGCGATCTCCTTAACGACTTTAGCGGTACAAAAGTACCGCTAAATCGCTAAAAAAGGTGCCACACTCAGCGATTAGATACTTACCAGCGGGGCGCCAGCGACGAAAATAGGGTCCGGAACGATTCCAGCGACGAGCGAGATCACAGCAGGAAGCTCGTCGCTGGCAGATGCCCCACACAACAACATCGCTAACGGGATCGCTAAATAGTGACGTTTTTTAGCGATCCCGTTAGCGATGTTGTTTAGTGTGGCATACCCTTAAGGGTCAACACTGCAAATATTGACTTGCTGCATTAACTCATTCTAACTGTCAATATAAGCTTTTGTTACTCATATGTTTGCAATTATTATATTTCTGTCTGTGATAAAAACAGCTGTCAAACACACATAAAAACCAGAGGGCAGCAGATCATGTGAAAATATAATATTTGTGTCATTCTCAAAACTTTTGGCCATGACTGTATATACACCTGGTATCTTCTGATACAGTACCCTTCTTCTGCTTTTGATATTGATATTCTGGTCTAATCCATACTGAGCCTGTGGGCGTCTATGTGTGACTCTGGAAATATATATGGAGATTGAAATTTTCCCCTATACTATATACACCTGGTATTTTCTGATACAGTACCCTCTTTTTATATTCTCGTATAATCCATACTGAGCCTGAGAGCGTCTGTGTGTGATTTCAGGAAATATATACGGAGATTTACAATTTTCCCCTATATTATATACACCTGGTATCTTCTGACACAGTACCCTTTTTCTGCTTTTTATATTCTGGTCTAATCCATACTGAGCCTGAGAGTGTCTGTGTGTGACTTTAGGAAATATATACCGAGATTTACAATTTTCCTCTATACTATATACACTTGGTATGTTCTGATACAGTACCCTTCTTCTGCTTTTTATATTCTGGTCTAATCCATACTGAGCCTGAGAGCGTCTGTGTGTGACTCCTGAAATATATACGGAGATTTACAATTTTCCCCTATACTATATACACCTGGTATCTTCTGATACAGTACCCTTTTTCTGCTTTTTATATTCTGGTCTAATCCATACAGAGCCTGAGAGCGTCTGTGTGTGACTCAGGAAATATATACGGAGATTTACAATTTTCCCCTATACTATATACACCTGGTATCTTCTGATACAGTACCCTTCTTCTGCTTTTGATATTCTGGTCTAATCCATACTGAGCCTGTGGGCGTCTATGTGTGACTCCGGAAATATATACGGAGATTGAAATTTTCCCCTATACTATATACACCTGGTATCTTCTGATACAGTACCCTTTTTATGCTTTTTATATTCTGGTCTAATCCATACTGAGCCTGAGAGCATCTGTGTGTGACTTCAGGAAATATATACGGAGATTGAAATTTTCCCCTATACTATATTCACCTGCTATCTTCTGATACAGTACCCTTTTTATGCTTTTTATATTCGGGTCTAATCCATACTGAGCCTGAGAGCGTCTGTGTGTGACTTGAGGAAATATATACGGAGATTTACAATTTTCCCCTATATTATATACATCTGGTATCTTCTGATACAGTACCCTTTTTCTGCTTTTTATATTCTGGTCTAATCCATACTGAGCCTGAGAGCATCTGTGTGTGACTCAGGAAATATATACGGAGATTTACAATTACCCCTACACTGTATATACCTGGTATCTTCTGATACAGTACCCTTTTTCTGCTTTTTATATTCTGGTCTAATCCATATGAGCCTGAGAGCGTCAGTGTGTGACTCCGGAAATATATACGGAGATTTACAAATACCCCCAGGGCTGCCACTAGGAATTCCGGGGCCCCATACTGGCAAAATTTTCGGGGCCCACCTGAGACTCCGCCCAGGCTCCACCCCAGCCCCGCCTCCACCCTTCGAACTGTCCACAGTCCCACCGCTCTCTCACACATACAGCCGGCAGCTTTTGTTTTGGCCAAAAGATTTTTTTAAGCCGCCATCACAACAAGTTATTTACGTATATTTTTATTTATTTTTCAATTTTTAAAATGACCAATAATATCACATGCAAGGGACAAATACCACTGCACCATGTCCAGACCACATTTTACCACCAGTGACTGAATAATATCACATTCAAGGAGCAAATACCGCCACACCATGTCCAGACCACATATTACCACCACAAATTGACAAAATAATAGCACATACAAGGGACAAATACCTCAACACCATGTCCAGACCACATATTACCACCACATAGTGACTGAATACTACAATACTGATCAGTAACAAAAAAAAAACACAATACTATCACCATAAGTGCCATTATACACAGGGGATCTGTACTTAGTATACAGTGTCTGTGTACAGGTAATAGGAGCTCTGTATATAATGTACAGGTGATAGTGATCACTGGTGACATTATATACTATATACAGAGGTCCTGTGCATAAGGTCAGTGTACAGGTAACACACTAACTCACCAGTGACGTCTCTAGGTGAAGTCCTTCATCCTCGCTTTTCATCTTTCATCCAGCACAGACCGCCATCACTTCTTCCAGCCAGGGCTCGTCTCTGCAGGAAATAACAGTTATCTAGAGCTCCGCTTGCAAAACACATAACTTATTTTTTTCCCAACTTCTACACTACACCAGTTGAAGAAAAAAAAGGCGACATAGTGTTGCTCTACACAGTAACAGGACCGCCCCCCCCATTTAAAACAGTATACTCAAAAAATAAAATACATCACTGCAGTAATAATATCCCTTAATTAGCCCATATGGTAATAATATCCCCATCCTGGCCCCCGTGTGTCTCATTCCTGGCTTCAGCCATATGTTCTCCCACCCCACCCTCTTGAGTATCCATTCTGCCCCATACGATCTCCCCATCTGTCTCCATCGTATCCATCCTAACCCATCTGTCTGCAATCCTGCCACCAGTGCCTGCAATCCTGCCACCAGTGCCTGCAATCTGCCACTCATGCCCCCTGTCTCCAATCCTGCCCCGTCTCCAATCCTGCCCCATGTATCCAATCCTGCCCCCTGTATTCAATCATGCCCCCTCAGTGTCTCCATTCTGCCCTGTCTCCATTCTGCCCCATCTCCATCCTGCCCCTCCAGTGTCTCCATCCTGCCCCTCCAGTGTCTCCATCCTGCCCTCCAGTGTCTCCATTCTGCCCTCCAGTGTCTCCATTCTGCCCCATCTTCATCCTGCCCCTCCAGTGTCTCCATTCTGCCCCATCTCCATTCATGCCCCTCCAGTGTCTCCATTCTGCCCCTCCAGTGTCTCCATTCTGCCCCTCCAGTGTCTCCATCTGCCCCTCCATCTCCATTGCCCCTCCAGTGTCTCCATTCTGCCCCTCCAGTGTCTCCATTCTGCCCCTCCATGCTCTCCATTCTGCCCCTCCATGTCTCCATCTGCCCCTCCAGTGTCTCCATTCTGCCCATCTCCATCCTGTCCCTCCAGTGTCTCCATTCTGCCCCTCCAGTGTCTCCATCTGCCCCTCCAGTGTCTCCATTCTGCCCCTCCAGTGTCTCCATTCTGCCCCGTCTCCATCCTGCCCCTCCAGTGTCTCCATTCTGCCCCTCCAGTGTCTCCATTCGACCCTGCCCCTCCAGTGTCTCCATCTGCCCCTCCAGTGTCTCCATCCTGCCCTCCAGTGTCTCCATTCGCCCCTCCAGTGTCTCCATTCTGCCCCTCAGTGTCTCCATCCTGCCCCTCCAGTGTCTCCATCCTGCCCCTCCAGTGTCTCCTTTCTGCCCTCCAGTGTCTCCATCTGCCCTCCAGTGTCTCCATCCTGCCCCTCCAGTGTCTCCATCTGCCCCTCCAGTGTCTCCATTCCTCATGCCCCATCCTCCCCTAGTTCTCCATTCTGCCTCCATCTCCATCTGCCCCTCCGTTCTCCATTCTGCCCATCTCCATCCTGCCCCTCCAGTGTCTCCATTCTCCCTCATCCATCCTGCCCCTCCAGTGTCTCCATTCTGCCCCCAGTCTCCATCCTGCCCCTCCAGTGTCTCCATTCTGCCCCTCCAGTCTCCATCCTGCCCTCCAGTGTCTCCTTTCTGCCCCTCCAGTGTCTCCATTCTTGCCCATCTCCATCTGCCCTCCATGTCTCCATCCTGCCCCTCCAGTGTCTCCATTTTGCCCCTCCAGTGTCTCCATTTGCCCCTCCAGTGTCTCCATTCTGCCCCTCCAGTGTCTCCATTCTGCCCCTCCAGTGTCTCCATTCTGCCCCTCCAGTCTCCATTCTGCCCTCTCCATCCTGCCCTCCAGTGTCTCCATTCTGCCCCTCCAGTGTCTCCATCTTGCCCCTCCAGTGTCTCCATCCAGCCCCTCCAGTGTCTCCATCCTGCCCCTTCAGTGTCTCCATTCTGCCCCATCAGTGTCTCCATTCTGCCCCATCTCCATCCTGCCCCTCCAGTGTCTCCATTCTGTCCCATCTCCATCCTGCCCCTCCAGTGTCTCCATTCTGCCCCATCTCCATCCTGCCCCTCCAGTGTCTCCATTCTGCCCTGTCTCCATCCTGCCCCTCCATGTCTCCATCTGCCCCTCCAGTGTCTCCATTCTTCCCCATCTCCTCTGCCCTCGTGTCTCCATCTGCCCTCAGTGTCTCCATCTGCCCCTCCAGTGTCTCCATCCTGCCCCCCCAGTGTCTCCATTCGCCCCATCTCCATCTGCCCCTCCATTCTCCACTCCCGTGTCTCCATCCTGCCCCTCCAGTGTCTCCATCCTTGCCCCTCCAGTGTCTCCATTCTGCCCCTCCAGTGTCTCATTCTCCCATTCCATCTGCCCCTCCAGTGTCTCCATCTCTCTGCCCCTCCAGTGTCTCCATTCTGCCCCTCATCTATCTGCTCTCCATCCTGCCCCTCCAGTGTCTCCAATTCCCTGCCCTCCAGTGTCTCCATTCTGCCCCTCCAGTGTCTCCATCCTGCCCCTCCAGTGTCTCCATCCTGCCCACTCCATGTCTCCATCCTGCCCCTCCAGTGTCTCCATTCTGCCCTCTCCATCCTGCCCCTCCAGTGTCTCCATTCTGCCCCTCCAGTGTCTCCATTCTTGCCCCTCCAGTGCTCCATTCTCCCTCAGTGTCTCCATCCTGCCCCTCCAGTGTCTCCATTCTGCCCCTCCATTCTCCATCCTGCCCCTCCAGTGTCTCCATCCTGCCCCTCCAGTGTCTCCATTCTGCCCCCTCTCCATTTGCCTCATCCCATCCTGCCCCTCCAGTGTCTCCATCCTGCCCCTCCAGTGTCTCCATTCAGTGTCTCCATCTGCCCCTCCAGTGTCTCCATCCTGCCCCTCCAGTGTCTCCATTCTGCCCATCTCCATCCAGTGTCTCCATCCTGCCCTCCAGTGTCTCCATTCTGCCCCTCCAGTGTCCATCCTCCCCTCCAGTGTCTCCATTCTGCCCCTCAGTGTCTTCATCCTGCCCCTCTAGTGTCTCCATTCGTGTCTCCATCCTGCCTCCAGTGTCTCCATCCTGCCCCTCCAGTGTCTCCATTCTGCCCCTCCAGTGTCTCCATCCTGCCCCTCCAGTGTCTCCATTCTGCCCCTCAGTGTCTCCATCCTGCCCCTCCAGTGTCTCCATTCTGCCCTCAGTGTCTCCATCCTGCCCCTCCAGTTTCTTCTGCTCATCCATCCTGCCCCTCCAGTGTCTCCATCCTGCCCCTCCAGTGTCTCCATCCTGCCCCTCCAGTGTCTCCATTCTGCCCTGTCTCCATCCTGCCCCTCCAGTGTCTCATCCTGCCCCTTCAGTGTCTCCATCCTGCCCCTCCAGTTCATTCTCCTCACTATCCTGCCCCTCCAGTGTCTCCATCCTGCCCCTCCAGTTCTCCATTCTGCCCATCTCCATCCTGCCCCTCCAGTGTCTCCATCCTGCCCTGTCTCCATCCTGCCCCATTCCATCCTGCCCTCATCTCCATTCTGTGTCTCCATCCTGCCCTCCAGTGTCTTCATCCTGCCCTTCAGTGTCTCCATCCTGCCCCTCCAGTATCTCTATCCTGCCCCTCCAGTGTCTCCATCCTGCCCCTCCAGTGTCTCCATTCTGCCCCTCCAGTGTCTCCATTCTGCCCCTCCAGTGTCTCCATCCTGCCCCTCCAGTATCTCCATTCTGCCTCATCTCCATCCTGCTCCTCCAGTGTCTCCATTCTGCCCCATCTCCATCCAGTGTCTCCATCCTGCCCCTCCAGTGTCTCCTTTCTGCCCCTCCAGGGTCTCCATCCTGCCCCTCCAGGTCTCCATCCTGCCCCTCCAGTGTCTCCGTTCTGCCCCATCTCCATCCAGTGTCTCCATCCTGCCCCTCCAGTGTCTCCATTCTGCCCCATCTCCATCCAGTGTCTCCATCCTGTCCCCCCCAGCTGCTTTCAATACTAATCGAAAAAAAAAAACACTTTTCCTTACCTTGCAGCGCTCCAGCGGCGAGCGATCTCCATCCCAGCCTGAACGCGCGCACTCGCCGGCGACTCACAATGACGTCAGACGCCGGCGACGTGCGCGCTGATGTCAGCTGCCAGCCTCCGATTGGCTGGCAGCTTTAACTATTGTCGTGTGGGCCCGCACGGCAATAGAGTAACTAAGCCTGCGTCCTGGGCGCAGTTTCAGTTACTTGACCGGCAGAATCTGGGGGCGGGGCAGTGGGGCCCGATCGGTAGGTGACGGGGCCCGGTATGGGCCCCCTCTGCTGATCGGGCCCCATACGCCAGTCAGGGCTGTAATGCCCTGATGGCGGCCCTGAATACCCCTACACTGTATACACCTGGTATCTTCTGATACAGTACCTTTTTATATTCTGGTCTAATCCATACTGAGCCTGAGAGCGTCTGTGTGTGACTCAGGAAATATATACGGAGATTTACAATTACTCCTACACTGTATACACCTGGTATCTTCTGATACAGTACCCTTTTTCTGCTTTTTATATTCTTGTCTAATCCATACTGAGCCTGAGAGCGTCTGTCTGTGGCTCAGGATATATATACGGAGATTTACAATTAGCCCTATACTATATACACCTGGTATCTTCTGATACAGTACCCTTTTTCAGCTTTTTATATTCTGGTCTAATCCATACTGAGCCTAGAGCGTCTGTGTGTGACTCCGGAAATATATACGGAGATTTACAATTTTCCCCTTCACCATATACAGCTGTACGCTTCTGATACAGTACCATATATCTGCTGGTATTTTTGGTACATTTTCCCAAACATGAGGAAGTATGGTGGAAGAGGCCGCGGACGTGGGCGGGGGGGACAGCTAGTACTGATGGTGGTGGTGGTGCATCTGTTGGTAGTGCCAAAAGCACAATAGCACCTAAGGCAGGAGGTGTTGAGCCTGCATCATCGTCTGGCTCCAGAAGGCCTGGAAGGCTCCCTTTTCTGGGTGTAGGTAAACTGTTTTTAAAGCCGAAACATCAGGAACAGGTTTTGGCTTACATTGCCGAAACAGACTCCAGCTCTATCGCCTCCTCTTCTGAAGTTTCAAAAAATGCAAGCACTGAGTCGTCAGTGCAGGCTCCTGGTCAGGAACAACACCTTTTCTTGTGTCCTTCACACCCACCAAAAGTGAAGGATGCGGCAGGCCACACTTCAGATTACTCCATGGAGCTCTTTTCACATAACATGCCTGGGTTATCAAGTCAAATCCTGAATTCCCCAGTCCAAGATGAATTTGACATGGAGTGCACTGATGCACAGCCACTGCTATATGATTCTGCTGGTACATTCACCCAGAGCAGTACATTGCCCTTGCAGTCTACTGAGCCAGAATCTGACCCTGATGAAACTCAGGTGCCCCTTGCCGCATACTATACCACCTTACACGGTGACACGGAGGAAGGTGCAAGTAGTATAGGAACTGTATTACTCATCAAACTCAAATCTGACAGGTCGACACGCCCCCTATCATTTTATCCGTCTCCCTGTCAGATTGATCCAGGTCGTCACGCCCTCTGGCTGAACTTTGCTCAGGCTGAGAAATCTGAGCTGCTGGATTTTTGAATTTCAATCAAAGTGATTTATTCATGTCTATTGATATTTTATCCGCTGGATTAGATTAGTCTGTGGAGTTTTACTGTATTAAAGAGTGCTTCTTGATTTTATAAGTCTCAGGAAGAAACTTTTAAGGACCCAGTAAATGTCTGTATTAGAATCCATCAGTAAATGTATGTAAAGCTCATTTCTAGCAGACTTGTATAAATGTCCCCGAAACTTTTAAGGAGTCAGTAAATGTCTGTATTAGAATCCATCAGTAAATGTAAAGCTATTTTCTAGCAGAGGAGAGAAACTTTTAAGGACCCAGTAATTGTATAAGGAGTTCTAGTTAAATACAGACTTCTGTATATAACTAGTATATAAGGATTTTTAGTGAAATAAAGAGTGAATCTTGATTTTATACTGTTGTTAGAAGTCTAAATATTTTTCTATCTACTGGCTAACATGGTACAAAGATATACACCTTTACTGCACCATAGAGGTAATTTATCTATGTGTGTGTTTCACACAGGACAAGTTCTGTGATCCGTCTTTTGTGTGGGAAAAGTCAACAATTTTTATTAAGGTCTAAAATACATTATCATGGATAAAAATCCAAAAGAGTGGGATATACAGCATGCAGAAAAAATAGCCAAATGCAGACAGGTGTGAATTACATTCAAATCAATATATAATAGTGCACATCGACATATCTTATATGTTATAGCGATAATAGACTAATCCGGGGCTATACAATAATAAACTCCATATATTTGTCCGTATATATGCAATCTATGTAACTCACAATATCCCCCAATAGGCAGACATATATGCACTATATATAGGATTATAAGTATCTCAATGAATCAGGTATATCAATAAAGTAACTTCTCCATCACAGTTGCTAATATAATGATGTTAGCATGCGAGTGCAGAGCTCACAATACATACTGTGCGTGCATATGAAGTCAATTAGCACATCCATATGAGGAGCTATATCAAAAAAGCAGCGCCATAGATGTGAGATCATACCTGAATGCTGCTTGGCACCCCTTGTGTATAGTCCTCATTTCTAACAGTGTTTTTCACAGATAGATCACTTCAAGAAAACTGTCCCGACAGTTCATCCCTATAGTGTAGTTTAATGTATCAAGGTGTGTGTACAAGGTTTGTATTGTGTTAGAAGTCTAAATATTTTTCTATTTACTAGCTAACATGGTACATAGATATACATCTTTATTGGCACATAGAATTGTAGTACAGCAGTGTTGACCTGAATTGTCAGAATGAGTGAAGGTCGATGCTACGGTAATTCAGGCAAACAGTAAATAGTATTGCATTGTGTATAGTCAGTGGGATCTTTTAAAACCAACACATTTATGTGTATTCTGATAGCACTGCCCATAAAACCGAAGGTTTCTAGCAAATATAATATGCACTAATGTGATTTTAAAACAATGGGTTTCTGAAGGGTCTTCCCACACTACCACTCTGTGGGAAGCTGTGTGGAAATGACAGGCATAAGAGATCATTCATATTAAATACGTTTATTGCCAGAAATAATCATGATTTTACTGTAATAAATAAATACATCTCAAAGACATTTCAAGCATTGAATTAATTGTGACACCAAAATGTCGACACAAATGGCAATACAGGTCATGGGATTCTCTCTAGACAGGAACAACGCTGTTGAATGCTCCAACACGTGTAGTGAGGGTTTTTTAAAGTTGATTTCTTCTCAGCAATGAAATTTCTCACAATTGTATCATTACGCGGTTTATCAGCAGAAAACTTCTCCAATATCTTACTGAACGGTATGTTCCGAGCTAAGAAATGTAAAAAGTACAGGCAGTAGTGCCCACAGACAGTACTAATATAATGATGTTAGCATGCAAGTGCAGGGCTCACAATACATACTGTGCGTGCATATGAAGTCAATTAGCACATCCATATGAGGAGCTATATTAAAAAGCAGTTGTGTATAGTTGGTCAATCAAATATTAGTTATGCGTTAGCTATCAGTGTCAACCATAGCAGCTCTCAGAGTTTTACTGTATTAAAGGGTAGTTTTAACTCCATCCGTAGATGTAAAGCTATTTTCTAGCAGAGAGTGCCCTATTTGTGCACTGACATGAACTGTAAAGGGTTTGTATTAGAAGCACCCAGTAAATGTCTGTATTAGAAGCCATCAGTAAATGTATGTAAAGCTCATTTCTAGCAGGCTTGTATAAATGTCCCCCAGTAAATGTGTAAAAGTTTGGAACTGATATGCCTGAATGTAAAGGTGATTTCTAACACTCTCTGTTAGAGATGTCTGGAACTACATTCAAATCAATATATAATAGTGCACATCTCCATATCTTATATGTTATAACGATAATAGCAGTCTATGTAACTCACAATATCCCCCAATAGGCAGACATATATGCACTATATATAGGTTTATAAGTATCTCAATGAAGCATGTATATCAATAAAGTAACTTCCCCATCACAGATGCTAATATAATGATGTTAGCATGCAAGTGCAGGGCTCACAATACATACTGTGCGTGCATATGAAGTCAATTAGCACATCCATATGAGGAGCTATATTAAAAAGCAGTTGTGTATAGTTGGCCAATCAAATATTAGTTATGCGTTCGCTATCAGTGTCAACCATAGCAGCTCTCATGATGCTAGCTAATCACAGATGCTAATATAATGATGTTAGCATGCAAGTGCAGGGCTCACAATACATACTGTGCGTGCATATGAAGTCAATTAGCACATCCATATGAGGAGCTATATTAAAAAAGCAGTTGTGTATAGTTGGCCAATCAAATATTAGTTATGCGTTCACTACCACTGTCAACCATAGCAGCTCTCATGATGCTAGCTATTCTGATCACCTTATCATATCAACCATGAAGCCTCTTTTAACCCCTTCACAATAATGTACAGAGGTGATTTTATGTTTTAATATCAAATATTAGTTATGCGTTCACTACCACTGTCAACCATAGCAGCTCTCATGATGCTAGCTATTCTGATCACCTTATCATATCAACCATGAAGCCTCTTTTAACCCCTTCACAATAATGTACAGAGGTGATTTTATGTTTTAATACTGATAGACATATTGTGAACGGACATATAGGGTCCATGTGAGACACCATATTTTTCAAATATTAGTTAAGCGTATATTTCAACATTTTGCTCCTTCACAGATTTATTTTACATTATTTTTTTTTATTTTGCTTAAGGATCGTGTACAGAGGTGATTTTATGTTTTAATACTGATAGACATATTGTGAACGGACATATAGGGTCCATGTGAGACACCATATTTTTCAAATATTAGTTAAGCGTATATTTCAACATTTTGCTCCTTCACAGATTTATTTTACATTATTTTTTTTATTTTGCTTAAGGATCGTGTACAGAGGAGTTTTTATGTTTTAATACTGATAGACATATTGTGAACGGACATATAGGGTCCGTGTGAGACATGTCTGGACAAGTCCGGGCATGTCTGGGCATGCCTGGACAAGTCCTGGTCACGGGGCAGCCGTGGAAAAAACAATACTGAAATTCAAAAACTATGTGCTGGCCGTTAACACGCGCACAGTCATCTAGAAAATATTGAGCGAGTTGCTTCACAAACCCTCTCAAGGCATGTTGAATGTTAACGTTCCCGCTATGAGCTACACACATGACCAACTGTATAGCCTGGGATGCGTAGCGTTCTTGCAGCGCAAGCCTATTTTTAAAGACGCTAAGACCATCAGATATAAAAGACAGGCATGTTGAGACGTGGCCCGGCCTATTTTGGTACATACCCACTCCTATGCAACGATACTGAGTGGCGTTCAACAAAAATCAGGTACAAACTTTTAACATACCTGTGTTTCGGGCGCTCATGCCATACCAGAAGCACTCTGTGCCATGTACCATAGCCCATAATAATCGATCTTGATCAGTATTCAACAAAAAATTGGGTGCAAACTTTTTTTAGCATAGCTGTGTTTCTGACTCCCATGTCGTACCAGAAAGACCTATTTTGGCACAGGCCTACACCTATGCAGCGGTTTTGACCACTACTCAACAAAAAATGGCTACAAACTTTTTAACATATCTGTGTTTCGGACTATCATGTCATAGCAGAAGCACCCTGTGCCATGTACTCTAGACCATAATATTCGTTTTTGATCACCATTCAACAAAAAAATTGAGGCATGTTGAGACGTGTCCCGGCCTATTTTGGCACATGACAAATGTTTCTGACTATCATGTCATAGCAGAAGCACCCTGTGCCATGTACTCTAGACCATAATATTCGTTTTGATCACCATTCAACAAAAAATTGAGGCATGTTGAGACGTGTCCCGGCCTATTTTGGCACATGACAAATGTTTCTGACTCTCATGTCATACCAGAAGCACCCTGTGCCATGTACTCTAGACCATAATATTTCACATCGGGTATGGGAACTACATAGCTTTGTTTTCTCAGGTATTTAAAAAAGTGTGGAAAACTGAAAATCCCGCGACCTGTGGTAATTTAGTGAGAACCATATAGACAAATCGGGTATCGTCACACACGAGACCACGACACCTCGGGCTATCACATTTACCATTAGTTTTCAAAAATCAGCTCCTTAACAATAAAGTAAGAATCGTAGTGTCCTGCATTGTGGTCTATAAATGTATAGTTTGAAAATTTACAGTTGCTAAAGAACAGTAAAAAGTCGTGCGTACAACTATCAACCCCAAAACTCTCACCACTATCACAAACACCTACAGAGGCGGCCAGCGAGAATTTCCGTATGTGTGTATCAAGATGCTCCCTGCTATGACCGAATGTTTGCTCGTGGATGCTGGCATTTCCAGTGACATCATAGTTGTGTAAATGCGCAGGGGCACGTGTATCGATCCCTAGGGTGTAATGCGTGATCATTTAATTATTTTTCAATTCATAACCACACGTTCTCAGGCAGACAGGTTTATTTCACAGAAGTTGACTGTACAGTTGCATAATCTTTGTTTAAAATCATACATTTGCATAATTTTGTTTAAAATCGCACAGCTCTGCAATAATGTCGGGTGTTGGACATGCACTTATCAGTCTTTCATACGTGTCGCAGAAAGATTTTAGTCTGTTCTGCGAGAGTTTATTATGCACGTACTGTGCAGACATGTCAAGAAACATTTTGGTGTGTTCACCAGTCCATACGGGTGTTGGTGTGTAAGGCGATCGACCATCATCCTTCTGCTTCTTACTTACACGACGGCGTGATACAGTGCGTTTCTTTGGTGCTAATGCATCGGCTGAATTGGCAGCTGCGCTTCAGCGTTGCTATTTGCAGATTCTGTAGCTTGACACAGACGCATATTCTTAAGCCGACTACTCTCAGCATTCCGGGGTGCTCGGTTGGCGCGTCGTTTTCTTCACGATCTGCGACACACCCGTGTGAAAGAGGCTCCGTTCTCACCTCCGTTCTGTTCTCAAATCCATAATTGCGCTGCTGCAAAAACTCGCGAATGACGATCCTCCGTAACTAAAGAAAAGATACGTGGTGTAGTTAACCGCTAAGTGGGGGAGATATAGGAAGAGCTACATGAGCCACTTGGCTCTGATTCAACGCGATATTTGTAAAGCTACTAGCACCGATTATCTGTGAAACCGATGCATGATTGTTTGTATAAGTACACTATAGAGCGGGCTAGACATATATACTTACAAGTACCCCCCGGGGTGCTGATCTACAGAGAATGCTGAATTAACAGACATCTCGCTGCTGGGGCGCCGCCGTATGGGGCTGTTTTCTCCCTCAAACTGCAACCTCACGGGCGATACTTTAGCAGCTGTAAATAAAATATAGCATACATGAATGCGCACAACACATTCACAAAGCTAACTTGACACACGTAAATAAAATATATCTACTAGTTACCGCAGAAATTTTTATCTGCGTGTATAAGTACACTATAGAGATGCGTAGACATATATGCTTACAAGTATGAGACGTGTAGTGTAGTTCAGAGATTGGTGAATTAAACGGTGTGGAGGTGCTCGGCGTTTTCGTATGGGTGTGTTTTCTTTTCAAGCTGCAGCCTCCTGCTCGTTAGTTTAATATCTGTAAATAAAATATAACTATTACTCGCCACAGAAATGATATCTACGCGGCCACACGCACAAAGCTAAATTCGCAAAGCTATCGTAACGCGCGTAAATAAAATATACCCACTAGTTATCGGTGGGGTCACAGGGTACAGAGGATACAAACACACATATCACCCGGGTTTCAAGGACCCGCTACCTTTTCTATTCCAGAGCCGTGTGCTTAGCGAATCACCCCATCTTTTAGGAGCGTTGGGAGGATTATAGTCCAGTTCGACGAACTCGACAACTGAATCTTGGGGATCCTCCACGATCTCAACATCGGAATCGCGATGCTCGAGCGGCTCAGTCGCCAGGGTTTCCAAACCGCCCAGTCCGCTACAGCTGTATCTGTATGAGAAAATGTTTATATTATTAAAACATGTCTAGCTAACGACCCAGTCAGCTAAAATAAAATTAACTGTATGGATTTTAGCGGCAGTCTATATTAATTATTAATATTAATAGTAGGCGTTATAAATTTACAGCTACCACGTTTACACGTCTAGATACATAGGTTTAAAACATATGATATAGCTATAGGTTTCTTGCCTGTGACAGACTGGTGAGAGCTTGAAGCTCGTCGCCCGCTAGCAGAGTTGCCTTCCTCTAACAGGTTCTGCGTAATGAACCGGTTCTCGTAGGAGTAGTCTGAATGGACTCCCTCTTCTTAAATAAGAATGAAATATATCGTTTATATATACAAAGCGCAGACTCAGACAGCCCGACACAATACGCCGTACACTATATACGGTGTAAAATTTACCCGATTGTTCTGGTGAAAGCAAAGCAGAATATTGAATGCGAGAATATCTGGACTCCATCTTGAATAAAAAGGGTCCTCTATTAAATTAAAGCAAATAAAGATCAAGTATGAAAACACGACTAAGCTGTTCATGCAAATACTACACAAACTTAAATATAATTGAAACAAACGTGGATATTCACGAGACATAAAAATACGCACTTTAGCTCTAAAGACCAACTATGAAAACAAGGGTAACCTATTCATGCAATTACTACACAGACTTAAATATAATTGAAACGAAATCCGTAAAAATACTCACTATAGTCCTGTTCAGATCGGAGTTGTGGTCTGTGAGTTGTGAACAAGTGCGAACGGTATTGCTTGTGAGCTACCCGTATTTATTAGGGCTAGCAGAGAGAACACGCCCTCTGTCACTGCCCCCATGGTAAGGGCAGAAAAAACATCCCATTCATGTTTTACAGAGGGATCATAGCGACTAACCGCGTTGATGCAATATTGTAGAAGTAATATTTCACGACAGAACCCCCAAACATCATTACCCTGTATTAGCTTTGTGCGTGTGGCCCGCGTAGATATCATTTCTGTGGCAAGTAATAGTTATATTTTATTTACAGATGTTAAACTAACGAGCAGGAGGCTGCAGCTTGAAAAAGAAAACACACCCATACGAAAACGCCCGAGCACCTCCACAACCGTTTAATTCACCAATCTCTGAACTACACTACACGTCTCATACTTGTAAGCATATATTCTACGCATCTCTATAGTGTACTTATACACGCAGATAAAAATTTCCTGCGGTAACTAGTAGATATATTTTTATTTACGTGTGTCAAGTTAGCTTTGTGAATGTGTTGTGCGCATTCATGTATGCTATATTTTATTTACAGCTGCTAAAGTATCGCCCGTGAGGTTGCAGTTTGAGGGAAAACAGCCCCATACGGCGGCGCCCCAGCAGCGAGATGTCTGTTAATTCAGCATTCTCTGTAGATCAGCACCCGGGGGATACTTGTAAGTATATATGTCTAGCCCGCTCTATAGTGTACTTATACAAACAATCATGCATCGGTTTCACAGATAATCGGTGCTAGTAGCTTTACAAATATCGCGTTGAATCAGAGCCAAGTGGCTCATGTAGCTTCTTCCTATATCTCCCCCACTTAGCGGTTAACTACACCACGTATCTTTTCTTTAGTTACGGAGGATCGTCATTCGCGAGTTTTGCAGCAGCGCAATTATGGATTTGAGAACAGAACGAGGTGAGAACGGAGCCTCTTTCACACGGGTGTGTCGCAGATCGTGAAGAAAACGACGCGCCAACCGAGCACCCCGGGAATGCTGAGAGTAGTCGGCTTAAGAATATGCGTCTGTGTCAAGCTACAGAATCTGCAAATAGCAACGCTGAAGCCGCAGCTGCCAATTCAGCCGATGCATTAGCACCAAAGAAACGCACTGTATCACGCCGTCGTGTAAGTAAGAAGCAGAAGGATGATGGTCGATCGCCTTACACACCAACACCCGTATGGACTGGTGAACACCCAAAATGTTTCTTGACATGTCTGCACAGTACGTGCATAATAAAACTCTCGCAAACAGACTAAAATCTTTCTGCGACACGTATGAAAGACTGATAAGTGCATGTCCACAACCCAAACATTTTGGGCAGAGCTGTGCGTTTTAAACAAAATTATCAAATTATATTTTAAACAAAGATTATGCAACTGTACAGTCAATTCTGTGAAATAAACCGTCTCCTGAGAACGTGTGTTATGAATTGAAAAAAATTAAAATGATCACCATTACACCCCTAGGGGTCGATACACGTGCCCCTGCGATTTACAAAACTATGAGTCACGGAAATCCAGCACCACAGTAAACATTCGGTCAAAGCAGGAGCATCTTGATACACACATACGGAAATTCTCGCGGCCGCCCTGTATTTTTTTGTGATAGTGGGAGATTTTGGGGTTGATAGTTTTACGCACGCTTTTTACTGTTCTTTAGCAACTGTAAATTTTCAAACTATACATTTATAGCCCACAATGCGGACACTACGATTCTTACTTTATTGTTAAGGAGCTGATTTTTGAAAACTAATGGTAAATGGATAGCCCGAGGTGTCGTGGTCTCGTGTGTGACGATACCCATTTGTCTATATGGTTCTCACTAAATTACCACAGGCGCGGGATTTTCATTTTCCACATTTTTTTAAAAAACTGAGAAAACAAAGCTATGTAGTTCCCAAACCCGATGTGAAATATTAGGTCTAGAGTACATGGCACGGGTGCTTTGCTATGACTATGGCAGAAACATTTGTCATGTGCCAAAAAGGCCGGGGACACTCTCAACATGCCTAAATTTTTTTTGTTGAATGGGATCAAAAACGAATATTATGGTCTAGAGTACATGGCAAGGGTGCTTCTGCTATGACATGATAGTCCAAAACACAGATAGGTTAAAAAGTTTGTAGCCTTTTTTGTTGATAGTGGAAAAAAAACCGCTGCATAGGTGTAGGCCTGTTGCCAAATAGGTCTTTTCGGGTTTACACATGGAGTCGAAACACAGCTATGCTAAAAAAAGTTTGCACCCAATTTTTTGTTGAATACTGAACAAGATCGATTAAGGGCTATGGACAGGCACAGATGCTTCTGGTATGGCATAGCGCCCAAACACAGGTATGTTAAAAGTTTGTACCTGATTTTTGTTAACGCCACTCATAACGTTGCATAGAGTGGGTAAAGGGACCAAAATAGGCCGGGCCCTCTCAACATGCCTGTTTTTTTATATCGAGGTTTAGCGCTTTAAAAAAAAGGCTTGCCGCAAGAACCTACGCTCCCAGGCTAACATTGGTCATGTGGTACCATAGCGGGAACGTTAAAAATTCACATGCCTTAGAGGGTTTGTGAAGCAACTCGCTCAATATTTTTTTAGATGACTGGCCGTTTTAACGGCCAGCACAAGTTTTTTTGAATTTCATTTGTTTTTTCCACGGCTGCCCCCGTGACCAAAGGGCTTGTCCGGCATGCCCAACATTCCCCGGACTTGTCCAGACAAGTCCCACACGGACCCATATGTCCGTTCACAATATGTCTACAGTATTAAAACATAAAAAATCCTCTTACACATCCTTTTGCAAAAAAAAAAAAAATAAAGAAAAATAAATCGTGAAGGAGCAAAATTTGAAATATACGCTTAACTAATATTTGAAAAAAATGGGTCTCACATGGACCCATAGTCCGTTCACAATATGTTTTTCAGTATTAAAACATAAAATACCTTGTACATTATTGTTTAAGGGGTTAAAAGAGGCTTCAGGTTGATATGATAAGGGGATCAGAATACTAGCATCATGAGAGCTGCTATGGTTGACAGTGGTAGTGAACCAAACTAAAATTTGTTGGCCAACTATACCAACGCTTTTTAATAAGCCCTCATATGGATGTGCTAATTGACTTCATATGCACGCACAAATGTATTGTGAGCCTGCACTTGCATCTAACATCTTTATTACATCTGTGATTAGCTAGCCAAGAGAGCTGCATGGTTAACTGATACGAAGCAAACTAATATTTTGATTGGCCACATACACAACTGCTTTTTTTAAAATAGCTCCTCATATGGATGTGCTAATTGACTTCATATGCACGCACAGTATGTATTTGAGCCCTGCACTTGCATGCTAACATCATTATATTACAACTGTGATGGGGAAGTTACTTTATTGATAACATGCTTCATTGAGATACTTATAATCCTAATATAGTGGCAAAGTCGCCTATGGGGGATATTGTGATTACATAGACTGCTATTATCGTTTTTAACATATAAGAAATGGAGATGTGCACTATTATAATTGATTTGAATGTAGTTCCAGACAACTTCAACAAGAGTGTTAGAAACACTTTACATTCAGGCATATCATTCCAAACTTTTACACATTTCTGGGGGACATTTTTACAAGCCTGCTAGAAAGAGCTTTACATACATTACTGATGGCTTCTAATACAGACATTTATGGGTGCTCTAATAAACCCTTTACGTTCAGCATGCACAAATAGGGCACTCTCTGCTAGAAAATAGCTTTACATCTACGGATGGAGTTAAACTACCCTTTAATACCGTAAAATCTTGAGAATGCTATGGTTACACGATAGCAACGCATAACTAATATTTGATTGACCAACTTTTACCAACTGCTTTTTAATATAGCCCTCAATGGATGTGCTAATTGCTATAAGCACCAAGTTTATTTGAGGCCCTGCACTTGCTGCTAACATCATTAAATTAGTACTGTCTGTGGGCACTACTGCCTGTACTTTTTACTTTCTTGCTCGGAAATACCCTCAGTAAGATATTGGAGAATTTTTTTGCTGTAAACCCGTAATGATACAATTGGAGAAATTTCATTGCTGAGAAGAAACAACTTTAAAAAAACCCTCACTACACGTTTGGAGCATTCAACGCGTTGTTCCTGTCTAGAGAGAATCCCAGACCGTATTGCCCTTTGTGTCGCATTTTGGTGTCACAATTAATTCAAGCTTGAAATGTCTTTGAGATGTATTTATTTATTACGTAAAATCAAATTTTCTGGCAAAAAACATTTAATAGAATATCTCTTAT
>JARQOD010000001.1:435206956-435229756 GCA_033576555.1 Oophaga sylvatica | reverse complement strand
ATGAAAGACTGATAAGTGCATGTCCAACACCCGACATTATTGCAGAGCTGTGCGATTTTAAACAAAATTATGCAAATGTATGATTTTAAACAAAGATTATGCAACTGTACAGTCAACTTCTGTGAAATAAACCTGTCTGCCTGAGAACGTGTGGTTATGAATTGAAAAATAATTAAAATGATCACGCATTACACCCTAGGGGATCGATACACGTGCCCCTGCGCATTTACACAACTATGATGTCACTGGAAATGCCAGCATCCACGAGTAAACATTCGGTCATAGCAGGGAGCATCTTGATACACACATACGGAAATTCTCGCTGGCCGCCTCTGTAGGTGTTTGTGATAGTGGTGAGAGTTTTGGGGTTGATAGTTGTACGCACGACTTTTTACTGTTCTTTAGCAACTGTAAATTTTCAAACTATACATTTATAGACCACAATGCAGGACACTACGATTCTTACTTTATTGTTAAGGAGCTGATTTTTGAAAACTAATGGTAAATGTGATAGCCCGAGGTGTCGTGGTCTCGTGTGTGACGATACCCGATTTGTCTATATGGTTCTCACTAAATTACCACAGGTCGCGGGATTTTCAGTTTTCCACACTTTTTAAATACCTGAGAAAACAAAGCTATGTAGTTCCCATACCCGATGTGAAATATTATGGTCTAGAGTACATGGCACAGGGTGCTTCTGCTATGACATGATAGTCAGAAACATTTGTCATGTGCCAAAATAGGCCGGGACACGTCTCAACATGCCTCAATTTTTTGTTGAATGGTGATCAAAAACGAATATTATGGTCTAGAGTACATGGCACAGGGTGCTTCTGCTATGACAAGATAGTCCGAAACACAGATATGTTAAAAAGTTTGTAGCCATTTTTGTTGAGTAGTGGTCAAAACCGCTGCATAGGTGTAGGCCTGTGCCAAAATAGGTCTTTCTGGTACGACATGGGAGTCAGAAACACAGCTATGCTAAAAAAAGTTTGCACCCAATTTTTTGTTGAATACTGATCAAGATCGATTATTATGGGCTATGGTACATGGCACAGAGTGCTTCTGGTATGGCATGAGCGCCCGAAACACAGGTATGTTAAAAGTTTGTACCTGATTTTTGTTGAACGCCACTCAGTATCGTTGCATAGGAGTGGGTATGTACCAAAATAGGCCGGGCCACGTCTCAACATGCCTGTCTTTTATATCTGATGGTCTTAGCGTCTTTAAAAATAGGCTTGCGCTGCAAGAACGCTACGCATCCCAGGCTATACAGTTGGTCATGTGTGTAGCTCATAGCGGGAACGTTAACATTCAACATGCCTTGAGAGGGTTTGTGAAGCAACTCGTCAATATTTTCTAGATGACTGTGCGCGTGTAACGGCCAGCACATAGTTTTTGAATTCAGTATGTTTTTCACGGCTGCCCCGTGACCAGACTTGTCCAGCATGCCCAGACATGCCCGGACTTGTCCAGACATGTCTCACACGGACCCTATATGTCCGTTCACAATATGTCTATCAGTATTAAAACATAAAAACCCTCTGTACACGATCCTTAAGCAAAATAAAAAAAATAATGTAAAATAAATCTGTGAAGGAGCAAAATGTTGAAATATACGCTTAACTAATATTTGAAAAATATGGTGTCTCACATGGACCCTATATGCCGTTCACAATATGTCTATCAGTATTAAAACATAAAATCACCTCTGTACATTATTGTGAAGGGGTTAAAAGAGGCTTCATGGTTGATATGATAAGGTGATCAGAATAGCTAGCATCATGAGAGCTGCTATGGTTGACAGTGGTAGTGAACGCATAACTAATATTTGATTGGCCAACTATACACAACTGCTTTTTTAATATAGCTCCTCATATGGATGTGCTAATTGACTTCATATGCACGCACAGTATGTATTGTGAGCCCTGCACTTGCATGCTAACATCATTATATTAGCATCTGTGATTAGCTAGCATCATGAGAGCTGCTATGGTTGACACTGATAGCGAACGCATAACTAATATTTGATTGGCCAACTATACACAACTGCTTTTTAATATAGCTCCTCATATGGATGTGCTAATTGACTTCATATGCACGCACAGTATGTATTGTGAGCCCTGCACTTGCATGCTAACATCATTATATTAGCATCTGTGATGGGGAAGTTACTTTATTGATATACATGCTTCATTGAGATACTTATAATCCTATATATAGTGCATATATGTCTGCCTATTGGGGATATTGTGAGTTACATAGACTGCTATTATCGTTATAACATATAAGATATGGAGATGTGCACTATTATATATTGATTTGAATGTAGTTCCAGACATCTCTAACAGAGAGTGTTAGAAATCACCTTTACATTCAGGCATATCAGTTCCAAACTTTTACACATTTACTGGGGACATTTATACAAGCCTGCTAGAAATGAGCTTTACATACATTTACTGATGGCTTCTAATACAGACATTTACTGGGTGCTTCTAATACAAACCCTTTACAGTTCATGTCAGTGCACAAATAGGGCACTCTCTGCTAGAAAATAGCTTTACATCTACGGATGGAGTTAAAACTACCCTTTAATACAGTAAAACTCTGAGAGCTGCTATGGTTGACACTGATAGCTAACGCATAACTAATATTTGATTGACCAACTATACACAACTGCTTTTTAATATAGCTCCTCATATGGATGTGCTAATTGACTTCATATGCACGCACAGTATGTATTGTGAGCCCTGCACTTGCATGCTAACATCATTATATTAGTACTGTCTGTGGGCACTACTGCCTGTACTTTTTACATTTCTTAGCTCGGAACATACCGTTCAGTAAGATATTGGAGAAGTTTTCTGCTGATAAACCGCGTAATGATACAATTGTGAGAAATTTCATTGCTGAGAAGAAATCAACTTTAAAAAACCCTCACTACACGTGTTGGAGCATTCAACAGCGTTGTTCCTGTCTAGAGAGAATCCCATGACCTGTATTGCCATTTGTGTCGACATTTTGGTGTCACAATTAATTCAATGCTTGAAATGTCTTTGAGATGTATTTATTTATTACAGTAAAATCATGATTATTTCTGGCAATAAACGTATTTAATATGAATGATCTCTTATGCCTGTCATTTCCACACAGCTTCCCACAGAGTGGTAGTGTGGGAAGACCCTTCAGAAACCCATTGTTTTAAAATCACATTAGTGCATATTATATTTGCTAGAAACCTTCGGTTTTATGGGCAGTGCTATCAGAATACACATAAATGTGTTGGTTTTAAAAGATCCCACTGACTATACACAATGCAATACTATTTACTGTTTGCCTGAATTACCGTAGCATCGACCTTCACTCATTCTGACAATTCAGGTCAACACTGCTGTACTACAATTCTATGTGCCAATAAAGATGTATATCTATGTACCATGTTAGCTAGTAAATAGAAAAATATTTAGACTTCTAACACAATACAAACCTTGTACACACACCTTGATACATTAAACTACACTATAGGGATGAACTGTCGGGACAGTTTTCTTGAAGTGATCTATCTGTGAAAAACACTGTTAGAAATGAGGACTATACACAAGGGGTGCCAAGCAGCATTCAGGTATGATCTCACATCTATGGCGCTGCTTTTTTGATATAGCTCCTCATATGGATGTGCTAATTGACTTCATATGCACGCACAGTATGTATTGTGAGCTCTGCACTCGCATGCTAACATCATTATATTAGCAACTGTGATGGAGAAGTTACTTTATTGATATACCTGATTCATTGAGATACTTATAATCCTATATATAGTGCATATATGTCTGCCTATTGGGGGATATTGTGAGTTACATAGATTGCATATATACGGACAAATATATGGAGTTTATTATTGTATAGCCCCGGATTAGTCTATTATCGCTATAACATATAAGATATGTCGATGTGCACTATTATATATTGATTTGAATGTAATTCACACCTGTCTGCATTTGGCTATTTTTTCTGCATGCTGTATATCCCACTCTTTTGGATTTTTATCCATGATAATGTATTTTAGACCTTAATAAAAATTGTTGACTTTTCCCACACAAAAGACGGATCACAGAACTTGTCCTGTGTGAAACACACACATAGATAAATTACCTCTATGGTGCAGTAAAGGTGTATATCTTTGTACCATGTTAGCCAGTAGATAGAAAAATATTTAGACTTCTAACAACAGTATAAAATCAAGATTCACTCTTTATTTCACTAAAAATCCTTATATACTAGTTATATACAGAAGTCTGTATTTAACTAGAACTCCTTATACAATTACTGGGTCCTTAAAAGTTTCTCTCCTCTGCTAGAAAATAGCTTTACATTTACTGATGGATTCTAATACAGACATTTACTGACTCCTTAAAAGTTTCGGGGACATTTATACAAGTCTGCTAGAAATGAGCTTTACATACATTTACTGATGGATTCTAATACAGACATTTACTGGGTCCTTAAAAGTTTCTTCCTGAGACTTATAAAATCAAGAAGCACTCTTTAATACAGTAAAACTCCACAGACTAATCTAATCCAGCGGATAAAATATCAATAGACATGAATAAATCACTTTGATTGAAATTCAAAAATCCAGCAGCTCAGATTTCTCAGCCTGAGCAAAGTTCAGCCAGAGGGCGTGACGACCTGGATCAATCTGACAGGGAACGGATAAAATGATAGGGGGCGTGTCGACCTGTCAGATTTGAGTTTGATGAGTAATACAGTTCCTATACTACTGGTGCAGATGAAATTGAAGATGAGGTGATGGATGACCCAGTTGTTGACCCGAATTGGCATCCATTGGGGGAAGAGGGTGCTGCTGGCAATGGCTCAGAAGAGGAGGAGGATCCGCAGCAGGCATCGACATCGCAGCTGCGGTTATCTGGCAGGCCCGTAGCAGTCCAAAAACGTGTTAAAAAAACAAAGAGGGTGCAGGACAGCTTGGCCAGACGGTCAAATTAGCACAACGTGCAAGCCCTGACAATTTATCCCATAGTAGGAAGAGTGCAGTGTGGCACTTTTTTGACCAAAATCCTATTGATGAGGCAAAGGTTATCTTCAAGAAGTGCAGAAAGACCTTTAACCGAGGGAAAAATCTCCGAAATTTGAATACCAGTTGCATGCTTAGACATTTAAACACCATGCACTTGCAAGCGTGGACGGACTACAAAACCTCAGGTAGCACATGTGCACCTGCTCCGACTGAAGGTAGCCAGTAACGCTACATCGCTTCCCCCACTGTACGCCCCGGTTAGCACACCACCAGCAAGAAATGTTGAGGTGTCGTCGCAAGGCCAAAGCAGTCAGGGAATCACAATGTTTTTGCAACCAAAGACTGAATCTAGGCCATCACCACCACCAACATCACCAACCCCCTCTCAGTCCATCATGTCCACCGCTAGTTCCCCCATATGCAGCTCTCAAGTCCAGCTCACCCTACCAGACACTCTGAGTAGGACAAGAAAGTACTCATCCTCTCATCAGCGTACACTGGCTTTGAACGCTTACATTGCCAAACTGATCTCATTAGAGATGATGCCCTTCCGTTTGGTTGAAAGCGCAGCGTTCCGAGAGCTCATGGCATACGCTGTCCCACGCTATGACCTACCCAGTCGGCACTTCTTTTCTAGAAAAGCCATCATTGCCCTCCACCTGCATGTGAAAGACCGCATTGTCCATGCACTCAAACAATCAGTGAGTGGAAAGGTGCACCTCACAACTGATGCATGGGCCAGTAGGCATGGCCAGGGCCATTACGTGTCCATCACTGCGCACTGGGTTAATGTGGTGGATGCAGGGTCCACAGGCGACAGCAGCGGTGGGACAGTGCTGCCTAGCCCACGGTATAGGCAACAGTTGGCTGTAGGCGTTCAACCCTCCTCCTCCTCCAGAAGCGAAAGCTCGTTGATAGAGCGCAGTCGCATGAGCACTCCATCCGCAGCTGCCAGTGTTGCACACGAGGTGTCCCACTATCGAACAGCTAGTGGTAAGCGTCAGCAGGCTGTTTTAAAGATGATGTCTTTGGGCGACAACAGACACACTGAGGAGGTACTGGCCGACTACTTGCAGTGAGAAACTGCGTCATGGCTGGGCAGTCTACATCTTGAGCCAGGAAAGGTAGTCAGTGATAACGGCCGTAATTTTGTGGCGGCCATAGCCCTGGCAAAACTCAGACACATACCTTGCCTGGCTCACATCTTGAACCTGGTGGTGCAGTGCTTCCTAAATAATTATCCGGAGTTAACAGCCCTGCTCCATAAGGTCTGAAGACTGTGCTTGCAAATCCGTCACTCGCCCATAGACTCCAGTCGTATGCAGAGGCTGCAGCGATCGCTACACCTCCCCAAGCACCGCCTAATCATAGACGTTGCAACAAGGTGGAACTCCACCATGCACATGGTTGAGAGGCTGTGCGAACAGAGGCAGGCTGTAATGCATTTTTGGGAAGATACACGGGCAGGCAGTTTGAGGGCAGACATGGAGTTGTTGGGTGTGCAGTGGTCAAAACTGAAAGACCTCTGTAAAGTCCTTCAGTGTTTTGAGGAATGTCTGTGCGCTCTCTGCCTGAACAGTCACAGTGCAGAGAGCTGGAAGATGGCGACGCTGAGGAGTCCAGAGTAGAGCAGTGCCCAGCGAGGAATTTCATTTTTTTTAATGTTTGGAGCAATATATGGGGAGCATTATGCACTGGAGAATTATATATGGGGCCCATTATACACTTGAGAATCATAGATAGGGACCATTATACACTGGAGCATCATCCATGGGGCCCATCATATACTGGAGCATCATATGGGGCCCATTATATATGGAGCATTATATAGGCCCATCATACACTGGAGCATCATCCATGGGGCCCATCATACACTGGAGCATTATAAATGGGGTCCATCATACACTGGAACATCATATACGGGGCCCATTATACACTGGAGCATCATATGGGGCCCATTATATATGGAGCATTATATAGGCCCACCATACACTGGAGCATCATCCATGGGGCCCATCATACACTGGAGCATTATAATGGGGCCCATCATACACTGGAGCATTATATACGAGGCCCATTATACACTTGAGCATCATATGGGGCCCATTATATATGGAACATTATATAGGCCTATCATACACTGGCGCATCATCCATTGGGCCCATCATACACTGGAGCATTATAAATGGGACCCATCATGCACTGGAGCATCATATACAGGGCTCATTATACACTGGAGCATCATATTGGGCCCATTATATGTGGAGTATTATATAGGCCCATCATACACTGGAGCATCATATACAGGGCCCATTATACACTGGAGCATCATATGGGGTCCATTATATATGGAGCATTATATAGGTCCATCATACACTGGAGCATCATCCATGGGGCCCATCATACACTGGAGCATTATAAATGTGGCCCATTATACACTGGAGCATCATATACGGGGTCCATTATACACTGGAGCATTATAAATGGGGCCCATTATGTATGGAGCATTATAAAGGCCCATCATACACTGGAGCATCATCCATGGGGCCCATCATACACTGGAGCATTATAAATGTGGCCCATTATACACTGGAGCATCATATACGGGGCCCATTATACACTGGAGCATTATAAATGGGGCCCATTATGTATGGAGCATTATAAAGGCCCATCATACACTGGAGCATCATATACGGGGCCCATTATAGACTGGAGCATCATATGGGGCCCATTATATATGGAGCATTATATAAGCCCATCATACACTGAAGCATCATCAATGGGGCCCATCATACACTGGAGCATTATAAATGTGGCCCATCATACACTGGAGCATCATATTGCGCCTATTATATATGGAGCATTATATAGGCCCATCATACACTGGAGCATCATATACGGGGCCCATTATACACTGGAGCATCATATGGGGCCCATTATATATGGAGCATTATATAGGCCCATCATACACTGGAGCATCATCCATGGGGCCCATCATACACTGGAGCATTATAAATGGGGCCCATCATACACTGGAGCATTATATACGGGGCCCATTATACACTGGAGCATCATATGGGGCCCATTATATATGGAGCATTATATAGGCCCATCATACACTGGAGCAGCATCCATGGGGCCCATCATACACTGGAGCATTATAAATGGGGCCCATCATACACTGGAGAGTCATATACGGGGCCCATTATACACTGGAGCATTTTAAATGGGGCCCATTATGTATGGCGCATTATAAAGGCCCATCATACACTGGAGCAGCATCCATGGGGCCCATCATACACTGGAGCATTATAAATGGGGTCCATCATACACTGGAGCATTATAAATGGGGCCCATCATACACTGGAGCATCATATACGGGGCCCATTATACACTGGAGCATCATCCATGGGGCCCATCATATACTGGAGCATCATATGGGGTTCATTATTTATGGGGCATCATATAGGGCAGGGTCCCCAACTCCAGTCCTCAAGACCCACCAACAGGTCATGTTTTCAGGATTTCCTTAGTATTGTCCAGGTGATAATTGCATCACCTGTGCAATACAAAGGAAATCCTGAAAACATGACCTGTTGGTGGGCCTTGAGGACTGGAGTTGGGGAACCCTGATATAGGGTATGGAGCATCATATGGAGCACATATGGGGCCTATTCTGTATGGAGCATTATATGGAGCGAATTCTGTATAGAGCAATATATGGGGCTCATCATATACTGTATGGAGCTTTATATGCGACTCATTATACTGTATGAAGCAATATGTGGGGCTCATTATACTCTGTGGGAACCGTTCTATACTGTATGGCACATTATATGGGGACCGTCATATACTGGAGCATTATGTGGAGCTCATCATATACTGTATGGAACATTATATGGGACCAATTATGTATGAAGCAATATATGGGGCTCATTATTCTGTATGGCGCACTATGTGGTGCCCATAATACTGTATGGAGGACTACACTGTCCGTTTTTTGATCTATTGTAGAATGTACAATAGATATCACTCATGTAATGTAAGAAGTGAAGTATTTGGCATTGTTCTATACCTATATTTCTCTGCCATATCGGAGCATCATGAATTGTGGTATGTGTTAAAGGGGCCCACTGAGACTCTTTGGCCCGGGGCCCACGAAAACCTGGAGCCAGCCCTGCCCCCCCCACAACTTTAGCCTAATAACCCCCAGTTTTCAAAGTGTAATTATTATTATAAAGTAAATTAAGGTTGCCAAGCTTAAGTAATAAGAATTGATGTCGTTGGCATTGAAATGGGCACTGTAGGTGTGTTTACTGTCCTCCACTCCCTGCCGACTTTGCTTCCCATTGACTTGCATTGGGTTTTGTGTTTCAGTCGGACCTTCGACTTTTTCCGATAGTCGGCCGATTTTGTTCGACTCGACTTTTGTGTAAGTTGGGTGGTCCGAAACCCGACTCGACCCTCCCGGAGGCAAAGTTGCTCATCTCTACTGTGCCCGTCTAGTCGGCACATTACCGCATGTATGCAAATTGCATGCTTGCATATACGTGCCTGCCGACACGATGCTGGAAAATCCTGACAGTACACACTGTGAGGATTCACAAGTCTGCAGTCACATAGTGAACAAGTCTGCAGTCAGTCTAAGCTGGACAAGCACTTTAATGCCTCAGCATACCAAGACACTCTGGGCAATTGTAACTTCCAATTTTGTGGGAACAATTTAGGGAAGCCCTTTTTCTGCTCCAACAGAACTGTGCCCCATTGCACAAGCAAGGTCCATAAAAAGCATGATTGGATGAGGTGTGGAAGAACATGCTCAATCTCTAATGTATCCTAGCGCAGCGGCTATGCTTCAGATACCAGCAGTGAAATTAAAAAGTCACCCAGACTAAAAAGAAATATCATCACAGAAAGATAGCTGGAGGAAAGTCATTTATCAATGTTTCGGAAATGCTAAGCAGGTGCTGTGAATGTGACACGTATCAGGGAGCACCAGACCATGAAGCTTGGCATGATGTGTTAACTGGTTTATTGCTCTGCCTTCCTGAGTATTCTACATACTGATAAATAGTACATGATTTATGTTATACTGGCTTTGTAGTATTTTACTCATTAAAGATAATCCAAGAACTATCACACTACAAAAAACAAACTATGCTTGTTACTAGCACCACTAAGTAAAATAAGAACATAATTACAATCATGATTTTGACATGGAGTTATGGAATTTCAAATTAAGTTATTAAACTAACTTACTGGGGATCGGCTAAGTACATCCAGGTACATATACATAGAAATGAACAATGCCATTAATTGATGCAAGCAAAAACGCCATATACATTAGATAATTGCTAATGTCTAAACTGTTTGGCACACAGAATCCTAAAAACTAATGAAAATAATGCAGGAAAAAATATATATCTTTGTACCATGTCAGATTTTAGAGTCCTCAGTGGTTGATTAGACCTGAGTAGTCTCGAAAACTTGCAATTTGTTACCTTTTAATGGCTAACTGAAAAGATGGTATCAACTACTGAATACTCTCAAATCTTAATATTGTGAAAATAATTCATGAATAAGTTGGTTATGTAGAATTCTCTCCAGAGCTTAAAAGAGTTTTTCCACTGTAGAGGAATTTTTGGCATAGCACTAGGATATGCAATCACTTCCTAAATTGTCAGGGTCAGGAGCTTTCAATTATTGGTCACACTAATAATGTTGGTTCAAGAGTGGAAAGGGTTTAAAATATTAAATTTGCCTTTGTGCTATTTTGACCAGTATGAAGTTATGTCTGCATTTTTTCAAAAGGTCAGGTAACCCTTTGAAGAGGATCTTTCACAAAACTGACTGGACACAGGATGTAATAGTTGCTGAAGAGCTGAATAAAACTTTTTTTTTTCATTTTGCCTCTGTTCTGGAGATATTAGCAATCAAAATAATTGCCACCTAATGAATTAACTTTTTTAAAGGCCAAGTGGGTGTATCAGACAGCTTTCACTGGGGGTGTGTACTTCTACTCCCTACATGATGCTGACCAATCATAAACAGGCAGCAACACCCAAAGCAAAGAACACGCCCCCACCATAGGCTAGAGCTTTCTCAGTATGTGCTGAAGTATGTGTAGGTGATAAATTAATCTTTAATATGGCATTTTTTTCTATGTTGCAATCCTATGACTATGGTTTTAATATCTTTATGTTTATTTTATTCTTTTGCAGTACTTTGCCCAGAGAGGGCACTTTGCAAGCAATTTGATTATGAATTATCTGTTCTGTTTGTTAATAGAATTTTCTAAACTCTTATCTTGACCCTTATGATGTATGTATGGATACTACCTATATCGTGTTTAATCTTAATATATGTTTCAATAGTTACAAAAACCCTGACAAATGCAAAATGTAGCTGGAACTTTAGCAGTCCTTCTGTAATTGATTTCTCTGTGAAAAATACCACAGAGAACCTGAAGTGAATATTACACCATTCCCTAATAGTCTACTCCTGTAAATTACATTTTCATTATGCCTAAAGGGTATGCCACACTAAACGAGATCGCTAACGAGATCGCTAACGAGATCACTAAAACGTCACTATTTAGCGATCTCGTTAGCGACCTCGTTGTGTGTGGCATGTAGCAACGATGTGGCCCCTGCTGTGATGTCGCTGATCGTTCACTAGCGTTCTGGACCGTTTTTGATCGTTGGCGTCCCGCTGGTGAGCCTGAATCGCTGTGTTTGGCACCTTTTGCAAACGACGAGCGACCTCGTTTGTGACGCATATGTTGTTTAGAGTCATGAAGTGGATCGCAATATCTGTAAGTTCTCTTTTGCGTCACAGAGAGGATCGCAGAAGTTGCAAAGCAGGCTAGCAGGACGCAGAGAGCATGAGCGATGCTGGAAATTCCTATGAATCAGAAGTGCTCAGTACATGCTAATGACAGATTCTAACGACCGCCAAAGTCGTTAAACAGATCGCTGACCGCTGATGAGTCGTTTATGAGATCTCCTGTATGGCAGCTACTAGCGACCTAAAAGAGATCACACCAACGATCTCATTAGCTTGTGTCGTTATCTAGATCGCTAACGAGATCGCTAAGTGTGGCAGTACCTTAAGTTATTGAGAAAGGTGGATCTTGCGGAAGAACGTCATAGTTCACATTGATTTAATTAGTAGTTGGAATGAAAAGATTGCTAAATGGAAGGTGTTTCATGAACTAGCAATAGTATAAGGGAAAAAAAGAACATTTGCTCAAATGGCTGGATAAACAACTGGGTAACTCTAACACAATGATAGGTCATCAATATGGGATCAGTGGGGTCCGACACCCGGCACCCATACCGATTAGCGGATATCAGCTCGGGCAGCAGTGAACAGACCAAAACTGTTTAAAGGTTGCTGACAAGTACTGATGATTACCATCTATTCACTTTCCAATGCCAGAAAAGTTCTACTGTATACCCTAAGGGCCTCTTCTCTGCAAAGGTTACTTAAATGGAATTTGTCACATCAGAGAAAGCTATTTACATGCAGATATAGGTTTAATCTGCAGGTTAATAGCATTAACCAAAAGCATGGCTCCCGGGAGAAAAACTTTATTCCTCCCAGGAACCACCGGCTTTCACTTATACAGGTGTGCAGGCGCAGTAACAGTCATTCATCACAGCACTAAGTGCGACAGCTGCACTAATGCCCCAGAACTTTGACGAACAGCCGGCTCTGCAGTGCATGAGTGCAGAGTTGGCTGTCAATCAAAATGCCAGGGCGATCTTACAAATCAAAGAATCATAGAATGTTAGAGCTAAAGGGACTTCAAGGGTGATCATGTCCAACCCCCTGCTCAATGCAGAATTCTCTAAACCATCCCAGACAGATGTCTGTCCAGCCTCTGTTTGAAAACTTCCATTGAAGGAGAACTCACCACCTCTCGTGGCAGCCTGTTCCACTCATTGTAAAGAAAATAATCACTGCACACGTAGTATTGAATGGTGCAAAAAGTGAACAGGTTTTTATTGAGATATGGTGTGGCGATAGGTAGTTGACGTTTCGGCCACTTATGGCCTTTATCAAAACTGATCGCCTTTCACATAAGATGAATCAAAAGAGTTCGATTTGGTACATAGAGGTTCACAAAAGCAACATCTGTGTTAGGTGTCCCAGGCAGAAGGGCAATGATAATGTGGACCCTGGATGAAGCATTGGTGGCGCAGGGTAAAGCGCTGGCACAGCAGCTGTGCCAGCGCTTTACCCTGCGCCACCAATGCTTCATCCAGGGTCCACATTATCATTGCCCTTCTGCCTGGGACACCTAACACAGATGTTGCTTTTGTGAACCTCTATGTACCAAATCGAACTCTTTTGATTCATCTTATGTGAAAGGCGATCAGTTTTGATAAAGGCCATAAGTGGCCGAAACGTCAACTACCTATCGCCACACCATATCTCAATAAAAACCTGTTCACTTTTTGCACCATTCAATACTACGTGTGCAGTGATTATTTTCTTTATTGTGAATTTTGGACTTTTTGTCCCTTTTCACTAGCACCGTATAGGGCAACCTACCAGGGTCGAGTGCTAACCATTTTCTCTATATATATATATATGTTCCACTCATTGATCACCCTCACTGTCAAAAAGTTTTTTTCTAATATCTAATCTGTATCTTCTCCAATTCAGTTTCATGCCATTGCTTCTCACGTTTCCATGTGCAAATGAGAATAATGATGATCCTTCTACACTGTGACATACCTTCAAATATTTGTAGACTTTTCCTCTTAGCCTTTTTTTCTTGCAAGCTCGAACATTCCTAGATCCTTTAAACGTTCCTCGTAGGACATAGTTTGCAGTCCGCTCACCATCCTGGTAGCTCTTCTTCGAACTTGCTCCATTTTTTTATGTCTTTATTTTTTATACTCAAAATGCGGTAAACTAAGTGCAATAATTTTTATGTCTGTTCTATATAGCAGTAATGCAGTCCAAATTTCATCTATTCAAGTTTGTATACATCCCAGCTCTTACAGAGTGCTGCTGTATGATTTTATTTCTGTTTTATGCAGTCATAGCAGTTTGCACCTGATCACACCTGCTTTTCTTGTTAGGAGGTGCTGGGATAGTTTTTAGCTTTTTGTTACTTGGAAAACTATAACACAAATCAAAACCTTCATCACTCGATTTTACTTTCAGATAGCCACCAGCAAAATTTTACTACAAAAACTGGTGTTAAAATTTTGCTGAACATTGAAAAGTTAAAACTTTAAAGTTAGACATTATTCCCAATATTACCATCCAAAACCACGATATAATCCTTCTTTTTCTAATGATGAGATTAATTGAAAGATTGTTAATGTGTAATCAATTGATCATTACTTTTTTTTCAGTACTGGATTAATGAATACACCTCAACATTGGGCATTGGAGTGTTTCATTCTGGAATAGAAATCTATGGGAGAGGTAAGTGAAAGATTTTTGTGCTGGCCATTTATGATTGTTTTAATTCATCTTGTCCTTTGTAAAATGATCCCACATTTATACTATGAAATTGTTGAACACTATGAATCAATACTTTCATGACCTAACTTCATCAGGGGGCTCACTTATAGACACGTCCCCTGATGAAGCTGGATGAAACGAGTATTAGGGCGCTGGGCTAACTACTTTTCTAATTCTAATAAAGCACTTTAATACCTTTCTATTTATACTCCATTATGACATAATTAGATGGTGGCCTGATTCTAACGTATCGGGTATTCTAGAATATGTATGTAGTTTATTTATGAAGATTTAACCCCTTAATGACCGCCGATACGCCTTTTAACGGCGGTCATTAAGGGTACTTAAACAAAATGTGGAAGTAATTCGCCCCCCAGAGGCGCATTTTCTCCGGGTCTCGGCTACCGGGGTAGCCGAGACCCCAGAGAACATGAATCGGGTCGGTTTTTACCGACACCGATGTTGCGATCGCCGTTATTAACCCTATAACGGCGACCGCAACAAAAAAAAAAAAAAAAGTTGTGCCATTTAATTTTTCTGTCCTCTGATGTCATCGGACATCAGAGGACAGAGAAAAAGGGTCCCCGGGACCCCCATGTGGCCCCCGATGTCCTGTATGTGGCCCCAGGGCCCTCCGGTGTCCCCCCGGGCCGGCGCGATGAAGAACATGGCGGGCGCATGCTCAGTGCGCCCGCCGCTAAGTGCCGCTGTGCTGGTGGGGGGATGGGCAAATATTCTCTGGGGTCTCGGCTACCGGGGGTAGCCGAGACCCCAGAGAACATGATCCGGGTCGGTATTCACCGATCCCGGTGTTGCGATCGCGTCTATGCAAGCATAGATGCGATCGCAAAAAAAAAAAAAAAAAATGATTTCTCTCCCCTCTGATGTGATCGCACATCAGAGGGGAGAAAATGAGGGTCCCCCGATCGCCCCCCCCCGTATACTTACCGGTGTCCTCCGTCCTCCCGCAGGCCCCAGGATCCCGGCGTCTTCTTCCTGCAAAAAAAAAAAATGGCGGGCGCATGCGCAGTGCGCCCGCCGATCTGCTTGGCGGCAGATTCAAAAAAAGTTTCATTCATTCTCCAGAAAGTGCATTTTGATCACTGTGATAAACTATCACAGTGATCAAAATAAAAAAAAACAGTACATAACCCCCCCATTTATCACCCCCTTAGTTAGGGACATATAATAAAAAATAGAAATTATATTTATTTTCATTTTTCTGTTAGGGTTAGGGTTATAATTAGGGTTAGGGTTAGCATTAGGGTTAGGGTTAAGCCGGGTTCATACTGCGTTATGGCAGTCCGTTAGACGGACTGCGTTACACCGCGGTATAACGCGGTGTAACGCAGTCCGTTAACGCTGCCATTCACCCCCATTTGAGGGCGCATCGCGACGCATGCCGTAAAGCGGCATGCGTTTGCGACGTGCCATCATTCAGTGACGGAGCCTCGGGCGGGCTGCAGCGTCTGGGCTCCGTCACCGCTAGCACAGATGAATCATCTGATGATTCATCTGCGCTAGCGGGTATAGCATAACGCGATCGTGTTATGCTATACCGTTACCAACCCGTCAACGCTATGTGTTGAACGGGCTGGTAAAACGCAAAATGAACCTAGCCTTAGGGTTAGGGTTATAATTAGGGTTAGAATTAGGGTTAGGGTTACAATTAGGTAGGGTTAAAATTAGGGTTAGGGTTACAATTAGAGTTAGGGTTACAATTAAGGTTAGGGTTACAATTAGGGTTGGGATTTAGGTTAGGATTAGGGTTGGGATTAGGGTTAGGGGTGTGTTGGGGTTAGGGTTGGAGCTAGAATTGAGGGATTTCCACTATTTAGGCACATCAGGGGGTCTCCAAACACGACGTGGCGTTCAAAAAGTCAAATGGCGCTCCCTCCCTTCCGAGCCCTGCCGTGCGCCCAAACAGTGGTTTACCCCAACATATGGGGTATCAGCGTACTCAGGACAAATTGCACACCAATTTTGCAGTTCTAATTTCTCCTGTTACCCTTGGGAAAATAAAAAATAGCTGGCTAAAAAAAACATTTTTGAGAAAAAAAATGATTTTTCATTTTCACGGCTCTGCGTTTATAAATTTCTGTGAAACACTTGGGGGTTCAAAGTGCACACCACACATCTAGATAAGTTCCTTAAGGGGTCTAGTTTCCAAAATTGGGTCACTTGTGGGGGTTTCCACTGTTTAGACACATCAGGGGGTCTCCAAACACGACGTGGCTTTCAAAAAGTCAAATGTCGCTCCCTCCCTTCCGAGCCCTGCCGTGCGCCCAAACAGTGGTTTACCCCAACATATGGGGTATCAGCGTACTCAGGACAAATTGCACACCAATTTTGGGGTTCTAATTTCTCCTGTTACCCTTGGGAAAATAAAAAATAGCTGGCAAAAAAAAACATTTTTGAGAAAAAAAATGATTTTTCATTTTCACGGCTCTGCGTTTATAAATTTCTGTGAAGCACTTGGGGGTTCAAAGTGCTCACCACACATCTAGATAAGCTCCTTGGGGGGTCTAGTTTCCAAAATGGTGTCACTTGCAGGGGGTTTCTACTGTTTAGGTACATCAAGGGCTCTGCAAACACAACATGACGCCCGCAGAACATTCCATCAAAGTCTGCATTACAAAATGGCGCTCCTTCCCTTCCAAGCACTCCCATGCGCCCAAACAGTGGTTTCACCCAACATATGGGGTATCAGCGTACTCAGGAAAAATTGCACAACAACTTTTTGGGTCCAATCTCTCCTGTTACCCTTGGGAAAATAAAAAAAATAGCGGGCTAAAGAATCATTTTTGAGGAAAAAAATGATTTTTTATTTTCACGGCTCTACGTTTATTAATTTCTGTGAAGCACTTGGGGGTTCAAAGTGCTCACCACACATCTAGATAAGTTCCTTAAGGGGTCTAGTTTCCAAAATGGTGTCACTTGCAGGGGGTTTCTACTGTTTAGGTACATCAAGGGCTCTGCAAACACAACATGACGCCCGCAGAACATTCCATCAAAGTCTGCATTACAAAATGGCGCTCCTTCCCTTCCAAGCACTCCCATGCGCCCAAACAGTGGTTTCACCCAACATATGGGGTATCAGCGTACTCAGGAAAAATTGCACAACAACTTTTTGGGTCCAATCTCTCCTGTTACCCTTGGGAAAATAAAAAAAATAGCGGGCTAAAGAATCATTTTTGAGGAAAAAAATGATTTTTTATTTTCACGGCTCTACGTTTATTAATTTCTGTGAAGCACTTGGGGTTCAAAGTGCTCACCACACATCTAGATAAGTTCCTTAAGGGTCTAGTTTCCAAAATGGTGTGATTTGTGGGGGGTTTCGACTGTTTAGGCGTATCAGGGGCTCTCCAAACGCGACATGGCGTCCAATTTCAATTCCAGCCAATTTTGGTTTGAAACAGTCAAACGGCGCTCCTTCACTTCCAAGCCCTGCCGTGCGCCCAAACAGTGGTTTACCCCCACATATGGGGTATCGGCATGCTCAGGACAAGTTGCACAAAAACTTTTGGGGTCTTGTTACCCTTGGGAAAATAAAAATTGGGGTGAACAGATCGTTTTTGTGGAAAAAATATGATTTTTTATTTTCACGGTTCTATGTTATAAACTTCTGTGAAGCACTTGGAGGTTCAAAGTGCTCACCACACATCTAGATAAGTTCCTTAGGGGGTCTAGTTTCCAAAATGGGGTCACTTGTGATGGGTTTCCACTGTTTAGACACATCAGGGCCTCTACAAACGCGACATGGCGTCCAGCCAATTCTGCGTTGAAAAAGTCAAATGTTGCTCCTTCCCTTGCAACCTCTGCCGTGCGCCCAAAAAGTGGTTTACCCCACATATGGGGTATCGGCTTAATCAGGAGAAATTGCACAACAAATTTTTTGGTTCATTTTTTTTTTAACAGTTGTGAAAATAAAAAAAATAGGTTCCGAAGTAAAGTTTTTGCAAAAAAAGTTAAATGTTAATTTTTTCCTTCCACATTGCTTCAGTTCCTGTGAAGCACGTAAAGGGTTAATAGACTTCTTGAATGTGGTTTTGAGCACCTTGAGGGGTGCAGTTTTTAGAATGGTGTCACTTTTGGCTATTTTCTATCATATAGACCCCTCAAAGTGACTTCAAATGTGAGGTGGTCCCTAAAATAAAAATGGTGTTGTAAAAATGAGAAATCGCTGGTCAACTTTTAACCCTTATAACTTTGTAACAAAAAAAAATGTTGGTCCCAAAATTGTGCTGATGTAAAGTAGACATGTGGGAAATGTTATTTATTAAGAAATTTGTGTGACATATCTCTCTGATTTAAGGGCATAAAAATTTAAAGTTTGAAAATTGTTAAATTTTCAAAATTTTCGCCATATTTCCGTTTTTTTCATAAATAACCACAAGTCATATCAAAGACATTTTACCACTAACGTGAAGTACAATATGTCACGAAAAAACAATCTCAGAATCAGCGGGATTCGTTAAAGCGTTCCAGAGTTATAACCTCATAAAGTGACAGTGGTCAGAATTGTAAAAATTGGCCCTGTCATTAAGCTGCAAAATGGCTCTGTCACTAAGGGGTTAAGAATAATGCAATGAATACACAGGATTTTCCGGGTAAAATATATACATTATCATTAAATGTTATTGCTCATAGAACTGCTCTCTAACACAGGTTCTGTGACAGTCCCTGTGACGTTGCTAAGGCCGCGGTCGGGTATCCAAGGGGCGTGCCCGCACCACTCCCCCAGCAACACCCACATCCAATTCGGAAGCAGCTGAGCAGAGAGGTCACGACCAATCAGCGACGCGGGATTTCCGTTACAGACAGACAGAATTAGACGATTATATAGTAGACTAGATGGTGGCCCGATTCTAACGCATCGGGTATTCTAGAATATGTATGTAGTTTATTTATACATGGCTACGCTCCCACCCTCCCATCCTTGTATACATGGCTCCCCTGTCCCATCCTGTATACATGGCTCTGCTCCCCCCTCCCCTCCTTGTATGCATGGCTCCGCTCCACCCTCCTATCCTGTGTACATGGCTCCACTCCACCCTCCCATCCTGTATACATGGCTCCGCTCCACTCCCATCCTTGTATGCATGGCTCCGCTCCACCCTCCCATCCTGTATACATGGCTCCGCTCCACTCTCCCATCCTTGTATACATGGCTCCGCTCCACCCTCCCATCCTGTGTACATGGCTCCACTCCACCCTCCCATCCTGTATATATGGCTCCGCTCCACTCTCCCATCTTTGTATGCATGGCTCCGCTCCCACCCTCCCATCCTGTATACATGGCTCCGCTCCACCCTCCCATCCTTGTATACATGGCTCCCCCTCCCATCCTTGTATACATGGCTCCGCTCCACCCTCCCATCCTTGTATACATGGCTCCCTCCCCTCCCATCCTTGTATACATGGCTCCCCTGTCCCATCCTTGTATACATGGCTCCACTCCACCCTCCCATCCTGTATACATGGCTCCGCTCCCACCCTCCCATCCTGTATACATGGCTCCACTCCCACCCTCCCATCCTTGTATGCATGGCTCCGCTCCACCCTCCCATCCTGTGTACATGGCTCCACTCCACCCTCCCATCCTGTATACATGGCTCCGCTCCCACCCTCCCATCCTGTATACATGGCTCCACTCCCACCCTCCCATCCTTGTATACATGGCTCCGCTCCACCCTCCCATCCTGTATACATGGCTCCGCTCCACCCTCCCATCCTGTATACATGGCTCCATTCCCACCCTCCCATCCTTGTATACATGGTTCCCACCCTCCCATCCTGTACACATGGCTCCGCTCCCACCCTCCCATCCTGTATACATGGCTCCGCTCCCACCCTCCCATCCTGTATACATGGCTCCACTCCCACCCTCCCATCCTTGTATACATGGCTTCCACCCTCCCATCCTGTATACATGGCTCCGCTGGGCTCCCCATCATACTCACCCTCACACCGTCGCTGCACGTCCCTGCATCTCTATCCCGGCGCGTCAGCTTCTTCCGGTGTGGTGCGGTCACATGGTTCCGCTCATTAAGGTCATAATTATGGACGCCACGCCTATGGGAGTGGAGTCGAGTCCATGTTCATGACCTTAATGAGTGGTACTACGTGACCGCACCGCACAGGATAGAAGCAGACGCGCCAGGACAGGGATGCAGGGACGGAAGATGAGTATGTACGTGGAGATGACCCGCGGCTACCATCGATACCGACGATAGCGGTGGCGTGCCTGGTTGAAATCCTGCGCCAACTGGCGGCCGGATGTTCCTGTTGCTGATTGGTCGCGTCCGGCCGGGTGCGACCAATCAGCGACGCAGGATTTCCGTTACTGACGGAAGTTATAAGTTAGACAATTATATAGTAGATATGTTCTGCAGCCCAATTAGTATGATTTCTTCAGGCCTACACTAAGCTACTATGTTTTATAATTCTTCTGAGTAAACTTTATACTTTAAGAAAGATTGATAACTAGAAACATTTATTTAGCACCTTTATTTTTAGATTTAACATTAACGCACCAAAATGCAATTCTGTCATTGTTTTTTGGGTTTCCTTTTCAAAGTGTTCATTGTGTTGTAAAAATGATCTTGCAGCATGATTCTTCAGATCAGTACAAATATATCAATACCATTTTTAAAAAATTCTTTTAGTGGGTAAAAAAATTAAATTCAGAAATTTGTTATAAAAAAAAATTGAATTGTGTCGCCTTTTTTTAATTTAGTCCCCTTAGAGTCCTTGAACCTGCAGCATAGACAGTGAAACTCACTATCTCCTATGAAGCACATCCTGAGGCTTCTCAGGCCCTTAGATGCAATGGCAACCTAATGCGGGGGAAGTGAGTCACTGGGCACTAGCAGATGTGTGTATCAGCAACCAAACCATCTAAATAAGTCTGTTAGTGATTGACAACAGTATCAAAATGGTAAAACAACTGGTAATTGATTGAGTTCCGGTTGAGCTACAGGCAAATATATCACACAGCCGGAACCGTCCTTGTATGGAACGGGCTCAGCTTTTGAGCCTGCGCCACACGTACACTCTAACATTGACATATCTTGTAGACTGGGTATGTAGATGTGTTACACATACCTTCAATTCAGTGATTATGATTCCCTTACTAATGGAAAGTTCCATACAACATAACCAAATAACCCCTTTAACTCAGAAGTGATTCTAGAAGAAGACTTTTAAAGACAAATTAAAACAAAATAGTGAATTCCTCGGTGGTTAATGCATGGGCGGTACTTTTTAGGGCAAGGGTGGTTACTCTTTTTACGATCAGCTTTTTGCTGTGAGTTCAGTAATGGAGACCGAAGAAAGCATTTCTGATTACGGGAGATTTTTTGAGTAGCCACCCAAAAGTTTGGTAGTAAAAAATGTAGTATTACATGGTCTGCTACGTAGTGGTTAGCAGCAGTCCTCCAAAACCCAAGCAGTTTTTGCAGCCACTCTCCTTTGTGAGTACTTGGTCTGGGGACAAAGGATCGCCTCTCGGTAATATCCACATAGTCTATTTGGGTGTTGTCCTATAAATAGAGATTGTTCTAGCAGGACTACCCATTTATATGGTCACTATTTCAATAAATGTAGGTTTATTCGATGACCAATGCAAAATCATTCCAAACTGTTGGCCACTAAGGCTCTCCTTTCTATTTAACTTGCTGCCCAAGTCTAACAAAGAAAAAAAGAATGAACCAGCTAACCCACAGCAGGGTAATCTGTCTCTTGCAACAGAAACATAGAGAGAGAAGTTGGAGGAGGTCTATGTCTCCCCACTCCTGTCTTTTAAACTGCATCGCGCCACAATAGAGAGGTCGGCTTTCAGTTTGTGGCTGCAAGCTTTCTGACAGTGGCAGATGCAAAGTATGCTGGAAAATGAGGAAAATAAAGTTCCAGCTCCTATAGCACTGGCAGAACACTAGTGACAAGGAACCGCCCACTCAAAAAGAGTGGATGGCAAGTTACAGAGCAGGAGAATCAGGACAAGAACAGAATATATACAACTGGCATGTACACTACATGTAGATCCAACTTGTTGTGATGAAAGGAGGAACAAGACCATGCTTTTACTGTTATGTTACGGTAGCTGAGGAGTGCAGGTAAAAAAGGCAATACACCAGAGCAGTTGGAATCTATGAGATTGCAGTACCCTGACTAACCACCGCAACTAGAGGCAGCCGTGGAGCGTTCCTACGTTGGTCCTAGACGCCTCGTCACAGCCTGAGAAACTAACTACACCTAAAGATAGAAATAGGAAA
>JARQOD010000001.1:435161591-435206856 GCA_033576555.1 Oophaga sylvatica | reverse complement strand
CCCTAGTCAAGTTTGCTTAGACGCCCATGTTTGTTTTTCCAGCTTCATAAACTGAGTATTTTTTCTTGCCACTTAAAATATCCCTCCTATTGACAGGTGCTGTCATGATCCGTTCCAGGGTTTAGTCCTGTCTGCCCTTGGTCCGGGCGGATCATGTCAAGGGTTAACTTTGCTCTGCCTCATTCTGGGTTCAGGTTGGCTATTTAGCTCTCACACATCCTGCTAGCAGTGTGAGCTATACTGCTACCTTCGGCTTGTGAACATGACTGGTAACCCTTGATTTGTCCTGCTGTTATCCCTGACTTGTCCCGTGTCTGTTGCTCCCCTCTGTCTGCCCTGTTCCCTGCATTTCCCTGTTTGTCTGTTTGATTCTCTGGTTTTTGACTCGGCCTGTATTCGGACTCGCTTCTGCTTTCTGTCTTTGTCTTATCTGCTTCTGACCGTTGCTGACCTCTTGGCTTTCTCCTGACCACGTACATTGCTTATCCTTTTGTCCTGCTGCCTCCGTACGGTTTTGACTTGGCTTGCCTGACCACGCTCCCGCCACTTGGTGGCGCCTGTGTTTCTGCTCTGTAGAGGGCTTGCTGAGACCTGTGATACTTCAGATGACTGATTATTCCTGACTCAGTTTTGGACGTTTTTGCTGCCACCTGGTGGTGGTTTTGGCTGCTGCAGTGCAGGCCTACTCTGGTAGTGTGTAATCCCTTCTCCCCTCTGTAACCTACAGGTGGAGCACACACCAGCCTGCATTACAGCTGCGTGACACTATAGCTCACCCCTACATATAAAGGGATTTCTACATTTTTTTTTCTCTGCTCTGTTTGCTATGGATCCGCTCCATACCTTGGCGGATCACATGAATAGCTTGGCATTGATTATGCAAGACCTATTTGTGCAACAGAGGGAGCTTTCTAACACAGTAATATCGTTGCAAGACTGACTGTAAGCACTCTAACACTGTCGATGTTTCTTTGCACTCTCCGGAACCTACAGTAAAGCTCCCAGATACCTTCTCCGGGGAGAGGGAGAAATTCAGTACTTTCAGGGAGAGTTGCAAACTATGGTTTTCACTTAGACCCCTATCTTCTGGTGATGAGAGTCAGCGGGTGGGGATAATCATTTCCTTATTGCGGGAGGGACCTCAGTCGTGGGCTTTCTCTCTACCTGCTTCTGCCCCTGAACGTGTGTCTGTGGACAGATTCTTTGAGGCTTTGGGACTGATTTATGATGAACCAGACCGGGTCAGGGTAGCAGAGGACATGATCATGGGTCTCTCTCAGAATGAACTCACTGCTGAACAGTAGTGTTCTGAGTTCAGGAGGTGGTCTGTTGAGGTGTCCTGGAATGACTCTGCTCTAAGACGCCTGTTTGAGAGAGGATTATCGGATCATCTCAAGGACGCGCTGGCCCTTCATATGCCGCCCAGTTCCCTGGAAGAGGCCATGACCCAGGCCATTCGTATGGACCGGAGGTTACGGGAGAGAGAAATTATCCAGCATGAGATTCCCGTATTGCCTGCCAAGTCTGAGGTGGTGTCATTCAAGGAGACTATGGAAGTTGGTACCATTAATTTCAAGGAGAAAGAGAGGAGACGGCGACGAGATGAGAAATTATGATTTTATTGTGGAGATCCGGGACATTGGAAGACGGACTGCCCCTCTTGTCCATCAAATAAAGAGCTGCCGCGTCTGGGTGATGATCTAGGAGGTCATCCAGACTCTGCGGTACCATTTTCATCTTTTCAGAAAATTTTGTTAGAGGTGGAACTGTGTTATGGAGGTGGTAGTGCTTCCACTTCAGCATTTGTGGACTGTGGATCTTCCATGAATTTCATTAACTCTAGTATGGTGTCCAAGTTAAAGTTAGGGACAGTCAGGCTAGAGACTCCATCTATATCGTTGCAATTGATAAGACACCGTTGGCTCAAAATGTCATTAAGTTTGTCTCTGAGGAGTTCCTCCTCAAGGTGGGTTCCTTACATCAGGAACGAATTTCATGTTATGTTATGAATAATCTTCCTGCAGGACTGGTGTTGGGGTTCCCTGGTTGCAGAGGCATAATCCTGTTATTGACTGGGGATCTCGTGATATTGTTAAATGGGGTCCTAATTGTTCCAATGGTTGTCTTTCTGCTGTTTTTGTGTCTGCATTAGTCCGGAGGGTATTCCGGAGTACCTGAAGGACTTTGGGGACGTGCTCTCCGAAAAAGAGGCTGAGGTTTTGCCACCCCACCGTCCTTATGATTGTGCAATTAATCTTATTCCTGGTTCTAAATTGCCCAAAGCCCGTTTGTGCAATCTTTCTGGCCCGGAACGTACTGCTATGAAAAACTATAACTCTGATAGCCTACGCAAAGGTCACATCCATCCCTCTGTCTCACCTGTGGCCGCGGGATTCTTTTTTGTTAAGAAAAAAGATGGTGGTTTACGCCCGTGCCTCGATTTCCGAGAACTAAATAAAATTACGGTAAGAAATACCTACCCTCTCCCACTCATTTCTGATCTTTATAACCAAGTGTCTGGGGCTAAGTGGTTTTCCAAACTTGATCTCAGGGGAGCATATAACCTTATCCGTATTCAGGAAGGGGATGAGTGGAAAACGGCATTTCTCACCTCTGAAGGTCTGTTTGAAAATTTGGTCATGCCCTTTGGTCTCACGAACGGGCCCGCTGTATTTCAGAACTTCATGAATGATGTTTTCTCTGATTTTATCGGGCGCTTTATGGTTGTATACTTGGATGATATCCTTGTTTTCTCGCCTGACAAGGAATCCCACATTGGTCATCTACAGTTAGGTCCATATATATTTGGACAGAGACAACATTTATCTAATTTTGGTTCTAGACATTACCACAATGAATTTTAAACAAAACAATTCAGATGCAGTTGAAGTTCAGACTTTCAGCTTTCATTTGAGGGTATCCACATTAAAATTGGATGAAGGGTTTAGGAGTTTCAGCTCCTTAACATGTGCCACCCTGTTTTTAAAGAGACCAAAAATAATTGGACAGATAAAATAATTGTAAATAAAATGATCATTTCTAGTACTTGGTTGAAAATCCTTTGTTGGCAATGACTCCCTGAAGTCTTGGACTCATGGACATCACCAGACGCTGTGTTTCCTCCTTTTTGATGCTCTGCCAGGCCTTCACTGAAGTGGTTTTCAGTTGCTGTTTGTTTGTGGGCCTTTCTGTCTGAAGTTTAGTCTTTAACAAGTGAAATGCATGCTCAATTGAGTTGAGATCAGGTGACTGACTTGGCCATTCAAGAATATTCCACTTCTTTGCTTTAATAAACTCCTGGTTGCTTTGGCTTTATGTTTTGGGTCATTGTCCATCTGTAGTATGAAACGACGACCAATCAGTTTGGCTGCATTTGGCTGGATCTGAGCACATAGTATGGCTCTGAATACCTCAGAATTCATTCGGCTGCTTCTGTCCTGTGTCACATCATCAATAAACACTAGTGACCCAGTGCCACTGGCAGCCATGCATGCCCAAGCCATCACACTGCCTCCGCCGTGTTTTACAGATGATGTGGTGAGCTTTGGATCATGAGCTGTACCACGCCTTCGCCATGCTTTTCTCTTTCCATCATTCTGGTAGAGGTTGATCTTGGTTTCATCTGTCCAAAAAATGTTCTTCCAGAACTGTGCTGGCTTTTTTAGATGTTTTTTAGCAAAGTCCAGCCTAGCCTTGTTATTCTTGATGCTTATGAGTGGCTTACACCGCGCAGTGAACCTCTGTATTTACTTTCATGCAGTCTTCTCTTTATGATAGATTTGGATATTGATACGCCTACCTCCTGGAGAGTGTTGCTCACTTGGTTGGCTGTTGTGAAGGGGTTTCTCTTTACCATGGAGAGTATTCTGCGATCATCCACCACTGTTGTTTTCCGTGGGCGCCCAGGTCTTTTTGCATTGATGAGGTGCTTTCTTTCTTTCTCAGGATGTACCAAACTGTAGATTTTGCCACCTAATGTTGTAGCAATTTCTCGGATGGGTTTTTTCTGTTTTTGCAGCTTAAGGATGGCTTGTTTCACCTGCATGGAGAGCTCCTTTGACCGCATGTTTCCTTCACAGCAAAACCTTCCAAATGCAAACACCACACCTCAAATCAACTCCAGCCCTTTTATCTGCTTAATTGAGAATGACATAACAAAGGGATTGCCCACACCTGTCCATGAAATAGCCTTGGAGTCAATTGTCCAATTACTTTTGGTCCCTTTAAAAACATGGTGGCACATGTTAAGGAGCTGAAACTCCTAATCCCTTCATCCAATTTTAATGTGGATACCCTCAAATGAAAGCTGAAAGTCTGAACTTCAACTGCATCTGAATTGTTTTGTTTAAAACTCATTGTGGTAATGTCTAGAACCAAAATTAGATAAATGTTGTCTCTGTCCAAATATATATGGACCTAACTGTACGTGCTGTTCTTCACAGGTTACGGGGTAATTCTCTGTTTGCTAAACCCGAGAAATGTTTGTTTTGTGTCCAGGAGCTTTCCTTTCTGGGGATCATCCTTTCGGCCAATGGGTTTCGGATGGATCCCGGAAAGGTACAGGCCATTGTTGATTGGGTGCAACCCAGAGTCCTCAAGGGGTTGCAGCGTTTTCTGGTTTCGCCAATTATTATCGAAAATTCATCAAGGGGTTTTCTCAGGTGGTCAAACCACTTACCGATCTCACTCACAAGGGGGCTGATCTCAAAGTTTGGTCAACCTTAGCAGTTGAAGCATTTGTTACACTAAAGAAATGTTTTATGTCTGCTCCTGTATTGGTTCAGCCCGATCCATCTGAACCGTTCATTGTAGAGGTGGACGCATCTGAGGTGGGAGTGGGGGCTGTGTTGTCACAGGGACCCGTTACCTTGACTAATTTAAGACCATGTGCCTTTTTCTCCCGAAAGTTCTCTTCTGCAGAGAGGAACTATGATGTGGGTAACCGGGATGTTGTGAAGGGGTTTGAGATGAGTTCTGAGAAGAGGCTCCCTCTGGTGGTTACAAGCGGTACTAGTGAGGATTGTGAGGACTGGGAATCAGGTGTTACTGATTGGTCTTATATAAGGGAGTCATTTTCCCATCAGGGTTGCCGGTGATCAATTGTTCTGGTCTGAATCCTTCTTTCCAGTTTCCCTTGTAGCCTGCTGTGTCGTGTCTGCATCTCCTGCTATCAGATAAGACAATTTCTTATTTTGTGTTTTTGCTATATTTTTGCATTTTGTCCTGCACTTCTGTGGGGGCCTTCAGGGTCCCCTCCGGGGGCTTTTGCCCTCTCAGTTTAGTCCAGCCACTGTGTTTTGTACTTTTGCTTTTTCCAGTTTTTTTTCAGTGGCTGCTGTTTTGTTTTTGTTACACCAGAGAACTAATTTAGGTGGTAGAGGTCGTGTGATCTCAGGTGATTTTGAAATTAGTAGAGTTGGTGTTTTTTCAGGGTTTTCTGAGATTGCAGTAAGTACCCTTCCTATCCTTTTCTATTTAGATAGTTTGGGCCCCAGCGTTTGCTCATACTATTTTCTTTCTGTGTCTGTATTTCCTCTTGTCTAACCGCCATTACATGTTTGGGGGCTTTCTATTATCTTTGGGGTTCTGCTCCGGGGCAGATAGCTTTCCTATTTCTATCTTTAGGTGTAGTTAGTTTCTCAGGCTGTGACGAGGCGTCTAGGACCAACGTAGGAACGCTCCACGGCTCCCTCTAGTTGCGGTGGTTAGTCAGGGTACTGCAATCTCATAGATTCCAACTGCTCTGGTGTATTTCCTTTTTTACCTGCACTCCTCAGCTACCGTAACATAACAGTATCACCGGCCCTTAAAAATTGTATGGTACTCACAGAAGGGAAAAAATATTTTGAAGGAAGAAAAGTTGTCAGAGATATTTTTCTGTTTGTTGCATTTTTTTTTTCCCTCTGTATCTCTGGGTGCTGGGGAGGATCTTTTCTCCCAATGGAGTTTGCACAGTTGTCTGGCCGTGTGGATCAGCTTGCCACTGAGGTGCTGAGTATTGCTGCATATCTTGATAGGTTGCCTGTTGTGGAACCTAGGATCCCCATGCCAGATTTGTTTTTAGGGGATCGAGCTAAGTTTCAGAATTTCAAAAATAATTGTAAATTGTTTCTTGCCTTAAAATCTAAGTCCTCAGGAAACGCAGCGCAGCAGGTTCAAATTATCATCTCTCTCCTGCGCGGCGATCCTCAGGATTGGGCTTTTTCCCTGATACCTGGGGATCCTGTTTTGAGTGATGTTGATGCATTTTTTCAGGCTTTGGGGTTATTGTACGATGAGCCTAATGTCACTGATCAAGCTGAAAAAGCCTTGTTGGCATTAAATCAGGGGCTTGATGACGCTGAGTTATACTGTCAGAGATTCCGTAGGTGGGCAGTCCTGACCAAGTGGAATGACGACGCTTTGGCGGCCCTTTTCCGGAAGGGTCTGTCGGATAATGTAAAGGATGTTATGGTGGGATTCCCTGTCCCCTCTGGTCTCAATGATTCTATGTCATTAGCGATTCAAATTGACAGACGTTTGCGTGAGCGGAGAAGTATGCGTGGAGTGGTGTTGCCTTGTGAGCCAGCTGCTGAGCCCATGCAGTGTGATGGAGTGGTGTCTGGGGCACAGCGTCATGAGTTTCGAAAGCGCAATGGGTTATGTTTCTACTGTGGTGATGCCTCTCATGCTATTTCAGTCTGCCCTAAGCGGGGAAGACATTTTGCACGCTCAGTTGTCTTGGGTAGTGTTCAGACTAAGTTTTTATTAACTGTCACTCTGATATGCTCTCTGTCCTCATTTTCTGCTCAGGCTTTCGTTGATTCTGGAGCAGCTATTAACCTGATGGATTATGATTTTGCTAAACGTTGTGGGTTTCCCTTGATACCCCTACAGAAGTCTATTCCTTTACTGGGGATCGATTCTACCTCTTTGGCTGAGAATAAACCCCAGTTTTCTACTCAGGTGATAATGAGGGTTGAACCTGATCACCAGGAGTGCTGCAAATTTTTGGTTCTATATAATCTGCATGACATTATAGTGCTGGGTTTCCCTTGGTTACAGTCTCATAATCCTGTTTTGGATTGGAAATCTGTGTCTGTAACCAGTTGGGGCTGCCAATGTGTTAATACCAACACTCCTGTTTTTTCTGCCTCCCCCCAGGCTGAGGATGTTCCTGACTTTTTGTTTGATTTTTCTGATGTGTTTAGCGAAAGTAAATCTGCATCCTTACCTCCCCATAGGAGCTATGACTGCGCTATTGAATTAGTGCCGGGTAGTAAATTCCTAAAGGTCGCCTTTTTAACTTGTCTGTACCTGAACATGACGCTATGCGGTCTTATATCAAGGAATCATTGGAGAAGGGTCATATCAGACCATCCTCTTCACCCTTAGGTGCCGGTTTTTTCTTTGTGGCCAAAAAAGATGGTTCATTAAGGCCGTGTATTGATTATCGTCTCTTGAACAATATTACTGTGAAATATCAATACCCGTTACCCTTGATTTCTGACCTGTTTTCCAGGGTGAAAAACGCTACTTGGTTTACCAAGCTTGACTCAGGGGGGCGTATAACCTTATTCGCATTAAGCACGGGGATGAATGGAAGACGGCATTTAACACCCCTGAAGGGCATTTTGAGTACCTTGTGATGCCCTTTGGGCTCACTAATGCTCCTTCCGTCTTCCAGTCCTTCATGAATGACATTTTCAGGGATTTTGTGGACAAGTTTCTGATTGTTTATTTGGATGATATCTTGATTTTTTCTAATGACTGGGACTCTCATGTGAACATGTTCGAACTGTATTCCAGATTTTGAGAGAGAATGCTCTGTATGTGAAGGGATCAAAGTGTCTTTTTGGCGTACAGAAGATCTCATTTCTGGGATTCATTTTGTCCCCATCTGTTATTGAAATGGACCCGGTCAAGGTTCAGGCCATCTGTGATTGGGTCCAACCTACTTCATTAAAGGCTCTTCAGAGATTTTTGGGTTTTGCCAATTTTTATCGTAAATTTATTGGTAATTTCTCTGTTATTGTTAAACCATTAACTGATTTGACCAGAAAGGGTTCTGATGTGGTGAATTGGCCTCCTGAGGCAGTCTCTGCGTTTCAGGAACTTAAGCAGAGATTCACTTCTGCTCCTGTTCTACGGCAGCCTGATGTTTCTCTGCCATTTCAGGTGGAGGTTGATGCCTCTGAAATTGGGGCAGGTGCCGTTTTGTCCCAAAAAGATCCAGAGACCTCTAAAAGTAACCCTTGTGCCTTTTTCTCTCGAAAATTTTCTCCTACTGAACGTAATTATGACGTGGGTAATCGGGAGTTATTGGCCATGAAGTGGGCTTTTGAAGAGTGGAGACATTGGCTGGAGGGAGCCAAACATCAGGTGGTGGTCCTTACGGACCATAAGAATCTGGTCTATCTGGAATCTGCCAAGCGACTCAATCCTAGACAGGCCAGGTGGGCCTTGTTTTTCACACGTTTTAATTTTGTGGTTTCCTTTCTTCCTGGCACTAAGAATGTTAAGGCGGATGCCCTCTCGAGGAGTTTCCTTGCGGACTCTCCTGAGCTATCTGATCCCTCTGTTATTTTGAAGGAGGGTGTAGTTCTTTCCGCCATCTCGCCCAATTTGAGACTTGCTCTGGAGGGGTGTCAGGAGGATAGGCCCGAGCGCTGCCCTGTTGGAAAATTGTTTGTCCCGGACCAATGGAAAAAGAGTGTGATGTCTGAGATTCATTGTTCCGCATTGGCTGGGCATCCCGGAATTTTTGGTACCAGAGACTTGGTTAGTCGGTCCTTTTGGTGGCCTACCTTGTCTCGCGATGTCAGGGAATTTGTGCAGTCCTGCGGGACTTGCTCTCGCTCCAAGCCTTGCTCTCGCTCTAGTGGTTTGTTGATGCCATTGCCTGTGCCCAAGAGACCATGGACCCATATCTCTATGGATTTCATTTCCGATCTTCCTGTTTCTCAGAGAATGACCACCATCTGGGTAATTTGTGATAGGTTTTCCAAAATGATACATCTTGTGCCATTACCTAAGTTGCCTTCCTCCTCTGAATTGGTGCCGTTGTTCCTTCAGCACGTGGTTCGTTTACACGGCATTCCTGAGAACATTGTGTCTGACAGAGGAGTCCAGTTTGTTTCCAGATTTTGGAGGACTTTTTGTTCTAAACTGGGTGTTCAATTGTCTTTCTCCTCGGCATTTCATCCTCAGACCAATGGTCAAACTGAGAGAACAAACCAGACATTGGAGACTTATCTAAGATGCTTTGTGTCTGCTGATCAGGATGACTGGGTCTCTTTTTTGCCTTTGGCTGAGTTTGCTCTTAATAATAGGGCTAGCTCTGCCACTTTGATGTCTCCGTTTTTCTGTAATTCTGGGTTTCACCCTCGATTTTCTTCAGGACAGACGGAGGCTTCTGTCTGTCCAGGTGTTGACTCTGTGTTGAGCGTATGCAGCAGATTTGGGACCAGGTAGTGGAGAGGTTGTCCCTCTCTCAGGAGAAGGCCCAGCGGTTTGCTAACCGGCATAGGACTGATGGTCCTCGGTTTAAAGTGGGGGACTTGGTCTGGTTGTCCTCAAAGAATATTCCTATGAGAGTAGCATCTCCTAAATTTAAGCCTAGGTTCATTGGACCTTATAAGATCATGGAGATTATTAATCCTGTTTCTTTTCGTTTGCTTCTTCCAGGGACATTTAAGATCCATAACGTGTTCCACAAGTCCTTGTTGAAGAGGTTTGTTGAGCCAGTGGTTCCTGCTGCTGTGCCTCCTGACCCTGTTTTGGTTGAGGGCAATCTGGAGTATGTGGTTGAGAAAATATTGGATTCTCGTTTTTCTAGACGAAGACTCCAGTATTTGGTTAAATGAGAGGCTATGGTCAGGAAGACAATTCTTGGGTGTTTGCTTCGGACATCCATGCTAGGAGACTTATCCGTGCGTATCATAGAACTCATCCTGACCGACCTGGTTGCTCAAATGAGGGTTCGGTGACCCCTCCTCAAGGGGGGGGTACTGTTGTGAATGGGTTTGAGATGAGTTCTGAGCAGAGGCTCCCTCTGGTGGTTACAAGCGGTACTAGTGAGGATTGTGAGGACTGGGAATCAGGTGTTACTGATTGGTCTTATATAAGGGAGTCATTTTCCCATCAGGGTTGCCGGTGATCAATTGTTCTGGTCTGAATCCTTCTTTCCAGTTTCCCTTGTAGCCTGCTGTGTCGTGTCTGCATCTCCTGCTATCAGATAAGACAATTTCTTATTTTGTGTTTTTGCTATATTTTTGCATTTTGTCCTGCACTTCTGTGGGGGCCTTCAGGGTCCCCTCCGGGGGCTTTTGCCCTCTCAGTTTAGTCCAGCCACTGTGTTTTGTACTTTTGCTTTTTCCAGTTTTTTTTCAGTGGCTGCTGTTTTGTTTTTGTTACACCAGAGAACTAATTTAGGTGGTAGAGGTCGTGTGATCTCAGGTGATTTTGAAATTAGTAGAGTTGGTGTTTTTTCAGGGTTTTCTGAGATTGCAGTAAGTACCCTTCCTATCCTTTTCTATTTAGATAGTTTGGGCCCCAGCGTTTGCTCATACTATTTTCTTTCTGTGTCTGTATTTCCTCTTGTCTAACCGCCATTACATGTTTGGGGGCTTTCTATTATCTTTGGGGTTCTGCTCCGGGGCAGATAGCTTTCCTATTTCTATCTTTAGGTGTAGTTAGTTTCTCAGGCTGTGACGAGGCGTCTAGGACCAACGTAGGAACGCTCTACGGCTGCCTCTAGTTGCGGTGGTTAGTCAGGGTACTGCAATCTCATAGATTCCAACTGCTCTGGTGTATTTCCTTTTTTACCTGCACTCCTCAGCTACCGTAACATAACACCGGGAGTTATTGGCCATAAAATTGGCTTTTGAAGAATGGAGGCATTTTTTGGAGGGGGCGGTTCATCGGATCACGGTTATCACGGATCACAAAAACTTGTCTTATCTTGAATCTGCTAAACGGTTGACTCCTAGACAGGCTAGGTGGTCGCTTTTTTTTTCTCGTTTTCATTTTTCAATCACTTTTCGGCCTGGTTCCAAGAATGTCAAGGCTGATGCCTTATCTCGCAGTTTTGATTCGATATCACCCCTGAACCTCCTTCCTCCATTCTTCAGCACGGGGTGGTTGTTGCGGGGGTATCCTCTGAATTGGAACAGGAAATTCAGAAGGCTCAGTCTCTTGCTCCTTCCTCTTTGCCTGATAATAAACTCTTAGTTCCCGTTCAATACAGGTTGAGGGTTCTCCGGGAATTCCACGATTCTGCTCTCAGTGGACACCCGGGGATCTCAGCCACTCGGAAAGCCATTGCTAGGCTATTTTGGTGGTCCTCCATGAACTCTGATATCACTATGTTTGTGTCTGCTTGTGATACCTGTGCCCGTGCTAAGAGCTCACAAAACCGACCGGCCGGGGAATTGGTGCCATTGCCAATTCCAGATAGACCTTGGACTCATTTGTCCATGGACTTCATCACTGATCTCCCTCCTTCTAATGGCAAAACTGTAATCTGGATAGTGGTTGACAGATTCAGTAAACAGGCGCATTTTGTACCTCTGGCAGGATTGCCTAATGCTGAGACACTATCTAGGTTGTTTGTTGAGCACGTTGTACGACTGCATGGCGTGCCTTTGAGTGTGGTTTCTGATAGAGGGGTACAATTTGTGTCCAAATTTTGGAGGGCATTTTGTAAAAGACTGGGTATTTGCTTAACCTTCTCCTCTACTTACCATCCTGAGACCAATGGGCAGACGGAGAGGACCAATTAGTCACTCAAACAGATTTTGAGGTGTCTTGCTACGTCTCAGCAGGATGATTGGTGTTCTTCATTGCCCGTGGCTGAATTTGCATTCAATAATCGGATTAACCAGTCCACTGGCACCTCTCCATTCTTTTGTAACTATGGTTTTCACCCCCATTTTGGCGAATTTTCTAGGCTGGATTCAGGATGTCCAGGGGCTGATATGGCAGTACAAAGATTGGGGGAGGTGTGGAGGGAAGTCCAAAAGAACATTGGGGAGGCTCAGGACAAACATAAACTTTTTGCGGATAAGCGACGGTCTGTAGGACCTATGTTCCTGGTGGGAGATAAAGTATGGTTGTCTACCAAGAATATTCGTCTAAAGGTTCCCTCTGCTAAGCTAGGTCCCAGATTTATTAGTCCTTACGAGATCATGGAGGTGGTCAATCCTGTTGCCTTTCGGTTACGCCTTCCTCCGTCACTCCGGATCCCCAATGTGTTTCATAAATCCCTTCTTAAGTCATTTGTACCATCTTCCACAGGGCCTCCATCCCCTCCGCCTCCTGTCTCTGTTAATGGTCAGACCGAGTTTGAAGTGGAACGGATTGTGGATTCGCGTAGGGTCCATAGTTCACTTCAGTAATTGGTCCATTGGAAGGGTTACGGTCCTGAGGATCGATCTTGGGTCCAGCGCGATCGGTACATGCTGATCGATCGGTTCGGGCATTTCACGCACGTTATCCTGGGAAGTCTGGGGGTCTGGTGGCCCCCCCCCTTGAGAAGAGGGTACGGTCATGATCCATTCCAGGGTTTAGTGCTGTCTGCCCTTGGTCCGGGCGGATCATGTCAAGGGTTAACTTTGCTCTGCCTCATTCTGGGTTCAGGTTGGCTATTTAGCTCTCACACATACTGCTAGCAGTGTGAGCTATACTGCTACCTTCGGCTTGTGAACCTGACTGGTAACCCTTGATTTGTCCTGCTGTTATCCCTGACTTGTCCGTGTCTGTTGTTCCCTCTGTCTTCCCTGTTCCCTGCATTTCCCTGTTTGTCTGTTTGATTCTCTGGTTTTTGACTCGGCCTGTATTCGGACTCGCTTCTGCTTTCTGTCTTTGTCTTATCTGCTTCTGACCGTTGCTGACCTCCTGGCTTTCTCCTGACCACGTACATTGCTTATTCCTTTTGTCCTGCTGCCTCCGTACGGTTTTGACTTGGCTTGCCTGACCACGCTCCCGCCACTTGGTGGCGCCTGTGTTTCTGCTCTGTAGAGGGCTTGCTGAGACCTGTGATACTTCAGATGACTGATTATTCCTGACTCAGTTTTGGACATTTTTGCTGCCACCTGGTGGTGGTTTTGGCTGCTGCAGTGCAGGCCTACTCTGGTAGTGTGTAATCCCTTCTCCCCTCTGTAACCTACAGGTGGAGCACACACCAGCCTGCATTACAGCTGCGTGACAGGTGCTATTGTGACAAGATAATCAATTTTTTTTACTTTCCATAGTTTTATTCTATTTTATAACTGGTCACCGTATATTAAGGAGAGACAGACTTGACCAATTATGTGATTAAAACAACAGCTAGACAATAGAAAAGGATGATAGGGTAGAAAAAATGGGTCACCCTGTTGTCAGAAGTAACATTCTGGAGATTTTCACATCTGTACACCTGAGATATGATGGGTGACGTTTTATTCTGCTAGAAACAGCTAGTTCAGATCAGTAGATTTATGACTTTTGCAGTAGACAGACTGCTGAATTCTGCAGAAACCTTGTAAGACTCCTAGGAATTACAATTCTTGTTGAGTGTATATCAGTTTTCCGGTGGAATCATCATGTATCATTAGGCAAATCCAAACAAAAGACTTTAGTCTCATCAGCGTTCTCTTTGAGTTGGAAACAATTTGTCACTTCAGTTCTTGATGTTTTTGCAGTTATCAGAAATTTTGTATAAAAAGCATTGACTTTCTCTACAATCAAGAGCCCAGTGGCACATTTTCTCTGAAGACCTCTTATACAGCAGTTCATCCAGCTGTGCTAATGTCAGATGCTTCAATATCTACCACTTCAGAAGGCACTTTACAGTTGAACTTGATGCTATAAAGGAACAAAATTGGTCCTTCTGCTTGTTAATGTCAGCTGGTTGATGAATCGGTGTTGGGTTTTTCTGACACCTTCAATCCTGCTGAATGCAGATTTTCCGGAACGAGAAGTGTAGTATGTTTATCATGCTATTAGCATGTGTATTATTATGGATGACATTGATTTCCATTATTACTATGCACCCACTTCCCCCCGAGACGATGGCTTAGGCTCTCATACCGTGTCTCAGGCTCTCTCTAGTACAGTCCATTATATTATTCAATACAAATCCTCTTCTGGACATTGATTAAATGTATACTGAATCTGAGACTACATAATTCTTTATGCCACACACCATATGTAAGGGCTAAATACCTACAACATAATAAATAAAATATAATTACTCTCTAGTATATTGCACTATGTTGTGTTGCAATATATCCACATATAAGTGTAATTTAATCACAATTCTGGGTGTGAATTACCCTGTATGAGTAAATACCCAAATACTTAACCCAACATCATCAATACTCAGGGGGTGTAAAAATACTGGTGTTGGGACTGCAGGCGTACCTGGGACTGGAGCCTAGCATGGCCCAAAAGGTTCCTTTGGCCCATGTGACAAGACCATTGAACATAGTTATAGTCCTGTTGGGCTTTTGCGGGGGGAAGGACTTAAGGTGTTAGGGGAGTGCAGTGACAGGCTCAGGTTGGAGCTCAGGAGGTGTCCATCCCTCATTCCCTATCGGTAGGGCTTTCCACTCCCCATTTCCATCTCCTTGAGTGTGTGTTGTGCCTTGCGCTGACCGACCCCCCTGTTGGGTCGTTACATTCCGTGACAGTTACCCACCAGATGCCATAACGGAATGCCAAGTCCCACACACTGTCGAGCACCCCAATGTGAGTTTCGCTTCCTGCTTCAGCAAGGGATCCCAAAGCTGGAAGCAAAACGTGATTTTTGATACTGAACAGTATGTTGTACTCCTGTGTTCAGCAGAGATCACTAACATTTCCATTATTACTTAGGACAATAAAAATAATTCTGTAGCATTCTGAAATAAAGTCATCAATAGCTGTTACAGCTGAATTCAGTCCAAAACTTTTTCTTTAAAGAAAAAAAGTGCTCAAACCTCATAATATTATCTGCGATTTTTGATTAGTTAATGCTTATACTGTAAGTTTGTTGGTTTTAGATATGTTCACAAATGCATGAGGGCAAATTTCCTAAACATTGCAGGTATCTAAAATAATTAAATGGGTTTTCCATGGAATATGAATAATTTTAAAAGGGTTTAGCAGATAAAAAAAGACTCTCACTGATCCCTCACAGTAAACTGGGGATGAGGCTGAATGGGGATAGAACTATCGTTTACTATGCACTTACCCTCATAAATGTTGGTGCAGTGGATCAGAGACCACTGTGTATTATTTTTACTTAAATTATACTTTTTGTCTGTACTGTTTTAATTACAGAGTTTGCCTATGGAGGACATCCCTACCCCTTTAGTGGCATTTTTGAGATCATGCCTGGAAGTGCGGTGGAACTTGGAGAGACTTTCAAATTCAAGTAAGCTTTTGTATATTATAACTACTGTTGTTGCGTAGATTGACAGGAAAATAGCACACAAGTACTAAAGCTGCTCTGCCCTCCCATTGCTGTAGCTGCTGGACCCAAGCTCACCAGCGTTGACCTCCAGCTTTCCTGCTGCCAAAGGGCCACAGATCAGATTCGCTATCTTAATACGCCTCCAGGTTGCACTCTGGTCTTTCTTCCTCAAATGACCAGCAAAGCCAGCATACCTAAAGAAGATCGATCATCAAATTTTCATGTTGAACTGGACACAGGATGTAAGAGTAGATGCTGAGCGGAATAAAACATTCTTTTTTTCATTCTGCATTTCTCCGTTACAGAGATATTATCAATCAATATATTAGATACCTAATGAGTTAACTTTTTATTCAGTTAACGTGTGTATTAGACAGTTTTCGTTGAGAGCTTGTTCTGCTCCCTTCCATCAGCTCTCCTCATCTCATAGCGCTGTCATCTCAGCTGCACTGCCTACTAAAACAGGAGGTTAGACCAGGAGATCAGAGGTATATAATTAGTACATCTCACACACTGAGAAACCTGCTCTAAGCTATGGTGGTGTCATGATCCAGATCGGGGTTTGTTTCATGTTATTCTCTCCCGGTCTGGTCATGCGAGGGTTAACCTTCTCTGCCTCGTTTTGGGTTCTGTTGGGCTATTTCAGTCTGCTGTGGCCTGCTGACCAATGTCAGTGATAGTTCATGCTTCCAGGCTAGAGCAGCTGACCCCTTGATACCGAGTTTTGTCCTCTGCCCTTTTACTCTGTTCCCGTGACCTCCCTTTCCTACCACCCCGCTTGTCTTAGTGTTCACGCCCTGTGCTTGGACCCTTAGTATGTGACTCAGCTTATTTTCTGACCTGTTTACGGTCTCTCGTCTCAGTTATATCTGTTCCCGTCCAGCTCTGACTTTTGGCTTTTATTTGACTACGTGAATTGCTGTGACCTCTGGTACTTCCTTGTCCTGACTGTTTCAGACTCGGCTCGTCTGACCACTCTTTTGCCACAGGGTGAAACTTGTGCTGCTGCTCTGTGGTATTACGCTTTGTGTGCAACCTCTCTTCCCTCACCAGCATCCCCTGGTGGAGGTTGCGCTATACTGCACTGCAGCAGCATTACAGGTGGGGGCGTGTTCATCTTTCCTTTGAGTGTTGCTGCTTGAATATGATTGGTACACATCATACCTGCAGAAGAAGTACACGCCCTCAATGAAAATTGTCTGATAATGCCCACTTGGACTTGAAAAACATTGTCATTGAGTGCCAAATACTTTGATTACTAACATCTCTGTAATGGAGAGTAGAATTTAAAAATAAAATGTCTTATTCCACTTTGCAGCCATTATTACATTCTCTGTCCAGTTCAAGATGAAAAATTTGGTGAAAGGTCCTCTTTAAGATGCCCTTTCCTCAAAAATCCTTCTTGAGTAAAAAAATTCTACTGTTTCTGTTTGTGGAAAGGCATTTTTCAGTGTCATCTTAACATTTCTGACCCAGATTGCACTCTGACCTTGAAGCTTGTCTATCTGTCTATCGACCATTACTAATAGCGACTATCCTGAGGTTGTGTCCTGGCAAAAGACCCAAGGTTAAAGGTAAAAATCCAAGAAGTCCTAGGGCTCCAGCACTCCTCAGTTTAACTCCACCCTGGTCCCTTGCGACTCAAGGGACCAACTACTTCCAGGTTTAGCTGTGTAAAAACCACAGGGAAATAGCAGACAAATACATTAGATGAGTGCTAACACGTATAGGACCTATAGCTTTGGGTCACAAGAAGCCTTTGCCTCTGGCAGGCAGGGATGGTGTGCACATTAGAGCAGGACAGCTGCAAACAGTACTGGAAATATTGAAGCAGAAATAATATGCATACTTACCGTGCCCTTCTTCTGCCCGCCGTTTTCATCCCTAAAGCGTTCCTGTCATCATCCTATTAACCTTTAATATGCCATAACAGATAATGTTGCTTTACAATACCTCGACAACTAGAATGCAACACGTTTATTTTTTTTTAAGCGAGGCATAATTGATGCACATGAACAACCATTATTACTGCACATCTCTTATTTGTGTTCCCCTCAGGGAAGCTATAGCTCTTGGCACAACAGATTTTACAGAAGAAGACATTGATAACATCATGGAGGAGCTGGGGAAGGAATACAAGGGAAACGCCTATCACCTAATGCACAAAAATTGCAATCATTTCTCTGCGGCTCTGGCTGAGGTTAGTGACATATGGGGAGCCCCACCTCCCTGGCGCTGCGCTCATCTGCATTCAGCTCCCTTGCCGGCTCTAAACATGACAATGATGCACCCCTCCAGTTTTCTTTCTCATTTTAATTAATCAGGAAGAGGGAGTCTTACTGGATTACTGCTGTGCTGGAAAAGGTGGGAGGAAAAGGCATGAACAGACCAGACAACAGTGTTACATACAGTACAGACCAAAAGTTTGGACACACCTTCTCATTTAAAGATTTTTCTGTATTTTCATGACTATGAAAATTGTAAATTCACACTGAAGGCATCAAAACTATAAATTAACACATGTGGAGTTATATACTTAACAAAAAAGTGTGTAACAACTGAAATTATGTCTTATATTCTAGGTTCTTCAAAGTAGCCACCTTTCGCTTTGATGACTGCTTTGCACACTCTTGGCATTCTCTTGATGAGCTTCTAGAGGTAGTCACCGGAAATGGTTTTCACTTCACAGGTGTGCCCTGTCAGGTTTAATAAGTGGGATTTCTGGCCTTAAAAATGGGGTTGGGACCATCAGTTGTGTTGTGCAGAAGTCTGGTGGATACACAGCTGGTTGTCCTACTGAATAGACTGTTAGAATTTGTATTATGGCAAGAAAAAAGCAGCTAAGTAAAGAAAAACGAATGGCCATCATTACTTCAAGAAATGAAGGTCAGTCAGTCTGAACAATTGGGAAAACTTTGAAAGTGTCCCCAAGTGCAGTTGCAAAACCATCAAGCGCTACAAAGAAACTGGCTCACATGAGCACCGCCCCAGGAAAGGAAGACCAAGAGTCACCTCTGCTTCTGAGGATAAGTTTATCCGAGTCACCAGCCTCAGAAATCGCAGGTTTACAGCAGCTCAGATTAGAGACCAGGTCAATGCCACACAGAGTTCTAGCAGCAGACACATCTCTACAACAACTGTTAAGAGGAGACTTTGTGCAGCAGGCCTTCATGGTAAAATAGCTGCTAGGAAACCACTGCTAAGGACAGGCAACAAGCAGAAGAGATTTTTTGGGCTAAAGAACACAAGGAATGGACATTAGACCAGTGGAAATCTGTGCTTTGGTCTGATGAGTCCAAATTTGAGATCTTTGGTTCCAACCACCGTGTCTTTGTGCGACGCAGAAAAGGTGAACCGATGGACTCTACATGCCTGGTTCCCACCGTGAAGCATGGAGGAGGAGGTGTGATGGTATGGGGGTGCTTTGCTGGTGACACTGTTGGGGATTTATTCAAAATTGAAGGCATACTGAACCAGCATGGCTACCACAGCATCTTGCAGCGGCATGCTATTTCATCCGGTTTGCGTTTAATTGGACCATCATTTATTTTTCAACAGGACAATGACCCCAAACACACCTCCATGCTGTGTAAGGGCTATTTGACCAAGAGGGAGAGTGATGGGATGCTACGCCAGATGACCTGACGTCCACAGTCACCAGACCTGAACCCAATCGAGATGGTTTGGGGTGAGCTGGACCGCAGAGTGAAGGCAAAAGGGCCAACAAGTGCTAAGCATGTCTGGGAACTCCTTCAAGATTGTTGGAAGATCATTTCCAATGACTACCTCTTGAAGCTCATCAAGAGAATGCCAAGAGTATGCAAAGCAGTCATCAAAGCAAATGTGGCTACTTTGAAGAACCTAGAATATAAGACATAATTTCAGTTGTTACACACTTTTTTTGTTAAGTATATAATTCCACATGTGTTAATTCATAGTTTTGATGCCTTCAGTGTGAATGTACAATTTTCATAGTCATGAAAATACAGAAAAATCTTTAAATGAGGTGTGTCCAAACTTTTGGTCTGTACTGTATAATCCCATGTTCATTGCTGATGTGAGATGTGAAATGAAGGCACAATAATGCAAGGATGTCACAAACTCAAACTTTTTGCCCCATGCTTAGGTAGACCATGGGAAACGATACAATTTGCTGCCCTAGTCCTGCGATATTGATTTTGTTTGTCATATTGGGCGTAAGCTTGACATTCATACTGGTTTACACTGTTTTCCAGATGCTGTGCGGAAAGGAAATCCCACGTTGGGTGAACCGTTTAGCTTACTTTAGCTCTTGCATACCCTTTCTCCAGAGTTGCCTACCGAAAGAGTGGTTGACACCGGCAGCTCTGCAGAGTCACATCTCCCTCGGTCTCCAGCGAGAGGACCAGGCAGACACGACAGATGAGGACTCTCCATCTACATCCAATGTGGCATCGGGCACAACCACAACAACCTCCTCAGCAGGGTCGTCGCGAACCTGTAGACACACAAGAGTGTAAATGACTGTGTTCTTCTCTTTCCAATTATGAGACAGGACATTACCCTATTTCTAAGTCAAGGACATTTAATATGTGATTTATTTGGGGATTTTCTTAGTTCCATGAGTTCTCTCTCCCATGGTGTGATTCTTTGCATTTTAAAAAGGATCATGATTATGCAAAAAATTTTCTTTAGAAGATTAATTCCTAAGGAATTCATGTGTTTGCTGCATTTTTCCTTTTGTGTGTTTTTTTTTAATTTCCTCATTAAATACATGTAACACCTGCACAGGGTAAAGGGGCACATTTTTTATGACAATTGCCATTAAGCCATTCAATATGAATTATGATATATGGCTAACAAGCAAAGGAAGAATAATCTACCGTATTTAAAAGTTGTGCCTTTCTGATGTGAATGTGACCTGTACAAATATCTTATAGCTTCTAAGCCTGATTTACTTGTCCAGATTTCCTCACTATGAGAAGGGATTGTATGCCACCAAGATACTGCAGCACGAGTGGTATAACTTAAGCCTTGGGGGTCCCAGTATTGGGCCCCCAAGTATCGCAATCACTACTAAAACAGCATTGGCCTTCTCATATAGGCCAAAGTAACCTTTTGCGACGTCTAGGTTCCTGGGCCTGGGTGCATCTGTAATCTCTGCATCAACTAAATTTACGCCCCTGAGCTTCACTTTCTGATACTGGTAGAGGGTTTTCGACTGCAGAGACCCCCTTCAAACCTCAGAATAAATAAGGCTGCAGGATTTCCGCTCCACACATTTTGGAACGAAATACAGTACAAAAAATATTCACTTGAATTCCGCAGCGTTAAACTGTTCCCTGCACAGCTGGTGAGCCTTAAAGAGTTTGTCTGGCCTTAGGCTACAAGTCTGCAGTCACTCAATGTGACTTCAGACTTGTGAATCCTCACATTGCGCACACTATACACTATGAGGATTCTCGATTGTTGGTAACGGATGAGTGCAGTCATGACACTGCAAGTATGCGATTTGCATACTTCGGCCACATTTAGACTAGACGTTGTCGTGGCTCAGTTCACTTGTATTGCGAGAGGCCGTGTCCGTCTAGTCAGCATGTGACTGAATATAAGCAAATCCCATACAGTACTTGCTGTCACTCACCCACCTGCTCCCGTAGCTGGCACCAGAGAATCCTCACAGCATGCAGTCATTCTAAGGCCGGACATCCCCTTTAATATGACAGAGTGTCCCTACAATAAGATAAGGACACCCTTTTACAGGGAACCTGTGATTACCTTTTTACATCTGGAAGTAGTGGTATGGATATATAGGTTCTTGATAGGTTTTATGTAGAAAGTCAATGTGCCAGTCATGAGAAATCTAGTGTAGAAAAAATATGCAAATCAGGCTGGACGTGTATCGGGGGTGTTAATGCACTAAGATATCTGCTTCCAAGTGCGCTGACTTGCACCAGTGCTTGTTAAGCCTGATTTGTTTAAAGCTTATACTTTAGGTTAGTTTTTCTGAAACTTTGGCTCACGGTGGCTGCCTGCCGACGTTGTGCATAGCACCAGGTCTAGCAAACAGCTATAAAGAACAAGTGTCCAAATGGTGACTTTTGTGAGTAGCCCTGCACACAGAAGAGCAGATCTGGATGCACATATACTGGCTGGGGAATGGTGGAAAAATAAATATGGTAGACTAGAGATAGGAAGATACTGTCAGCTAAAGAGGAGTTTGAAACCGGATGCAATTGTGAGAGTGCTTAATGTGAAAATACCGCACATGGGAAAGATGGAAAGCCCTAGATGTAAGTATACTGTCTGTAAGGGATGGGGGCACAAGGTCTGGGTGTGCTTTCTGTGTGGCTGGTGAAGGAGCGTTCTGGGTGTCACCACTGTGGTTGGTGGCGTTGGATGTGGCTTGTGACCATCTCTGAGAGCTGAATGTGGCTCTCATGGTAAGAAAGGCTAGGGACAACTGCTTTATATGTCGCATGACTTGAAAAGTATAATTTTTATTGGGGAATAAGTGCTTTTATAGCCGTTCCTCCAGCCATATATGTTACACATGACCAGGAAAGGGATGCTTGTATCCAAACAAAGAGCCTCTGATTTACTACTGTAAGTCAGAAACAGGTAAAGTCATAACGCTCTTATAACTGAAAAACTTTCTTTTTTTAGACCATTATATTATGGAACCTATTAATTTCTAAATACAAAATACTCATATGAAAGCTTGCGGTCAATACACTGCACATCGTTTTCTGGAAACCTCTCACATCAATTCTTCACCACTCAAAGCAAAAACAACAACAAAAAAAGGATTTATTTCTGTTTGTTTTGTTGCCTTTGTTACATTGATTTGTATAAAATTCACAGAAATGTAACAATAAAAGCTAGAATGTGAAGAACAGTCACATAGTCAGACATTTTGTGTGATTGACAATCTGTGTCCAGGACAAACCCTGTAAAGGATTTCTCTGATAACACTTGTGTTAGGTGAGATGTACCCTGTAAGCGTTGGGTCTGAGTGGGCACATGCACAAGCCTCAGCGTTGATGCAGCGAGCAGGAAGGCATGTGGGCAGCAAGGACTTGGCACACTCGGGTATCTCAAGAGCAACAGGACGGATGAAGTGGAACCCAGCCGAGTAGGAAGCAAGTCAAACCACAGAATGCACAGAAGGTGGAGCACACCAAACATAGAGGTCTTTACATGGGCCTTAAATAGTCCTAGGGAGAAGATGTAATTGAGACATGCCTGGCAACTTGCAAAACCCGACGTGGAGTACAACAGAGGGCAGCAGACCCAGGGAAATGAAGTGGACCCTGGGATACCCAGGACAAGTGTGTAACAACTTGTGGGAAATTAAAAATGAATACTAATACAGTGATATCAGACTGCTGGTTAGGTTTAGGGAAGTCGTTAAAAAAAATATACAAGATTGATCACCAACAGATGACAGTGCTCCTCTCCTGGCAATACGACCATCTGGTACAGAACCAGAAAGGAAGTTTACTTTAGAAGTTGGCACATCTGTCAGCAGATTTACATTTTGCAATCAATTGCATCTAACATAAAAAAAGATAAAACTTTGAAATGAGTATTTATCAATATGATCTTACCACGTTATGCCTACAGCTTATATGCCAACCTATGTGTCTAGCTATGGACCACTAAACTACCCTTGTATAGTCTAATCCAGCAATCCAAAACAAGGAAGATACATGGTTCTGCATAGGAGCTGTAGACATAAAACAACTTTTTAGGTGAAGATATACTGAGCTATTGGCAACAGCTTACTGTTGTAAAAAAAAGGATACAAATTTGCCTATTTTGTGCCTATAAGTAGCACTGTATTTTAATATAAATCTTCACCAGCTCAGTGTGTGCTGTACGGACAACCCAAGATGTGTCAGGTGTCCTAAGAGGTGTGCAATGTCTGTAATGTTTAAGAAAGACATGATTTTTATTTGGACAATGATCCATCGCAGCATTGAAGTCTCCACTGTTCGGCTGCCAGTAAAGGCCTTAAAGATGGAAGAATAATGACACAGCCCCTTCCTCATCGGACCTAAACTCTATTGAAAACTTGCGGGCCCTTCTAAAAAGGGAGATTTACGGTGAAGAAAAACAGTCACCTCTCTGATCAGTGTCTGGAAAGCTGTGGTTGGTGCAGCCCAAAAAGTTGCTAGTCAACAGATTAAGAAACTGACAGACTCTATGGATGGAAGGATTATGGCTGTTACCGAAAAGAAGGGTGTCTATATTACTACTGTATATACTCATGTATAAACTGAGTTTTTCAGTACATTTTTTTGTGCTGAAAACGCCCCCTCGACTTATACAGGAGTCATTGTCCCAGAAGACAGCGGGGGAGAGGCGAAGCAGTGGGTCACAGGAGGAAGTAGCCGGCGGCTGCGGCTGTAACTGTGCCCACTGCTAGAGAGAAATGAATATTCACTGCACTGGCAATGAATATTAATTTCTCTTATAGCGCGCACTGTTACGATTCGGTAACCAAGGAGGATAACAGGAAAAATAGGCTAGGCAACGAGACACGCAAAGAGAGGTTGGTAACTTAGCGGATTGCAGAACCCTAAACTGACAACACAACTAGAATTAGCCTTGGAACGTACCTATGATGCCCTAGATGCCTCGACACAGCCAAAGAGGTAGCTAAACCTAAAGAAAGAAAGGGGAAAGCTAACTGCCCCAGAGTAGAGCCCCAAAAGAATAGATAGCCCCCAAAAATATATTGCCGGTGAGACAGATGAAGCACAAACACAGACAGAAAATAGAGTAAGCAAATGCTGGGGCCCAAACTGTCTGGATAGAACAGGACATGAAAGTATACTGTCTGCAATCCAGCAAAAACCCTAAGAAAAATTCCAACACGTCTGAAATGCAAAAATACTGTGGCCACACGACCTCTCCCCCACTATTTTAGAAAGATGGTGTGCACTCAGGTCACTATAGACAGTGGAGGTGCTGGTGAGTTGGACCTTGGGGGTCCCAAGTACAGGCAGATAATATAATTCACCGCACACTCATTAGATATTATGCATAATTTGTGTAAATTTATTGAGAAACATCCAGTCCAAAAAATAGTGCCATAACAAAGAACATACAGTTTAGATACCTGACGTTTCGATCCTCCCGGATCTTAATCATGGGGTACTTATTAACTGTAGTGTCACAAATGAGGCACAAAGTGAAAAGATATGGAGTCCCTTTTGGAAATCCCAGGTTGCTGGAGTACATAGATACCATGTAACAAGGCTGGATTGGCCCTCAGTAAATGGTGGTCACGACCTGGGAGGTGCTGGAGCTAATAAGGCTTGTGCAGTGTTGGCGGCGCTCCCGTGCCTTGTCCTTAGGCTGCAACTGGACTGAATGTTTCTCAATAAATTTACACAAATTATGCATAATATCTAATGAGTGTGCGGTGAATTATATTATCTGCCTCTCCCCCACTATATCAGAACTCTGGTGTGCACTGGACGCAAAACAACAGATACTAAAAATAACAGGGAACTAAAATACAGAAAAGACTGACATAAGCAGTGGCAAATGAAAACAGAGTCCAGCACAGGCCCCAGCAGGGAACCCGGCTGAACTCACACAGCAAGGCAGAAAACAGAAAAAGCAAAAGGGGAACAAATGCCACAAATTTAAACCGACAAATAACTTATCTGAAAGATGCAGGACAAAGCAGGGAGCAAGCAGACTTCCAAAAGGCTCAGGAAGCAGACCAAATCACCAGCAACTAGGGGAAGGCTGCTTGCTTAAATCTCCCCAGTCTGTAACACCTGATCTCCAATCATCCCCCTCAGGTGATTGACTTCTGTCATCCCGACCAGCTCCATTACCAGTATCAACCACCAGAGGGAGCCCAAACTCAGAAGCCAGATTAAAAGTGTTCACAACAGCGCACAGTTATAGCCGCAGCCTCTGGCTTCCAGCAGCTACCGGGCTATCACGGGTGCGTGCTACTTAAGAGTTATGAATATTCACCTCTCTCTACTCCCATAGGCATGGAGAGAGGTGAATATTTATTCCCTTAATGAGCAGGGACAAGCGATTGTTCTGTAACGGATTCAAGTGATTTTAATGAATAAGAGATGTTCACACAAGAATTGAGTAAATTGAATTTACTTAATAAATGATAAGATTAAACAATAAAGTAAAATAAATACATGTGCATCAATAACAAGCATTTTCATACATTACATTATAAAGGTAGAAGTCCATGAGCCTCTCTGTCCATCTCTCTCCCTCGGAATCTCTGTATGTCACATTTCCAATCTCTGCTGTATCTGTATGTAACTCTCTTTCTCAAAATTCAGTCCTCTTTATAAACTGTACATTGAAACTTCTCTAAAGGCTTTGATGTCCCAAGGTATGTGTACTGGAGACTTAGGGTCTCGTTACACATAGCGACTCACCAGCGATCCCGACAACGATATGAACTTGTCAGGATCGCTGGTGTGTCGCTACATGATCGTTCGTGAGCTGCCAAACAGGCAGATCTCAGCAGCGATCAGGACAGTGACTATGCGGGTAACAAGCGATGCACGCCGCTTAGTTGCCAGCAGTGTACGTTAGATACCAGCGCGCTGTTGCAGGGAGCTGGTAACCAAGGTAAGCAGAGGGTTTCTAAGTGCCGTGCGGCGCTTAGAAATCCGCTGCTTACCTTGGTTACGAGCTCCCCTGCACCAGCGCGCTGGTATCTAACGTACACATCGGGTTTCTAGGCGCCGCGCAGCACCTAGAAACCCAATGTTTACCTTTGTTACCAGCTCCAGCTCGCTGATCTCTGGTCTCCCACCTGTCACACGCAGCGATGCGTGCTGGCCAGCGGGAGACCAACGATCAAAAAATGGTCCAGGACATTCAATGACGACCAGCGATACCCAGCAGGGGGGCTGGTTGTTGCTGAGTGTCACACTAATCGATATCGCTGGCTAGGTCGCTGTTGCGTCACAAAATCGGTGACGTTTCAGTGATATCGCTAGCGATCTCGCTTAGTGTAACGGGGGCTTATAACAGCCTCTATCTCACATATAATTAGCAATATAAAATCTCTGGGAAAGTACTGATTAGTTGACTCTCATCTTTGAATGTCAAAGGTCAGTTGTTAGAAGATAAGTGTCAAGATTGTAATAAAAACCCAGTTATTGGCCCTTCCTGGACAATTGACCATCTGGTTGCATTTAACTTTCAATGACCTTTTGCTAACTCCCTAAAGGTAAGTAAATATATATATATATATATATATATATATATATATATTAAACTGACTTGAAACCATATAAATAATTAGTATTGATTAATTGGTGTGTTGAAACCATTAAAAATAACTCTTACTACAGTGATCGCCAGGCCGCAGGAGCTGTTGGCACCGGAATAAGATACTGAAAAGGCACGAAGGGAAGGAAAGTAGGATTTTTTTTAAATTCTTTTCTCACAGGGGCCACGCATACAAGGATAGGGATGAGGAACCATGCATACAAGGATACGGATGAGGAGACATGCATACAAGGATAGGGATAAGGAGCCATGCAGACAAGGACAGGAATAAGGAGCCATGCAGACAAAGATGGGGAAAAGGAGCCACGCAGACAAGGATGGGAATAAGGAGCCATGCAGACAAGGATGGGAATAAAGAGCCATGCAGACAAGAATGGGAATAAGGAGTTATGCAGACAAGGATGGGAATAAGGAGCGATGCAGACAAGGATGGGAATAAGGAGCCATGCAGACAAGGATGGGAATAAAGAGCCATGCAGACAAGAATGGGAATAAGGAGTTATGCAGACAAGGATGGGAATAAGGAGCGATTCAGACAAGGATGGGAATAAGGTGCCATGCAGACAAGGATGGTAATGAGGAGCCGTGTAGACAAGGATGGGAATAAGGAGCCCACCAGACAAGGATGGGAATAAGGAGCCATGCAGACAAGGATGGGAATAAGAAGCCATGCAGACAAGGATGGGGATGAGGAACCATGCATACTAAGATAGGGATGAGGGGATACGTACCCGGTTTATACTGAAGTTAATAAGGTTTCCCAGTTTTGAGTGGCAAAATTAGGTGCCTTGGCTTATACACGAGTATCTACGGTATATTGGTCACTGATATTTGTTTTGAAATGTCAGAAATTTATTTTTGTACCTTTTGAGTTTGGGTATTATTCTCAATGTAATAGATGAAAATAAACAATTGAGATGTGAAAATTAGCTTTTTTCATTTAGCTGCATAATAATTCTGCACACACAGATATTCTCCTAAGAGAGACAAAATCTCACTTTTACTTTCTTAAATATTTCATTTTTTAACCTTTTGCATTGACTGACAGCCCTGTAGTTTTTCAATAATAAAACTAATCATTAACAATACAAATTGCCTAATAATTCTGCACACAATGTGAAGGAAAATAACATGTACATCTGATAGACCAAAAAGCACCAAAGATACAAAGAAAACTTTGATCAGATGCAAAAAATTGAACTGAAAGAAAAATGCCATAGTACAGAATAGAAAAATATTTAGAGTTGAGAGTCCTCAGTGGTTGATACCTTTTAATGGCTAACTGAAAAGCTAATGCTGGAATGAACCTGTCACACGGATTTATGACGTTTTACATCAATTAAGGAATTTACTCCAAAGACCCTGTGAGAACATCACAAAACATTACCAGACCCCAATCAGAGGGCAATAACACTTTCACACTCCTTATCTATGAACTGTTCCAATATTTATGCTCATCCCTCTGCCATAATGACTATTCTGCTTCACGTCACTTGTCTTACATTGCATTTTTTCTGTGCTGTGTTGTGTATAAATATGTGATTCTTCAGATTTTGTATTAGTTCAGCCTGATGAAGAGACCTGAGTAGTCTCGAAAGCTTGCAATTTGTTACCATCTTTTCAGTTAGCCATTAAAAGGTATCAACCACTGAGGACTCTCAACTCTAAATATTTTTCTATCTACTGGCTAACACGGTACAAAGATATACATCTTTACTATAGTACAGAATATATGTATATGAAGGCTATATACACATGTACCATGTAGCTATGCAGGCAGAGCATGTACTACAAAAATTAGATCACCAACATATATGCAGAATGACTAACACCATAAATAAAAGGTATGTAGAAGTTTCATTGAATATCCTGCAGTAGATTTTCTCTGCAAGAATGATTTTCTCTGGTCGGCCCAAGGTGCTCCAGTCCGACGCTGAATGAAAGGATAAGCTTAAGATTGAATATAGAGGTATACACTTGCTGTACTTGGATAGAGGTGGCAACCTAGAATTGGGCACTGCTTTTAAAGAGGGGATATAAATTGCCAAATACATCTATTATATAATAATAATAATAATAATAATAATAAAATAATAATAATTATGGGTGTTCGGTTTGTGGAAGCCTGGCAGCTATTAATAGAGATTACAAGGACAGTTTTAGTGAAAGCCACTCTGCTTACCAGATCATAGGGGTTGCCCTCACTGGCGCCGCTATAATGAGGCGACTTGAGCCTCTGTCTCAGGCGGCGGCAGCGAGGGGGCGGCAAAGCAGGAGCGCAGATCCGGCCCGTCGGCCCCGCCGACACTGAACTGACAGTTCAGTGCCGGCGGGCCCTTTAATCGCGGGCAGAATGCAGCACAGGCCCTTTAATCGCGGGCACATATGCAGCACAGGCGACGTGATCGTCAACACGCCGCCTGCGCGCCGTGATGACGTCACGCCGCCTGTGCCAGGAGAAGACGGAGTCGATCGCGCTTCTTCAGAGCTGCGGGGGAGATAGGTGAGTACTGGCTTTTTTTTTTTTTAACGCCGGGCCCGGCCTATGGGGGATTCTGCTGCTTATGGGGGACTATGCTGGCTATGGGGGATTCTGCTGCTTATGGGGGATTATTCTGGCTATTGGGGGATTATGCTGGCTATGGGGCGATTATGCTGGCTATTGGGGGATTATGCTGGCTATTGGGGGATTATGATGGCTATTGGGGGATTATGCTGGCTATTGGGGGATTATGCTGGGTATGGGGGATTATGCTGGCTATGGGGAATTATGCTGTCTATTGGGGGATTATGCTGGGTATGGGGGATTATGCTGGCTATTGGGGGATTATGCTGGCTATTGGGGGATTATGCTGACTATGGGGGATTATGCTGGCTATGGGGGATATGCTGGCTATGGGGGATTATGCTGGCTATGGGGGACTATGCTGGCTATGGGTATTATGCTGACTATGGGGGATTATGCTGGCTATGGGGTATTATGCTGGCTATGGGGGATTATGCTGCGTATTGGGGGATTATTCTGCGTATTGGGGACCTATGCTGCGTATTGGGGACCTATGCTGCCTATTGAGGACCTATGCTGCGTATTGGGGACCTATGCTGCGTATTGGGGACCTATGCTGCCTATTGAGGACCTATACTGCGTATTGGGGACCTATGCTGCGTATTGGGGACCTATGCTGCGTATTGGGGACCTATGCTGCGTATTGGGGACCTATGCTGCCTATTGGGGACCTATGCTGTCTATTGAGGACCTATGCTGTCTATTGAGGACATATGCTGCCTATTGGGGACTATGCTGCCTATTGGGGACATTTACCTGCCTATTGGGGACCAATGCTGCCTATTGGGGACATTTACCTGCATATTAGGGACTCTCGCACCACACCAGTCTGAGCCTGAGCTAAAAGCGGAGTTGCGCCACTATGTGCACTGATGAGGATGAAATGATATGGATTGGCAAGGCTGCAGTGATGGGCAGTGCAGGCTGTATGTCTCTGTGTGGGCAGTTTTATTGCTGGTATATTGTTTTTGTAGCGCTGTATATATATTGGTATTTTACTAATAGCAATTTGGAATCCCTAGGAAATAATGATATCAAGAAAGAGAAAAATTGCTTCACTTGTGACAAATATGGAACCGAACATTGACCATCTCATTAGCCAAAAGCAGGCCCATAGTTCCCATTGAAATACCAGTAAGTTTGTTGATTTTTAACTTTACTTGTTCTTTATTTTAAGTATTGTATTTGTTCCTGTTTCTTTTTTTTTTTTACTTCAAAATAAGAGTGTAGTATATGGTGTATACAGGGTCATACATATTGTGTGCGGTATATAGAGTGTAGAATATGGTGTGTACAGGGTCATACACATTGTGTGCGGTATATAGAGTGTAGTATATGGTGTATACAGGGTCATACACATCGTGTGCGGTATATAGAGTGTAGTATATGGTGTATACAGGGTCATACACATCGTGTGCGGTATATAGAGTGTAGTATATGGTGCATACAGGGTCATACACATCGTGTGCGGTATATAGAGTGTAGAATATGGTGTATACAGGTCATACACATCGTGTGCGGTATATAGAGTGTAGTATATGGTGTATACAGGGTCATACATATTGTGTGCAGTATATAGAGTGTAGTATATGGTGTATACAGGGTCATACACATCGTGTGCGGTATATAGAGTGTAGAATATGGTGTATACAGGTCATACACATCGTGTGCGGTATATAGAGTGTAGTATATGGTGTATACAGGGTCATACATATTGTGTGCAGTATATAGAGTGTAGTATATGGTGTATACAGGGTCATACATATTGTGTGCAGTATATAGAGTGTAGAATATGGTGTATACAGGTCATACACATCGTGTGCGGTATATAGAGTGTAGTATATGGTGTATACAGGGTCATACATATTGTGTGCAGTATATAGAGTGTAGTATATGGTGTATACAGGGTCATACACATCGTGTGCGGTATATAGAGTGTAGTATATGGTGTATACAGGGTCATACACATCGTGTGCGGTATATAGAGTGTAGTATATGGTGTATACAGGGTCATACACATCGTGTGCGGTATATAGAGTGTAGTATATGGTGTATACAGGGTCATACACATCGTGTGCGGTATATAGAGTATTGTATATACACTGCTGTATTATACTTTTCATATACAGGTTATAATGCCTCTTATTCTTTGTATAGAGGTGAGTGTACCATGTATAATATATGGTATATACAGCGTAGTGTCGCATACACTGCTGTATTATACAATATACAACAGTTGTAATGCTCCATACCTAATATGCAGGATAATGTACAGTGTATATGATGTAACCTGTATAAGATGTGACATTGGCTTGCCCCCCCTAGTTTTGATCCTGGGTACGCCCATGCTCCTGCTGCTGGCTGCTGCGCACGGTGCTGCTTCCTTGATATCCTTGTGACTCCCTCCCCTCATGTCCAGAGTTAGGAGAAGCCAGGTCGGTGACTAGTTATTAATGCAACTACTTAAGTTACTATATGGGACTTGAAAACATGATCTCCCAACAAGGGAAATACACAGGCCTGTGCAGCACTGCGGTGATTCGGATGTGTTCATGAGCACATCCGGTTCACCGCGCGTTCAGAAGGGGCGGAGCTTTGTACTGATTTTACAATGGGGGGGGCGCCGTTTTGCAGTTCGCCTCAGGCAGCAGAGAGGCTAGGTTCACCCCTGGTTGCCCTGGCCTTCACCCAGTTTAACCCCTTTACAGGGATCTGAACTTACACAGAGACCCCTGGGAAGAGGCCACAGAATCAGCTGCTGACCGGTGGAACAAGCTGGAGGCAAAAGGCGTCCTCCTGCGGTGCCAATACCAAGAAGTTACGTCAGAGACAAAATCCTAAAACAAGGATGTGGTCAAAAGTTGAATTACTGGCAGACAGATGGTCTCCTGGGGTTTATATAGAAGAGAGACTCCAGCCTATGGCTCCCAGCAGAGAGCTAATTACATACCAACTCACTGCAGCAAAACCCAGGTGGACAGGAAAGAGACAACTAGTCCCAGCAATCTAAAAGCTAAATTGCCAAATGCTGCCATCGTCCAGCAGTAACGGGCAGCATGAATCAGAGACTGGCTGCGGAGTTTCAAGTAAAATATCCTTTGAAAAGCTGTCTCTGGTCTATGCATTTCAATAGACTAATTTATGGCAGTTTCTCCGCAACCCGCTCCTGTAGACTGACAAGGCTATCACTATGTATGTGTATAGAAACAGACCTGTAATTCATGGGGAGCGAAGCAGGGAGAAGCTGCCAGGCACCTACCTTGGACTGGTCATCTGAGACGCATTAGTCTCTGACCGCCTTTGTAAAGTAAGTTTTTTCTGAAACGCTGCAGCGTTTCATAGTAAATGATCATTCAGACGTACGTGCAAATCGGTCCAAGATCAGACCACAATGCACAGCCTGTCTGCGGATCTCCTGACCCAAGCAGGACAACCTCATAGAAATATATGAGTCTATCTGATGGGGTCTGTGCATTGCGGTTTGGAGAGCTTGGAAGGGAAGGAGCGCCATTTTGTAATGCAGACTGTTGTGAATGGGTTTGAGATGAGTTCTGAGCAGAGGCTCCCTCTGGTGGTTACAAGCGGTACTAGTGAGGATTGTGAGGACTGGGAATCAGGTGTTACTGATTGGTCTTATATAAGGGAGTCATTTTCCCATCAGGGTTGCCGGTGATCAATTGTTCTGGTCTGAATCCTTCTTTCCAGTTTCCCTTGTAGCCTGCTGTGTCGTGTCTGCATCTCCTGCTATCAGATAAGACAATTTCTTATTTTGTGTTTTTGCTATATTTTTGCATTTTGTCCTGCACTTCTGTGGGGGCCTTCAGGGTCCCCTCCGGGGGCTTTTGCCCTCTCAGTTTAGTTCAGCCACTGAGTTTTGTTCTTTTGCTTTTTCCAGTTTTTTCAGTGGCTGCTGTTTTGTTTTTTTTACACCAGAGAACTAATTTAGGTGGTAGAGGTCGTGTGATCTCAGGTGATTTTGAAATTAGTAGAGTTGGTGTTTTTTCAGGGTTTTCTGAGATTGCAGTAAGTACCCTTCCTATCCTTTTCTATTTAGATAGTTTGGGCCCCAGCGTTTGCTCATACTATTTTCTTTCTGTGTCAGTATTTCCTCTTGTCTAACCGCCATTACATGTTTGGGGGCTTTCTATTATCTTTGGGGTTCTGCTCCGGGGCAGATAGCTTTCCTATTTCTATCTTTAGGTGTAGTTAGTTTCTCAGGCTGTGACGAGGCGTCTAGGACCAACGTAGGAACGCTCCACGGCTGCCTCTAGTTGCGGTGGTTAGTCAGGGTACTGCAATCTCATAGATTCCAACTGCTCTGGTGTATTTCCTTTTTTACCTGCACTCCTCAGCTACCGTAACATAACAGTATCACCGGCCATAAAAATTGTATGGTACTCACAGAAGGGAAAAATATTTTGAAGGAAGAAAAGTTGTCAGAGATATTTTTCTGTTTGTTGCATTTTTTTTTTTTTTTTCCCTCTGTATCTCTGGGTGCTGGGGAGGATCTTTTCTCCCAATGGAGTTTGCACAGTTGTCTGGCCGTGTGGATCAGCTTGCCACTGAGGTTCAGAGTATTGCTGCATATCTTGCTAGGTTGCCTGTTGTGGAACCTAGGATCCCCATGCCAGATTTGTTTTTAGGGGATCGAGCTAAGTTTCAGAATTTCAAAAATAATTGTAAATTGTTTCTTGCCTTAAAATCTAAGTCCTCAGGAAACGCAGCGCAGCAGGTTCAAATTATCATCTCTCTCCTGCGCGGCGATCCTCAGGATTGGGCTTTTTCCCTGATACCTGGGGATCCTGTTTTGAGTGATGTTGATGCATTTTTTCAGGCTTTGGGGTTATTGTACGATGAGCCTAATGTCATTGATCAAGCTGAAAAAGCCTTGTTGGCATTAAATCAGGGGCTTGATGACGCTGAGTTATACTGTCAGAGATTCCGTAGGTGGGCAGTCCTGACCAAGTGGAATGACGACGCTTTGGCGGCCCTTTTCCGGAAGGGTCTGTCGGATAATGTAAAGGATGTTATGGTGGGATTCCCTGTCCCCTCTGGTCTCAATGATTCTATGTCATTAGCGATTCAAATTGACAGACGTTTGCGTGAGCGGAGAAGTATGCGTGGAGTGGTGTTGCCTTGTGAGCCAGCTGCTGAGCCCATGCAGTGTGATGGAGTGGTGTCTGGGGCACAGCGTCATGAGTTTCGAAAGCGCAATGGGTTATGTTTCTACTGTGGTGATGCCTCTCATGCTATTTCAGTCTGCCCTAAGCGGGGAAGACATTTTGCACGCTCAGTTGTCTTGGGTAGTGTTCAGACTAAGTTTTTATTAACTGTCACTCTGATATGCTCTCTGTCCTCATTTTCTGCTCAGGCTTTCGTTGATTCTGGAGCAGCTATTAACCTGATGGATTATGATTTTGCTAAACGTTGTGGGTTTCCCTTGATACCCCTACAGAAGTCTATTCCTTTACTGGGGATCGATTCTACCCCTTTGGCTGAGAATAAACCCCAGTTTTCTACTCAGGTGATAATGAGGGTTGAACCTGATCACCAGGAGTGCTGCAAATTTTTGGTTCTATATAATCTGCATGACATTATAGTGCTGGGTTTCCCTTGGTTACAGTCTCATAATCCTGTTTTGGATTGGAAATCTGTGTCTGTAACCAGTTGGGGCTGCCAATGTGTTAATACCAACACTCCTGTTTTTTCTGCCTCCCCCCAGGCTGAGGATGTTCCTGACTTTTTGTTTGATTTTTCTGATGTGTTTAGCGAAAGTAAATCTGCATCCTTACCTCCCCATAGGAGCTATGACTGCGCTATTGAATTAGTGCCAGGTAGTAAATTCCCTAAAGGTCGCCTTTTTAACTTGTCTGTACCTGAACATGACGCTATGCGGTCTTATATCAAGGAATCATTGGAGAAGGGTCATATCAGACCATCCTCTTCACCCTTAGGTGCCGGTTTTTTCTTTGTGGCCAAAAAAGATGGTTCATTAAGGCCGTGTATTGATTATCGTCTCTTGAACAATATTACTGTGAAATATCAATACCCGTTACCCTTGATTTCTGACCTGTTTTCCAGGGTGAAAAACGCTACTTGGTTTACCAAGCTTGACCTCAGGGGGGCGTATAACCTTATTCGCATTAAGCACGGGGATGAATGGAAGACGGCATTTAACACCCCTGAAGGGCATTTTGAGTACCTTGTGATGCCCTTTGGGCTCACTAATGCTCCTTCCGTCTTCCAGTCCTTCATGAATGACATTTTCAGGGATTTTGTGGACAAGTTTCTGATTGTTTATTTGGATGATATCTTGATTTTTTCTAATGACTGGGACTCTCATGTGAAACATGTTCAACTGTATTCCAGATTTTGAGAGAGAATGCTCTGTATGTGAAGGGATCAAAGTGTCTTTTTGGCGTACAGAAGATCTCATTTCTGGGATTCATTTTGTCCCCATCTGTTATTGAAATGGACCCGGTCAAGGTTCAGGCCATCTGTGATTGGGTCCAACCTACTTCATTAAAGGCTCTTCAGAGATTTTTGGGTTTTGCCAATTTTTATCGTAAATTTATTGGTAATTTCTCGGTTATTGTTAAACCATTAACTGATTTGACCAGAAAGGGTTCTGATGTGGTGAATTGGCCTCCTGAGGCAGTCTCTGCGTTTCAGGAACTTAAGCAGAGATTCACTTCTGCTCCTGTTCTACGGCAGCCTGATGTTTCTCTGCCATTTCAGGTGGAGGTTGATGCCTCTGAAATTGGGGCAGGTGCCGTTTTGTCCCAAAAAGATCCAGAGACCTCTAAAAGTAACCCTTGTGCCTTTTTCTCTCGAAAATTTTCTCCTACTGAACGTAATTATGACGTGGGTAATCGGGAGTTATTGGCCATGAAGTGGGCTTTTGAAGAGTGGAGACATTGGCTGGAGGGAGCCAAACATCAGGTGGTGGTCCTTACGGACCATAAGAATCTGGTCTATCTGGAATCTGCCAAGCGACTCAATCCTAGACAGGCCAGGTGGGCCTTGTTTTTCACACGTTTTAATTTTGTGGTTTCCTTTCTTCCTGGCACTAAGAATGTTAAGGCGGATGCCCTCTCGAGGAGTTTCCTTGCGGACTCTCCTGAGCTATCTGATCCCTCTGTTATTTTGAAGGAGGGTGTAGTTCTTTCCGCCATCTCGCCCAATTTGAGACTTGCTCTGGAGGGGTGTCAGGAGGATAGGCCCGAGCGCTGCCCTGTTGGAAAATTGTTTGTCCCGGACCAATGGAAAAAGAGTGTGATGTCTGAGATTCATTGTTCCGCATTGGCTGGGCATCCCGGAATTTTTGGTACCAGAGACTTGGTTAGTCGGTCCTTTTGGTGGCCTACCTTGTCTCGCGATGTCAGGGAATTTGTGCAGTCCTGCGGGACTTGCTCTCGCTCCAAGCCTTGCTCTCGCTCTAGTGGTTTGTTGATGCCATTGCCTGTGCCCAAGAGACCATGGACCCATATCTCTATGGATTTCATTTCCGATCTTCCTGTTTCTCAGAGAATGACCACCATCTGGGTAATTTGTGATAGGTTTTCCAAAATGATACATCTTGTGCCATTACCTAAGTTGCCTTCCTCCTCTGAATTGGTGCCGTTGTTCCTTCAGCACGTGGTTCGTTTACACGGCATTCCTGAGAACATTGTGTCTGACAGAGGAGTCCAGTTTGTTTCCAGATTTTGGAGGACTTTTTGTTCTAAACTGGGTGTTCAATTGTCTTTCTCCTCGGCATTTCATCCTCAGACCAATGGTCAAACTGAGAGAACAAACCAGACATTGGAGACTTATCTAAGATGCTTTGTGTCTGCTGATCAGGATGACTGGGTCTCTTTTTTGCCTTTGGCTGAGTTTGCTCTTAATAATAGGGCTAGCTCTGCCACTTTGATGTCTCCGTTTTTCTGTAATTCTGGGTTTCACCCTCGATTTTCTTCAGGACAGACGGAGGCTTCTGTCTGTCCAGGTGTTGACTCTGTTGTTGAGCGTATGCAGCAGATTTGGGACCAGGTAGTGGAGAGGTTGTCCCTCTCTCAGGAGAAGGTCCAGCGGTTTGCTAACCGGCATAGGACTGATGGTCCTCGGTTTAAAGTGGGGGACTTGGTCTGGTTGTCCTCAAAGAATATTCCTATGAGAGTAGCATCTCCTAAATTTAAGCCTAGGTTCATTGGACCTTATAAGATCATGGAGATTATTAATCCTGTTTCTTTTCGTTTGCTTCTTCCAGGGACATTTAAGATCCATAACGTGTTCCACAAGTCCTTGTTGAAGAGGTTTGTTGAGCCAGTGGTTCCTGCTGCTGTGCCTCCTGACCCTGTTTTGGTTGAGGGCAATCTGGAGTATGTGGTTGAGAAAATATTGGATTCTCGTTTTTCTAGACGAAGACTCCAGTATTTGGTTAAATGGAGAGGTTATGGTCAGGAAGACAATTCTTGGGTGTTTGCTTCGGACATCCATGCTAGGAGACTTATCCGTGCGTATCATAGAACTCATCCTGACCGACCTGGTTGCTCAAATGAGGGTTCGGTGACCCCTCCTCAAGGGGGGGGTACTGTTGTGAATGGGTTTGAGATGAGTTCTGAGCAGAGGCTCCCTCTGGTGGTTACAAGCGGTACTAGTGAGGATTGTGAGGACTGGGAATCAGGTGTTACTGATTGGTCTTATATAAGGGAGTCATTTTCCCATCAGGGTTGCCGGTGATCAATTGTTCTGGTCTGAATCCTTCTTTCCAGTTTCCCTTGTAGCCTGCTGTGTCGTGTCTGCATCTCCTGCTATCAGATAAGACAATTTCTTATTTTGTGTTTTTGCTATATTTTTGCATTTTGTCCTGCACTTCTGTGGGGGCCTTCAGGGTCCCCTCCGGGGGCTTTTGCCCTCTCAGTTTAGTTCAGCCACTGAGTTTTTTTCTTTTGCTTTTTCCAGTTTTTTCAGTGGCTGCTGTTTTGTTTTTTTTACACCAGAGAACTAATTTAGGTGGTAGAGGTCGTGTGATCTCAGGTGATTTTGAAATTAGTAGAGTTGGTGTTTTTTCAGGGTTTTCTGAGATTGCAGTAAGTACCCTTCCTATCCTTTTCTATTTAGATAGTTTGGGCCCCAGCGTTTGCTCATACTATTTTCTTTCTGTGTCAGTATTTCCTCTTGTCTAACCGCCATTACATGTTTGGGGGCTTTCTATTATCTTTGGGGTTCTGCTCCGGGGCAGATAGCTTTCCTATTTCTATCTTTAGGTGTAGTTAGTTTCTCAGGCTGTGACGAGGCGTCTAGGACCAACGTAGGAACGCTCCACGGCTGCCTCTAGTTGCGGTGGTTAGTCAGGGTACTGCAATCTCATAGATTCCAACTGCTCTGGTGTATTTCCTTTTTTACCTGCACTCCTCAGCTACCGTAACATAACAGCAGACTTTGATGGAATGTTCTGCGTGCGTAATGTTGTGTTTACAGAGCCCTTGATGTGCCTAAACAGTAGAAACCCCCATAAGTGACACCATTTTGGAAACCCCCCAAAGAGCTTATCTAGATGTGTGGTGAGCACTTTAAACCCCAAGTGCTTCACAGAAGTTTATAAATGCAGAGCCGTGAAATTAAAAATTTTTTTTTTCCTCAAAAATGATTTTTTTTAGCCAGCTATTTTTATTTTCCCAAGGGTAACAGGAGAAATTAGAACCCCAAAATTGGTGTGCAATTTGTCCTGATTATGCTGATACCCCATATGCTGGGGTAAATCACTGTTTGGGCGCACGGCAGGGCTCGGAAGGGAGGGAGCACCATTTGACTTTTTGAACGCCATGTCGTGTTTGGAGACTCCTTGATGTGCCTAAATAGTGGAAACCCCTCAATTCTAGCTCCAACCCTAATCCCAACACACCCCTAACCCCAACACACCCCTAACCCTAATTCCAACCCTAATTGTAATTGTAACCCTAACCCTAATTGTAACCCTAACCCTAATGGAAAAATGAAAATAAATATATTTTCTTTATTTTATTATATGTCCCTAACTAAGGGGGTGATAAAGGGGAGGTTTATTTACTATTTTTTTTATTTTGATCACTGTGATAGCGTTTATCACAGTGATCAAAATGTACCTGCACTGAATGAATTTGGCAGATTCGGCGGGCGCACTGCGCATGCGCCCGCCATTTTCTTTGCAGGAAAAAGATGCCGGAGCTGCGGGAGACATGGGAGGATGGGGGGGACACCGGAAGGTACAGGGGACAGATCGGTGGACCCGGGGACCCTATTCTCTCCCCTCTGATGTGCGATCACATCAGAGGAGAGTGAAATTAAATGCAGAATCGCGTTTTTTTTTGTTTTTTTGCTGTCGCTGTTATATGGTTAATAACGGCGATTTCAAAAGCGGGGTCAGTAAAAGTCGACCCGAATCATGTTCTCTGGGGTCTCGGCTACCCCCGGAAGCCGAGACCCCGGAGAAAATCCGACTCTGGGGGGCGCCATATACTTTCTCCACAGCGCCGTGAATTCACGGCGCTGTGGTTTAAGTACCCTTAACCACCGCCGTTAAAAGGCGTATCGGCGGTCGTTAAGGGGTTAAAACATACACTACTGCAAGAACGCAGCCAGGCTCTGATTCATGCTGCCCGTGGTCGAAACAGCGTGAATCTCAGGACAGGTTTCTTTTAATGACAAATGGCAGTAGTGGAGAAGGCCCTGTATAATTTTTGCATTGTGGCCCACGGGCTCCATAATATGACTGTGACAGCAATTTGTTTTCCAACATACTATACTAATAAATTACCTAGACCCCCTTTTACAGTACCTTTAAATGTTATGAATTATAAGAAGTCCTTTTGATTTTATAAGAATTTCTCTCTTTACGAGAAGCAATGATTCCAATATCAGAGACTGACGGCAGTGTTCTGCTGATGGTGTCCGCCGGGAATATTACATGCTCATATTATAACTTAATAATATATTTTAAGTGTTCTTAAACCAAAACTTCACCACAGCTCTAAGAAAAGGACAATTATTACCCCTAACATTAGACATTTTATGAGGGTCTAAAGAAGGAGGCAGAAGCTGCAATCAGTGTGAATGTTACATTTCGTCAGCCATAGCAATGTTTCATCCCTTATTAGAGCCTTCGGGTGAATAAACAGACCATTTTCACTAAGTGCTGCTTCTGTTCTGTTCTCTAGTTCTACATTTTGGGACTTCGGATCAGGTCCCTCAGGAACAAATAATATGCTGGTTTACCTCCCTTCCTCTGTGATGCTGTTTTGTATTCTATTTTGTTAGATTTTTTTTTGAGGATCTGTCTGCATTATTGAAGAAACCAACAGGATCTATCGATAATTTGAGTACTTCCCTGGCACAAGGCCATGGCAGTCATTGTGGGCAGCATAGGTGTTTATACTGGTAACTAAGCCATGGTCAGAAGCATGATTTTATGATAACACCAATAACATTTATATACAAAAAAATGGGGAAAATGTCGACCACACATCAAAGGGCTAAGAAGCTTCTATCCAGACCAAAATTCATTATGTTGCCTGTCGACCTTTTCTCTTACATCACAGTAGAGAAAAAATTATTGATTTCTAGGAACGCATGACAGCAGAGGAATCAATGGAAGCTGAATCATTCGTTGTTTTTTCCCTTCTTTGCAAGAAATCAGATCATCCTCAAAGTAATAATCGGTGTCACACATGACAGACCTCGCCGTGGCATACAAAGTAAGGAATGAATATTGTAAAACAAGGGATTTGCTTAGATTCATTATCAGAAATTATTACAGTCAGTTATGTATCTGGAATGTCTAATCCGAAAGCTAAGATAAAAAAAAATACAGGTGGGATAATGGAAAAAAAGACAGCATGGAAGTCCAGCACCACAGGACATTATGGTTTTATATACGTACAAACAAAGAATTGAGCTGTAATATAAGCTGGTATACATGCAAGTGCAAGAGCCGTTCACACTGGGTCATTTATAGAAAACCTAAGAAAAAAAAAAAAAAGCGAAACAAAAAAAAAGCATGTTGCCATTCCAACAATGGGTACTCATCAGGACAGTTTAACCTGTTTGACTTTTATGCTTTTTTGTCAAAAATAGCTTAACGAAGTAACCCTATGTTATGTGGTGGATATATTTTGTATCACACAGGGTTTATACAGTTAACACCAGGGATTAGCTCACTGTTGGGAAGGGTTAGACAGTTAATAGGGGAAGACTTGATGCTTCAGTGAGTAGATTTATAGAGTCTAGGACAAGTCAGAAAATGTATGAAAGCGGATTTCGAGGGAAGGGGCTACAATTCATTGTTAAAAGGTTCTGGGAAGTGGATGCCAGTGGCAAAAAAGGTTTGCAGGGCTGGTCTCAAGCGTATGAGGACAATCAAAAGGTTCATGGGACGCTGGGGCAGTCTTGAGCCTAGGGCCCAGAATACTAATTTAGAGTCATGTCTCGTCCCCCCTGGAGGGAATGTCGGCGGGGGTTCAGTAAAATGGAAAGTTGGGGGACCCAGGGAAGCTGTATCCCAATAGAAGGTCTGTGGTCCAACAGTGAAGGTTGGAAGGGGCGGTTTGGCGAATGGAGGAAGGACTGATAGTACAAGGACAAAGGCAACCATCCCCAAAAAATGGGACTCTGTTCAATCTGTATGCTGCAGCCATGTGTAACGAATTGCACGTTAAAGCTGAACCTTAAAAACCCCCTTTTTTTTTGCGGTCCCCCAAATTGGGGTTGAATTTGAAAAAAAATTTAAAAAACCCCAAAAAACAAACCCTGTGTAGCAGAAAAGTTTAAGGAAAAACTCAGTTCCCAAAAAATTCCCCCCACTTCCTTACATTAAAAGTGCTAAGTTGGCGGAGGTTTCCAGGGCAAAAATATCCTCTTTGATAACTTTTTAAAAAGGATTTTTTTTAAAAAGGGAAAACCCCCGGGGGCACATAGCAAATCGGCCCCCCACATCCTTTTTAAAAAACCTGAAAAAAACCCAAAAACCCTTTAAAAATCTTTCCTCCTTTTCCCCCCAAACAAAAACCAAAATTTTTAAAACCCCCAAAAAAACAAAAACCCCCTAAAAAATTTTTCCTTTTTACACACAATTTTACAATTAACCAAAAATTATTTTCCCAAAATACCCAAAATTTTAAAATTTTTTTTTTTTCAAAAAAAACACAATTTTTTTAAACCTTAATATTATTCAACAATTTTTACAAATTATCTTTTCCTTCTTTTCAAATTAACAAACCATTCTTTAACACCACCCCCCAATTTTTCTTCCAAACAAAAAAAACAAAAAATTTACTTAAAAAAAAATTATTTTTCACCCTTTTCCCCTTTTCTTAAATCAAAAATTTTTTAAATAAAAAAATTTTCTTTCATTTCCCCAAAAAAACCCCCAAACTCTCATGGGACACCAAATTACCCTAATCAATTGCCAAATTTCCCTTTTTAACCCCCCCTTTTAAATTCTTCCAACCCACCTACCATAAAACATTTATTTAAATTTTTTCCCCCTTCACCACCCCATTTAATTTTCCCCAAACTCCCCATCCCTCCCCTGGAATTTAAAAATTTTTAAAACCCCTAAAACACCCCTTTACCAAATTTTTTTAACTCCCCTTTTTTTCCCCCTAAACCCCTTGTAATTTTTTATTTGTATTACATTTCTAATTTTTCACTTTTTTTTTTTATTTTTAAACCCCACTTTTTCCCCCCCCCCCTTTTTCCCCTATAATTATCCCCCCACTTCAAAAAAAACCCCCCCAAAACAATCGGGCCCTTTTTTTCACCTCCCTAAAAATGAAAATTGTTTTTTATTAACCCCCCTTTCCCCCTTTTTTCCTTCAATAACCCCCTATCCCACTTTTAAAAATTCTTAAAATTCCCTTCTTTTCACAACCAAACCCCTTTCCCCCATACTTTTATTTTTTTCATTACCAAAAACCCTTAACCTTTTATTAACTTTTTTTTTTCAAAAGGGGGGAATTTTTAATTCTATATAAAATATTTACCAAGAAAAAGGGGTTTCATAGCTTAATTTTTTTTAAAAAAATTTTTTTTCAAAGGTTTAAAGTAAATTTAATTTTCTTTTGGGAAAAAAACAAACTTTTTTAGGATTTCCCCAACGCCCCCAAAGGGCCTCGATTAAAAAAGTGTGGGGTAAAACCCTTTTTATATTGTTTTTTTATTTGTCCAGTGGGTTAATACTTCTGGGCTTTTGTTTTTAACCCCATATGCCTTTTTGGGAAGCAGGATACTTATGTACTGTTGGGTTTAACCTTTTATTAAATCTGCGGACTTTTCCCCTCCAGGGGCCCGGGGTTTTAATTCCCCCCGGCGGAATAGTACGTCACTGCGATCAGCAGCCTCCCCTGATCGGGGGCCCTGTGTCAGTGATTTCCAGCTGCCCCCGGGGGTATGTCCCCGGAGCGGTCCCGGCCCCTCCCGGCCCTTAACCCTGGCAACTGCGATCGCAGTGCCGGGGGGGCCGGGAAGCACGCGAGGGGGGGACTCCCTGCGTGCTTCCCTGAGACCCAAGCCCGAGCGCGCTGTTCCGGGGCCTCCCCCTGCAGGACCCAACCCAAAAGGGGGGCCCGGGGCCCCTTGGGCCTAAAAAGGAGGGGCTTCCTCAGGACTGCTGAGAGAGGCGTGGAAAGCCCCCAGCAGTGCCTGTCACATCGCGAGACAGAGTGCTGTGACAGTGCGATCGGGGTTTCGATTTTATACAGTGATGTCCCCGGGACAAAGTAAAAAAATAAAAAAAAAAAAATCACATGTGTAAAAAAAATTTCCCCAAAAAGAAAAAAAAAAAAAAAAAATTCCCAATAAATTATTTCTTCAGAAAAATAAAAAAAAAAAAAAAAAGGACACATTTTAGTATCGCCCGTCCGTCACGACCTGCCTATAAACCTGTCCCACTAGTTAACCCTTTAGTAAACCCCCAAAAAAAAAACAAGGCAAAAAAAAAATGATTTATATCTACCGCCGAACAAAAGTGGATACACCGATAAAAAAGACGGATATATAGAAACATGGTACTGCTGAAAAAAGTTCTTGTCCTGCAAAAAAAAGGCCGCCAATGCATCATAAAATTAAAAAAGTTTTGCTCGCAGAATAAAACAATGCAAAAAAAATTTTTTTTTTATATAAACGTTTTTATTTTTAAAAAAAGCGCAAAACTAAAAAAATAATAAAAATGGGGATCACCGTAACGTCAAAACCCGAAGAAAAAAAACGCTTTATCAATTTTACCCACGTGAAAGGTATAATGCCCCCGAAAATTTCATAAAATTTTGTTTCTGTTCATTCTGCCCCCAAAAATTTTAAAAAAAAGCGATAAAAAAAAGTCATGTGCCCAAAAATGGCACAAAAAAAAATGTAACTCCCCGCAAAAAATAAATCACAGACTTGTGGGCCAAATAGGGGGAAAAAAAAATAGCTTAAAAAAATTTGGGGATAAAAAAACTATTTTTTAGCGTGTGACAGATGCAAACTAAAAACGCTATAAATGTAAAAAAAACCCCCCTTTTACACCCCTTGTTGGGAAAAAAAAAAAAAAAATTAAAAAAATGTATTTACTTCCTTTTTCCATTGGGTTAGGGTTTGGGGGGAAATTTTTAATTAATTGGGGCTAATTAGGGTTTTGGGGGGGATTAGGGTTAGGGGTGTTGGGTTGGTTTTGGTTGGGTTGATAGGGTTGGGAATTGTGTTGGGGTTGTTGGGGTTGGGTGGAGTTTGAATGGGGGGTTTTTACTTTTAGGACATCAGGTGCTCCCAAAAATGACAGGCATTGATCTCAATTCCAGCCAATTGGTTGAAAAAAACAAACTGTGCCCCTTCCCTTTTAGCTTTGCCTGCACCCAAAAAATGTTTACCCCACTATGGGGTATCGCGTGTCAGGAAAAAAAATTCACAATAACTCTTGGGGGCCCCTTCTTCTGGTTTTTCCCTGAGAAAAAAAAAAAACGGGGGCGGAAAAAAACATTTTTTTTGGGAAAAAAAAAAAAAGATTTTTTTTT